>LR738712.1:597119262-597136010 GCA_902687465.1 Secale cereale
GTCACATCTTCGTAGGGGGAAAACTGCTCCTGCAGGGCCACGGGGGCTGTAACATAAAACGGGGTGTCGACAATCTTAGTAGTGGCTGTGAGCCTATCTGGGGTCGGCTCGATGGCGGCCTCCATCTTCTTGGAGCTTTCTATCTCGTGGGGATCAGCCTCCCGCGTCTGCTCCAACATCGACAGATCTTTGCCTGGTTCTCTTTGGTCCATCATGAAACTAGCGAATACTAGGAGACAAATGAAAGTAAAACACAATCGCAATGACGATGGAACAAAAAAGAGAGTGAGGATCGGTTACTTCTTTGCAAAAGTTCTTTTTTTCTGAAAGGAAATATACCAACATCACGGATCCGCTTACCTTCCCTTCCTTGGGAGAGAAGAACAATGACATATGCGAGTGTTGGCTTTCTTGAAGACGGTGAGGGAGAAGGGGATTCAGCGAAGAGTGAAATGATGGTTGCTTCATCCGTCAAACTTAGACTGCGGGGAGGTGGGGTTTTGTGATATGACGGCTTGTTACTGCCGCGCTACGACCGGGGTGACTCTCCGCCTGCATACTGCCTTCTAATTTGGTGGATGGCATTTGGGCCTGCGCGCTGCATGGCCCGCATGTCGGTGAACCAAAGTAAAATGGCATTCAACAGAGGGAAACATTTCGATGACCATGGAGGAGCCATAAGCGGTAGTTTAACCATTGTACTAGTTGTAATTGTTTTTCTGGGTAGCTGTAGAGTGTTTCCGCTGTACTAGTAGTAATTGTTTCTCTGGGCCCAAGACAAAACAGCCCATCCACCCTAGTAAATAATTAAATCAATTCAAAAGCCCATATATTTACTTAATGAGAGGTGCTACCCAGCACACTGCCCCCCCCCCCAAAAAAAACCTGGGAGCTCTTCTTCCTCCTCACTCCCACCCACTTCACGTCAGCTCGCTCCACTCGTACCCCAAAATTCCTCACCTCACTCCTACAGAAAACCCCAGTTCCCCTTCTTCCTCACTACTACAGAAAACCTCAGCTCCCCTTCTTCTTCAGTCCCACTACAACTAGGCTCGTCATTCGTTACTCTCCTCAAATCCGTGAGCTCGACGCGACGCCCTCGAGGAAAATGAAGTCGGCTGACCACATCACCAAGAAGATGAGGCTCCTGCCAGCAGCGACGCCTCTTGTAGATGCTGCACCCGGCAGCGCGGGGAGAAGCGGCGAGCCCGCCCCCACCAGATCCAAGGAACCCGTAGAATCTCGGGCGGACTGCATCAGCAATCTCCCGGACGCCATCCTTGGGGAGATCATCTCGCTTCTCCCCATCAAGGATTGTTGCCGCACCCAAGTCCTCTCAACTCGGTGGCGCTCTCTATGGCACGCCGTGCCCCTTAATCTCGACTGTCATCAGCTATCTCTCTTTAATGATTTTGAACTCCCCAGAGCCATCATCTCCTCCCACCAGGGCTCCATTCAAAGCCTCTGCATCCCGTCATGCTACCTGAGCAAGCATAGCATGCCCTACACAGTGGATGCCTGGCTGAAATCCCCCAAATTCACAGAACTATAGCTTCTTTAGTTCTACAATTCCCGAGGAAATCACCTACCAGGTACCGAACGCCTTGTACTTGTGCCCTCAGCACCGATGTCCATCTCGTGGTTTTCCTCGTCTCTCCACACCGCCACCTTTGCGCTATGCTACCTACCAGATAATCGGGTACCAAACCTTCAACTCCCATTTCTCAATAAACTTTCACTTGTGTGGGTTCCTATATCGGAGGCCTCATTGCACAGCATCATCCACTCTAGTTGCCCTGCCTTGGAGTGCTTGGTGCTTGTTTTCATAGTAGGAATCGGTTGTCTCCAAATAAAGTCGCCTAACCTTGTAAGAATTGGAATTTATTTTGACAGAAGGCAGCTCGTCATCGAAGATCCCCCTTCACTTCAAAGGTTGATCCTTGATTCTAGTTGGGTGTAATACATGATCTCTGTGCTCATTTCAAGATGTTGTTTGGCTCCACGGTTCTTCAGTTACCATACATTGTCATCTACACTTGTAAATATAAGATGCATTTTAAATTTATGTGCATACGTTCTATATAATCTTGGAGTACACATTTTGTACTAATATTATGTTCTATGTTCAATGAAGAGTTTCTCCATGGATAGCCTATCAATGGTACTGGATTCTGTCAAGATCTTATATATCCAAATGAATAGTTTTGATCTGAACAAGATTATTGGCTTGTAGCAATGCTTTCAATGTCTAGAGAAGTTATATGTAAAGGTGATAATTTCACGCACATTGGAAGCCCACATATAGTGTAGTAGAATTAACCATTCAACTGTTGATCTTTCGACACTCTTTTTTTAGACCTTAACTCTTTTCAATCTTCATGTCCATTTAGGCAACATGACGGGGTAAGAAAGTTATAACCAATCGGTGGATTCCTAAGCACCGGGATTTTCTCACTTCTCATGACATTCGATTGAAGACAATAATGCTGGAATGATATTAGCCAACCATGCAAACACTAGATTTGTCACATTCTTCCTGCTGAATGCGAGGTTACTATGGTCCATCATGCTTAAGTTTAACAGCAACATGTATTTGGCGGATGGGTATGTCGAAGAGCAAAAAAAGCATTTTCAGCTGGACAAATGGCTTCTAAACATGCCCGCTTTCTATTTCCAACAACTTGTCGTCATTTTCCAGTAAATGTTTTGGCATAGGATGTTGATTTTATCGATCAGACCGATCCATTTTATTGTGCCTGCCAAAAATAGTGGTCGAGTTAGATATTATTGCCATATTCAATCTGGGTTTTTTCTAAACCTGGTGAACAATTAACCCTCGTGCTTTTGTATAGTTTGTAAGCTGGAGTTAGATGTTCTTGCCCTTTTCAACTCGGCTTGCTACTTGTTTAATTAAGAGTCAAATATTGTAAAAATCCCAACCACGGGAAATAACATCACTATCGCCGGCTGCTTGAGCTCACTTTGCATTACAGAACCCAAGTGATTAGCCCCCCAGCACCAACAAACTTATTTTGAACTAGCACACCGAATGGGCTGTAAATTTTATACTAGTTTTAAAGACGGATCAAGGTAAGGGGCTATGCATGGGCTGTGGCCCGTCTAGCCAGTGTTTTATTTTTACCACATGATGAGCCCAGTTGTGTTTTTTCTTCCTGAAAATGACTAGCCCAGTTCTACTTTTTTTTTAAAATAGCCAACGAATGCCTACTTGCTTTCTCATCCCTGTTGGGTGGCAAATCTTTCAAGACGAGAGCGATGTATTAGCTTGCCTAGAAAAAGAAGTAGTAAGAAATGGGATGTAAATTTATAAAGACAGCAAACCGGCAATTAGTTTCAAATTTTGTTTTTTTTTATTTCGATATTTCGAATTTAATTGTTTTTTGCGGGAAAAATCATGTTGGATTTTAAATTGATATAAATTTATTATTTTTAAATTAGCTTGAACGTGACTCGAAATTTCGGGATTAAAAACAGTTCGGACCGCACCGAAATATGCAAAATTTCGTGCAAAATTTTAAACATGACCACAATATGGGCTGTAATGCTTACAAAAAGAATATGGGATCCAAAAAAATCCTTAAGAATTAGCAAATGGGCTGTAAATTATTAGAAATAATGGCAGATGGGTTCTATGCTGTTTTCCACAGATTTGAGGTGGACTTGTGCGCCTACTATAGGTTGACGCGTACACTTTCGTAAAAAAAGGTTGATGCGCACACAAGGCCGTGTAAACTTAGTCAACACACGAGAGCAGTGATTGTTGGATGTCCAACCAACGGCCACCGTGCTTTTTCAGTCTCTGCTCTTCCTGCTCCAGCTGCTGAAACCAGCGCCGACGGGACTACATGCTCCCTTCTCCCGTGGGCGACTGTGCTGGCACGCAGGCCGCACCACCCCACCCTACTCCATCGCTAGCCAGCAGGCCATTCCTCTACTCACCAACACCTCGTATTATTTTCTGGCGGGCAGCCGAACTAGTAAACCCTCATACTCCCAACCGCGTGGGCAACAACTGCTGAGTCTTCCCCGGCTCCGGGTCGTTCCCTTCCTAGGCCTCGCCATCGTCGATCGCCCTGGTGCTCTCGGCTCCGCGTGGTCAATGAATGACATCCATCGGAAGAGGACTGTACATGGAGAGGCTGACAGTTGGGTCAACGGCCGCACGCAAGAAAGCGCCTCCTTATTACACGCAAAATAATGATTCCTCCACCTGACAACAAGGACCCACCGGAAGGGCCTCTGTATTTAAAAAAATGTTCCTTCCGCTGACAGCTCAGACCCACCAGCTATATCTTCGCATTCAAGGAACTGCATCCTTATTACACACAAAGAATGAATACTGCCCCTGCTATCTGGGACCCACCATGTTGGAGGCTGACTTGTGGACCTACTAAGTTGACGCGGATGGAGAGCTTTGTCAACTTAGTCAATACATGAATGATTCTAGCTCCAGTGAGCGTATATGTCCATCCAATGGCCATAGTGCTTCTTCAAACCTTTGGTCTTGTTGCTCCAGCCGCCCAAACCAGCACCGGTCATGCCGCCTGCTCCTGCCTCCCGTGGCTGGCTGTGTTGCCGCGGAGGCCTCACCGCCCTACTATTCCCACCACTGGCCGGGCCCTGCGGCGACGACAGCCTCAAACCGAAGCCGAAATAGTGAACCCTCGTACTCCTCTCCGCGTGGGCATCCACTGATGCGTCTTTCCCGGCTCCGTGACATCCCGTTCCTAGGCCTCACTCGTCCACCGCCCTGGTGCTCTCGGTGCGGCGTGGTCAATGTGGTCAAGGAATGACTTCCATCGGAAGAGTACTGTACATGGAGAGGCTGACAGCTAGGTCCACGGCCGCAGCAAGGAAGTGCCTCCTTATTACACGGAAAATAATGATTCCTCCATCTGACAGCAGGTACCCACCAGACGGGCCACCATATTTCGTGAAAAAAATGTTTCCCCCCTGAGTGCTGGGACCCACCAACTACATCCTCGCACGCAAGGAAGTGCGTCCATATTATGGGCAAAAAAATGATTCGCCCCCTGACTGCTGGGACCCACCAGCTACATCTTCGCATGCGAGGAAGTGCCTGACAGTCGGGACCCATTTGGTCGAAGCGTATGTATCATTGTCATTCTGGTCGTGAACGTGTATGTACATACTGGTCGATCGGTCTGTCTGCAGGCTGCAGCGATGAACCGTGGCCGCGTAAGGAAGGGCATGTTTCATAGTAGAGGCGCGCACGTGTCGTAGTAGAGGCGCACACGTAGCATGTCACACAGTCCCGTTAATATGGTGTACACGTACGTACAGCGTCCTGGGTGCAAGAAAGTAAATACGGCCACGTACATACATACGGGCAGGGTCTCGAACGCCTACTCGCGCATACGTATGGCCAGGGCTCATGTACATGGCTGGGTTGGAAAGGAGAAATTGCGCCGTCGTTGTGTTCATCGGGAGCAAACCGGCTTGGACGGAACAGCCGATCGAAACGAGGCATGGCGTACCGCAGAACGGAGGAAACAGCCTTGTGTTCTTACGGCCACAGTCGAAACAGGATCATGTTCACCGGGAGGTGTCTGGCGTACTGCAAAACGGAGGAAACGGACTTCTGTTGGACCTCCTACAGTCGAAACGGGGTCCTGTTGATCAGGAGGGGTGTGGCATACCGCAAAACGGAGGAAACGGACTTGTGTTGGAGCGCTACGGCCGAAACGGGGGTCCTGTTCATCGGGAGGGGTGTGGCGTACCGCAAAACATGACTCCACGGGATACTGTTCATCACCATCGTCGACCTCCTCCAGCCTCCACAGGCTACTTTTCATCCACCGTCGACCTCCTCCAGCCTCCACCTGCGACTATTCATCCACGGGCTCCTGTTCATCCTGCCTCCACCGCTCCTCCACCGGCTACGTCGTCATGCTCAACCAGCCCTCCACTGGCTACTGTTCATCCAGCCCTCCACCGGCTACTGTTCATCCAGCCCTCCACGGAGTCCTATTCATCCAGCACTCCACGGGGTCCTATTCATCCACCCCCAACCGTCTTGATCGATCGGTGTCCTTGTCATCTAGCGGCAACGGACTCTACTACCACGGGGTCTTGTTCATCCAACCCCCAGCGGGAACTGTTCATCCAAACCCCCCAACAATGCTCACTGTTCATCTAGAGGCAGCATCGATCAGCTTCAGTTAGCAGCAGTAGTGAAGGAATCACTCAGGTTCAATTAACAGCAAGGGATCGATCGCTAGGGTTCAGTAACGTAGCTTGTGCAATCTCTCAGGTTCAGTTAGAGCCCAACGCCTCGCTCGGGTTCAGTTAGAGCGCAACGGCTTGCGCACACGCGCGTAAGTTTATGGGAGAAACACGCAAATCTTCGTGCATCCCTCGGCCCCGACCAACCCACTATAACCAGGAACTCCCCGATATTTTCCTTGCCCTCGCTTCTACCATGGTTTTTTCGGTCATGGACGGCCCGAAGAATGTCATGCAGCTGCGTCTCCAGCCCGCCCAGGACAAAAAGCCCATTTTCTGTCAAGATTTTTTGTCATAGAAGTAGGAGCCCACCACATCTATGATGATACCGGGTTTTGTCATAATTATTGTCATAGAAGTGTCATAATCATGACAGGAGAAAAAATTGTTCGGCCCAAAATGTCACGGATGTGTCTTTTTTTGTAGTGTACATACGCGACTGGTGGGCCACCCTTTTGGATTCCTTCGTGCCATCGGGAAGCTCTCCTCTTTGCAGGAATTGGACTATCTGCCGCGCTCATGTTGGAGCTTGGGGCTCGACAATAAGGACTAAAGGCATCTCCTCAGCCGTGGGCGTTCTAGTCTCAACAACGAAGCCTTGGGTTTCCGCTGGAGGACGTAGCTCATCCTCCAACATTGGGTTCTCCCCGGCAACCTTCTCACCAGCCTCTTCGGGGGAGCTCTGCCAGGAAATGGCTGCCGGTACTCAATTTTCTTCTTTTCCTGGCCATCACTGATGGGGAAACTGATGGTTGAGTTAGTTGGAGCACAAAAGTCCCTGGTTCCATAGGCAGCTTCTAAGCGGCGCACTTTGACAGGTGATCAACAGTGTTGCTTTCCACATGTGGTATGTGCTCGGTTTATAGCCCATCAAAGTGTTCTTTTAGCTTTCTCACTTCTTCCACATATGCCTCCAGCACCGGGCTCTGATAATCCTTCTTGTCTTGCTTCACAACGAGTCGAGAGTCACCGCAGATGATCAACTTCCTTATTCCCAACTCTATGGAAATTCTGAGACTGGCGAGGAGTCCCTCATATTCTGCTATGTTATTAGTAGCATATTCCCTGGGGAAATGCATATGTATAACATACTTGAGGTGCTCTCCGGGTGGTGGCTGCAACAAGCAGCACTCCAGCACCGGCGCCTTGCAGTGAGAAATCACCATCAAAGTATAAGACCCACTCCTTGGGGGTCTCCTTGCCGGGGAGAGATGCTTCTGGTACCTCCTCATCAGGCGTTGGTGTCCACGTCGTGATGAACTCTGCCAGTACTCTGCTTTGGATAGTTGTCGTGCTTTCAAATCTCAAGGCAAAACTTGATAATTTCAGTGCCCATTCCACTATCCCGCCGGTAGCCTCTGGGTTCCTCAAAATACGCTACAATGGTAAGCGGGTGAAAACCGTGATCTCATGGGCTTGGAAGTAGTGGCGCAGCTTCCTCGAGGCCATAAGGAGGTCGAAGATCAGCTTTTGCACCCCCAGAGTATGTTGATCTAGCCCCTGCAATAGGGAGCTGACAAAGTACTCGCTGCACTACTTTATTCTTTGGCGGTGTTACTTGGTCATCGTTAGTTTCTTGGGACCCACCTTCCTTGCCGCTGCCAAGCTCTGCCGGGGATAAGTCTTTCTGACCATCAGGTGACTCTGAAGCTTCGTCGTTGCTGATACTCACCTGTCTCTGCTCCACTAGCGCAACACTAACCACTTGATTCGTTGTCACTAAGTATAGTAGCAGTGGCTCTTCTGGTTTAGGTGTGACCAAGGTTGGCGCAGATAAAAGGTAGGCCTTTAAATCTTGTAGCGATGCTTCTGCTTCTGGGGTCCATTTTACCGGGCCAACCTTCTTCAAGATATTGAAGAACGGCAAGGCACGCTTGGTGGATTTTGAAATGAACCTACTCAGCGCAGCAATGCAACCCGCCAAGGGCCTTACATCCTTGACTATTTTTGTGGCTTGGATATGCTCTATTGCCTTGATCTTGTTGGCGTTGTCTTCTATCCCTCGCTGAGATAGGAAAAACCTTAGGAGCTTGCCGGATGGAACACCAAACACGCACTTCTCGAGATTGAGCTTCAGGTTGGTCGTGTGTAGATTCGCAAAGGTCTCTCCAAATCCGGGATAAGTGCTGGCTTATCTCTGGTCTTTACTACAATATCATCCATGTAAGCTTCTATGTTTCTGTGTAGATGGGGTTCAAAACCAATCGGCACACCCCTCTCAAACATTGAACCAATGTTTTTAGCCCGAATGGCATACGTACAAAGTAGTACATGGCACATTGGGTTATAAACACGGTTTTCTCCTCGTCTTCTTTGTACATGAAGATCTGGTGGTAACCGGAGTATGCATCAAGGAAGGAGAGAAAATCACACCCGGCCGTGGCATTGACGATCTGATCGATACACGGCAAGGGGAAGGGGTCCTTTGGGCAAGCTTTGTTCAAGTCAGTGAAGTCAATGCAAAGTCTCCACTTCTCATTTGCCTTGCGTACCACCACCTGATTTGCTAACCAAGTGGGATGCAACACCCCTCTGACCAAACCCACTGCTTCAAGTTTTTTGATCTCTTCGGTGATGAACTACTGCCTCTCCACAATCTTGCTTCCTGACCTTTTGCTTGACGGGACGAGCATGAGGGCACACCCTAAGGTGGTGCACGATTACCTCCCTAGGAACATCGAGGATGTCGGATGGTTGCCATCCAAACACATCGACATTCGTCCACAGGAAGGCAATGAGCGTGCTTTCTTACTTGTCATCAAGGGTGTCACTAATGGTGAAGGTACCATTGGTGCCATCCCGCCTTGCCACAACTTCCTTCATCGCAGGGGAGCAGTCTGGGCTTCTTGCTGGTAGAACTTTCAGGCAATTCGCTGCCGGGCGCGACACACTTCGAAGAGGCGCGCTTCTCGGGGTCCTTGTTGGTGTCTTTGCCATCTTTCCTTTCTTTCTTGGCGGGGACTAGGGCCTCGGCGGCCTCTGCTACAGCTGCATCTCTATACATCTTGTCGACGCATATGACCTGATCCTTCTTATCTGAAGGGATGAAAATGGATCCCATTGGCCTCGGCATCTTTAGAGTGTTATAAGTGTAGTGGGACGCTGCCATGAACTTGGCCATAGCTGGACGGCCAAGGATACCATTGAACGGAAGGGGGAGCTCCACAACATCAAACACACCTTTCTCAGTCCTGTAGTTCAACTCCTCGCAAAATGTCACGAGCAGTGTAATCTTTCCTTTAGCCTGGCTTCTTCCCTGGTTGATCCCTTGGAAAGTGCCAATCTTCTTGAGGTCCTCATCAGGAATTTAGAGTTTCTTGATTACGCCAGGGGAGATCGGATTCAAACCATCCATGTCGTCAACAAACATCTTAGTGATCTTGAGGTTGTAGACTATTGGTGAAATCAACAATGGCAGGCATTCGACCACAATAGTGCGATTAGGATGGTCCTCAGCATCAAAGATGATGGGCGTGCGTTACCATTTGAGTGGTTCCCGAGCACTTGCTACGGGCTCTGTCGCATTGACCTCAGGCGCCCACAGCTTTAGTTGGTGGTCAGAGGAGTGCAAAGATGCACCCCTGTCAATGCACATCACCACAATAGTTTTCTGGAATTCCTGTTCGCTGGAAACATCGTAATCATCTTCTTCTTTGCTATCCTCTTCCCCTTCGTTTTTCTCTCGACCTCTAGCTTGTTTTTTCTTCTGCCGAGCAACCTTGCCCTGGCGGCCACCACGCCTGGCTCGGCCTTTATCCTTATCTCTCTTCTCATACCCAGCCTTCTGCTTCTCGACAAGCTGCGGAGATCATGACCCTTGGTTCGATGGATTTTGCAGTATGGTCGGTCGGACTTGCCAGTTTTCTCTGCCGCCGCGGACCGCTGGCAATCAGTTCACGTGCCAGCTTCCTTGCCAGCTATCTCGACATTTGCTCTCTTGTCGGCGCTGGGATAAATGGAGCTCTCATCGACCATTACTACCTATCCTTTGCGCTTCTGGTTGCGCTTCTTGTTCTTCATTCTGGGGGTGGTGGCGTCGTCATCAGCTTCCGAGTCGACTCCGGCGCCTACCTCTTCTCCGGAAATCCTTCTTCCTTCGTCAACATGAGCACACTTATCCACCAATGTGTATAGCTCGTTGACGGTCTCTCATAGCCGAACGTTCATCTTGGCGCGCATCCTCCGATTGCGCACATTCGTGTGGAAGGCATCAATATCCGCCACCGGATGAATCTTTGGGATATTGCGGTGTACTCGACTGAACCTTTGCAAATATTTGCGCAGACTCTCTCCCTCCTTCTACAAGAGGTCTTGCAAGTCACTGGGCTGCCTGTGTTCTTGATTGCCGCTCGTAAAGGCGCCAATGAACTCATTGCACATGTCCGCCCATGACGAGATGGAATCCTTGGGAAGGTGCATCAGCCAAGACCTTACATTAGGCTTGAGTGCCAACAGAAAATAATTGGTGAGCACCTTCTCGTACCTTCCCCCTCCAGCTTGAACGACAACTGTATAGATGCCCAAAAACTCTACTGGGTTGAGCTTTCCATCATACTTCTCCGACAGGTCAGGCTTGAAGGTGCGAGACGATGGCCAACGGACTTGCCACAGCTCGCGAGTGAAGGCGGTGCACCCCACCTCGTAAGGCAGGTACCCGCCAACACTGGGCACAGGTTCTTCGATGTCAAGACCATTTCCCATGTCGGACTGATGACGTGTCTCGCGGCGCCGCTCAATGCTGACGCGAGCATCTTCCTTCTTTCTGTCCTTCAACACTTGATGCTGATCTGGCTAAGCTTGCCGGTCAGAGGAGGCCAGCGACGCCCCATCAAGCTCATCAACCTCTTGGGTCTACTAAGTTCGCCGCGGCTGTCCCTGGGCAGGTTGCCGCGGAGGGGATTGCACCGTAAGTGGAGTCCCCTCTATGTGGCCTCCAGCGTGGGCGATCAGCGTCGCTGGCGAGCGTCGCAAGAGCTCCACGCACTGTGACTTGTTGGCTTTAGCAAATCTGATGAGGCTTTGGATGGTGGTCCTCCACTCATTCATCTTCTCAGTTGCTGGAGGAAAATCCAACAGTAATTGGGCATGCGCCATCGCCTCTGTCGCCATCACCGGCATGGCACAAGAGGCAGACCGCGACGTTGCCCGACTCCTGGTCGAGCCAAAGGAGCGCCATCAGGTTTCAGTCATCTTGGCCCGATCACTAAGGCGGTTTGGTGTGGTTGAGGCGGCTCTTGCGGGCCATGCTCTTGACCGGTCAGGGGTTTGTCGCGCTCGCCTTGCGCAGGGCGGTGTGTGCACCCTGACGTCACCCCTCTGGCCTGCGCGGCCAAAAGATCTTGGCTCACGCCGGAACAGGCATCGCTGCTACGTTGGCAGCGACGGGGAGGGGGAAGTTTAGTGTTTCCATCGCCCCCGCCGGCTTGGCCATGCTCACCAGAAGTTTGGCATAGCTGGATCGCCCCAGTGGTTCTGACTCCCTCCTCCACTGTGGTGGGCATGATGGGAGCGCCGCCCACGTTGGTTGTACCACCCATGGAGCCTACGGCACCCGTGGTAGCCGAACGTTTGTAGCATCCACTGCCACGTGCGAAGGTGTCTTCGAGGTGGAAGGGTGGGCAACTGCAACAGTTTTCTTCTTGGGAGCCATCGAAGGAGTCGAGGATGATGAAGATCTATGCATTGGCTATTGCTTCAGATTCACGCAAGCGATTCCCCCTACCTGGCACGCCAAAGATGTCGTGGGGGAAGAACGATCACCTATGGGGCAAGGCATCCACTTTGTCACTACTAGAAAAAGGGCTATAGATGGAATTGACACTAATGGCGCACCAGACAAGCAGTGCGCCATTAGTATATACTAATGGCGCACCACCTTCTAATACGCAATTAGAGTTCAAACTACTAATGGCGCACCTGGCCCAGGGTGCGCCATTAGTATCAAAAAAAATTTTGAACTAGTGCGCCTGTCCAAACATACTAATGGCGCATCCAGACACAGTGCGCCATTACTAGTTGTAACTAGTAATGGCGCACCTGTCGGAAAGTGCGCCACTAATGTTGTTTTTATATTATATTTTTGATTCTTTTTTTTTTTTGCAAAATTACTAGCTTAAACTAGTAATGACGCACTGTGGAACAGTGCGCCATTAGTATTTTTTTTTTCAAAACTACTAATGACTAACAGAAGATGCGCCATTAGTAACCTAGATTACTAATGGCTCATTTAGAGTTGGTGCGCCATTAGTAAGTGGGCAGCAACAAGATATTTTGGACAGCCTCTCCTACCCACACTCACTTTCTCCCCACTTCATTCTCTCCACCTCCTCCTTGTCTCGGGTCCCTCCTCTTTTTCACCTCATTTCCACCATAGATTCATTTAAATTAAGTGGTTAAATTACCTTGTTTTGATAGGTAAGTAAGGGGGGAAGCTATATTTATGTTGTTCTCCCTACAACAATGTGCACATGCACTTTTTATGGCCTAGCTAGATCTATGTATGTTCGTGGTGTTGCATATGTTTGTGGTGTTGCATATGTGTTTGTGTTTGGAGGTGTACCGGTATTTGAAATGCGATAGTTGCCAATATTTTCCCGGAATGTTGATTCATTTCCGTTTCGGTGAGAATTTTGGCATTAAGCATTCTTTTTGGTCCTATTTTTAGGGAAAGTCATGGCAAAAAATTTCTTGGTTCTAAAATATCGTTTTGCTCTACCCCGCAGGCGACCATGGTGCGCACGATGACCGAAGGCATCATGAATAGGTTTTTGAGGTCCGCGAAGGCTGAGATGCTTCAAAAGAACGAGACGGAGATAAGATGTCCGTGTCGAAGATGCAAGCTGAAGAGCCTTATTGCGGACCCGGATTCCGGGCAGGTGCGGGACCACCTGCTCTTGCGTGGTTTCATGGATGGCTATCGGTGGCAAGGTGATGAAGATGACTACGAAGTCGTCCATGGGGGCCGGGCAAGAAACGAGGAAGGGCAGCAAGACAACCACCGCGGCTCGGGCGGGCGAGAAGACGAAGAATCCCCAGGAGATGATCACGACGGTGATGCTGTACACAGTCATCATGTAGAAGATGCCCACATGATGATGAGGAAGATGCCGGAGCAGACGACGGGCATGATCATGAAGATGATGATGCCGGCGGAGCAGACGACGCTGGACCATCGATGGGCTGGGTGCAGGACCCTCATATTCAAGACCTGCTTCTCAAGCAGACGGATAACGCAAGAGCTGCCGCCCGAGAGAAAGCCAAGATGAATCAACTTGAGTTAGACGCGGTTACTCCATTGTATGAAGGATGCAGGCCCGAGGATACCCGCCTGAAAGTAACGCTCATGCCTCTGGAGATGAAGGTAAAACACAAAATGACCGACGCATGCTTCGACGAGAACATGTCATTCTGGCACGAACGTCTTCCCAAGGGGAACAAGTGCCCGACCAGTTTGGAGGAGGCGAAGAAAATCGTGTGTCCTCTGGATTTACCGCACGTGAAATACCATGTGTGCATGAACAATTGCATCATTTATCTGGACGATCACGCGGAGTCTACCATATGTCCGGTGTGCGGCGTCACTCGATACAAGAAGAGGAAGAAAGCTCCTCGAAAAGTGGTGTGGTACTTTCCGATCACTCCTCGTCTGCAGCGGTATTTCGCGGACCCTAAGGTAGCAAAGCTCCTGCGTTGGCACGCGGATAGGGAGGAGAAGAAGCGAGAAGATGACACAAATGATCCGGAGATAGATAAAAAAGACAAGATGCTGAGTCACCCTAAGGATGCGAGCCAGTGGCAAGCGTTGAACTTGGAAGACCTAGAATTTGGGAACGGTCCAAGCAACATCGTGCTGGGCGCGAGCACCGATGGAGTCAATCCGTTTGGCAGCCAGAGAAGCACACATAGCACCTGCCCTGTGTTTGTGTGGATGTACAACCTTCCCCCCTGGTTGTGCATGAAGAGGAAGTACATTCACATGAGTATGCTAATTGAAGGACCGAAACAACCAGGGAACGACATCAATCTGTATCTGGGGCTGCTGAAAGAGGAGCTTGACACGCTGTGGAAAACGCCAGCCAATAAGTGGGACGCCACAGAGAAAGAATATTTCCCTATGAGAGCCGCGCTGCTCACGATGGTGCACGACTATCTCGGTTACAGATATGTCGCGGGGCAGGTGGTCCACGGATTTTCTAGATGCGTCAGGTGCATGGATGACACAACGTATCGCCAGCTAGATAGAGATCCCGGGTCTTCGAAAACCGTGTTCATGGGACATCGAAGGTGGCTTCACGACGATGACCTGTGGAGAAAACGCAAGGATCTGTTCGATGGTGAAACCGAACCCCGAGGACGCCCGCGTACGAGGAGCGGCGAGGAAATAGACGAGCTGTTGAAAAATTGGAAAGATTGCCCACTGCCGGGAAAGAAGCAAAAGGCGCCAGAGCCGGGAAAGAAGCGAAAGGCGCCAGAGCCGCTGCTAAAGGTATGGAAAACGAGGTCTGTTTTCTGGGACTTGCCGTACTGGAAGATCCACCGTGTGCCTCACAGCCTTGATGTAATGCATATCATGAAGAACGTGTGCGAGATTCTGCTTGGTACCCTGTTCAACATGCCAGAGAGGACCAAAGATGTACCGAAAGCAAGGGCAGACTTGAAATCAATGGGCATCAGGCAGGAGCTTCACGCTATATATGATGATCATGATGATGATGATGATGATGAGGCGAAGCAGGACAGAGAAAGTCATCGCAAAGGAAAAAAGGCCAAGAAGACCGGAAATGACTACCCTCCCGCGTGCTTCACTCTACGTCAGGAGGAGATCGAGCAGTTTTTCACCTACCTCGTAGGAGTAAATCTTCCTTACGGTTACGCGGGGAAGATAAGCAGATACCTAGACCCAGCGAAGTTGAAGTTCAGCGGGATGAAGTCTCACGACTGTCACGTGCTGATGACGCAGATACTTCCAGCTGCAATCCGTGGGATAATGGACGCGGCCGTCCGTGAAACCCTATTTGGCCTATGCAATTTTTTCGACATCATCTCTCTGAAGTCTGTTGGCGTGAGGCAACTCAGAAGGCTACATGAAGATATCTTGGTGATACTATGCGAGCTTGAGATGTACTTCCCGCCCGCATTCTTCGACGTTATGGTGCATCTGCTGGTCCATATCGTGGATGATATCATCCAACTCGGGCCGACGTTCCTGCACAGCATGATGCCGTTCGAAAGGGTGAATGGTGTCATCAAAGGATATGTTCGCAACATGTCACATCCAGAGGGAAGCATAGCCAGGGGCTTTCTGACCGAAGAGTGCATCTCCTACTGCACGAATTATCTAGGAATCGAGAAACCCGTTGGTCTGCCCGTCAATAGGCACCTCGACAGGCTCGCTGGATGGGGTCACCGTGAGGGTCGCCGCGAAATGCATGTCGACTTCGAGGATCGACTCCCCGACTTTGAAAGAGCAAACCTAGTCGCGCTACAACACATAGACGTGGTCGATCCTTGGGTGGTAGAGCACAAAACCTTTGTTGAGAAGACGTACAATAACCGAGGCCAACAAAGGATGGACGGAGATATAATCAAAGAGCACAACTCATGTTTCACGCGTTGGTTCAAGCAGAAGCTTCTGTCGTACCCTTTGCATGAGGATTCTTCCGTGGAAGAACAACTCATATTCGCCTTGTCACAGGGTGCCGAGCACAACCTGATGAACTATGAGGCGTACGATATCAACGGCTACACATTCTACACCGAGGCCAAGGACATGAAGAGCATTGGTTATCAGAACTCCGGGGTAACGATGGAATCCTACACCGGTAATGACAAGGACATATACTACGGAAGGATCGAGGAGATCTGGGAGCTGAGCTATGCTGGAGAGAAGGTCCCGATGTTCCGTGTTAGATGGGCCAAGAGCGTCCTAAAAGAAGACCGGTATTTCACCACCATGGTTATACCGAAGCCAAATCCAAAACCGCGGGCGCAAACGTCACCACGAAAAATGAGCCATGGGTACTGGCTTCCCAAGTTGACCAATGCTTCTTCATTACCGACCCGTCAAAGCCGAGTCGTGTTGTCGTGAGAACAGGCAAAAGGAAGATCATCGGAATGGATGGAGTAGCCAATGAGCAAGACTTCGACAAGTACGGCGACCCGAGGATCGAACATGACGACGATGATGAAGTAGCAGCATACACCACAAGAAGAAGCAGGACCACCCTACCTAAAGGACGTCCGTTCCACAGAACAACTCCATTTGCGAAAAAGAAGGGCTAGAAGATTGTGAACAGATAGCTAGCTAGCTAAGATCGATTGTATTTAAATCGTAGCCTTCATTTCTCGATTGTATTTCATGGGCACTTTTTGAACTATCATGAATATTTTTAAATTTCATGGACACTCGATCTCGATCCCCCTCGCCGCCGAGCACCCCCCGGTCCACCGGCCGCCGCCGCCGACCCCCCCGCACCCTCCAC
>LR738712.1:597136288-597160663 GCA_902687465.1 Secale cereale
GCCGCCGACCCATGAACTCATGATTCATAAATATATTCAAATAGCAAATTTGATGATATTTTTAAAAAAATTATTTCTGTCTTATAAAAAAATATTATTGTTATGATTTAAACAAGTTTGAACATATTTAAACACAAATAAGTATCAAACAACATTTTAAATGCATAAAAAAATTTGTGGAGCCTGGGAATCGAACCCAGGCCCTCTTGGTGGGAGAACTGGGTGCTGACCAGTCGAGCTAGTAGAGGGGACTTGATGTGTATGAGGTATGGTGGGAGATAACCTGTTGGCTCGAGCAGAAATCAAAAACAAATACTAATGGCGCACCAGGGGGAGGTGCGCCATTAGTATGGATGTACTTATGACGCACCAGGGGGCGGTCCGCCATTAGTATTGTGCCCCCATCCATATTGATGCCCCGGCCCTCGATCCCCTTCCCCGACGCCTCCGCCCCCGCGCCCCCGACGCCGCCGCCCCCCGCGCCCTAGCGCTCGCCGCCGCCCGCGCCGACGCTGACCCACGCGCCCCCGAGCCCTAGCCCTAGCGCTCGACGACGCCGCTGCCCCCGCGCCCCCGAGCCCTAGCCCTAGCGCTCGACGCCACCCAACGCGCCCCCGCCGCCGGAGACTTGGAGCCTCGGAGCCTCGGAGCCGCCCCACGTCCTCGGAGCCGCCGTCTATCCCCGCCTCCCCAAGCTCGCCGTCTCCCTCTGCCTCTCTTCTCGGTTAGTTCATCCATCATGCTACTTTAAGGAATTTTCTTGCCTCGTTTCTATGTAAAAAATAAAATAAAAAGAGTGGATGTGTTGCTTCCTTTGAAAACACAGGAAATTAGTAGTATTCCTAAGAAATTTTTCTGTACACGTGCATCTATAGAAAATTTTGCTATGGAATCCTTGTTCCTATGTAACCCCAAACGGAATGTGGCCTAAAATCTGATTATTATTATTATTTTAGAATACTTTTTGAAAGTTGGAGTTAGAAGCTCATTTTCTTCTTCTTATTGTCTAAAAGTTCCAGTTAGAAGTTCATTTGTTTCTCCTTATTATCTAGACTAGATACACATTTCAATGTCTAGAACGCATGGAAGAAGAAGAAAATAATAAAACCAGCAGAGACAACACTAGTAAATAAAAGTGCCATGTTATTTGAATTTTGAAAATAATAAAGAAGAAGAAATTAATAAAACCAGTTAGAAGTAACATTATTTAGAATGGAGTGGGAGGATGATGGATATTTTTCCACTGGAGCAACAAAAGTGCCATGTTATTTGAATTTTGAAAGGGCCTGAGGGTGTGGGTCTGTGGGAGTAGCACTAGTAAGATGGATGCATTTGGACTATACTAGTAAATAAAAGAGATTGATTGGATCAATCTTTTCCTTTGTGTCACACTCCACAGAGACAACAGTCCATTGGGAAAAGCTGCCTCCCTCCTACGTACTGCTCTGATGAGCACAGTCCACGGGAGTATAGCTTAGTACAGTACAGTACAATAGGGGGAACAGACCGAGTGGCGTCAGCGAGAAGCAGGCAAAGTACTACTCCAGTACCCTGCAAATCAAAGTACTTCTGATTTATTTTAAGATAAAACGAGGCAAGAACCGGCAAAAACAACTTTTACCCAGAGTATATCTCTCATTTATGTGAGGAAAACCATTATCTATAATAGTTCTCATCTATCTCATATATGAGCATACTTTTTTTGCGTACGAATCTGTATAATAGCCGATAGCATTGAGTAGTTGAAATTGCATCCCCAGCGAGTCACTTCTTCTATTTACCTATCCCTACAATGAGATATGAGTAGTTTTATGAGAATTGTTATAATCAGCAGCATAATTATTCAACACAGTAGTATAAATAAAGTGCATCTACATTGTCAAGGTAAGCAAAGAGCTCTGGTGGCTAGTGTTAATCAGGACAAGAAAACTTGTTTTTGTCGTGTGAGTAAGCGCAGGTAAATCCTGCTATTTAATCTCATCAAATGCTCGTAGAAGCAACCTTACTAAAATCGGTAGATAAAATATCTAAAAATGACCATGATAGAGCCATTGGGCTGAGCTAGCAAAGTAGATATGGTATGTCTGTCAGCTAGTTGTATGTTTAAGATTAAAAATACACTAGGTATCTGTGCGCTTTTACTCTATTCTGCCAATTTGCAAATAAAGCGGTTATTTTATTCTGAATACAAAGATTGCATATTTTTCCATGTGGGTCTCTGAAGTTTGATCCAAATCTGAGATAACATACATGTAAACGGGCGTCCTTAAATGACTGCAAGCCTTCGACATGCATTTTCTTTACTTAAATGCACACTGCATCTCCTTTGTCTTAATGATATTCTGTCCAATGATATCGGATTGTTTCATGATGTAACTGCGAAAGCAAATGATATCTGTTGATTTCTGAAAGTTGTGTACCGGATTTTAAGAAGCGAGTGTATGATGAGGAGAAAACTATAGATCATTTAGGAGCAAACCTCAAACAAGCAACTCCTGTTCTTCTCTGTTGGTAGATAGCTTTAATAGTAGGAAGCATGTGGTAATCTA
The DNA here is from genome assembly GCA_902687465.1 of Secale cereale. Lineage (NCBI taxonomy): Eukaryota > Viridiplantae > Streptophyta > Magnoliopsida > Poales > Poaceae > Secale > Secale cereale. Next base: position 597,138,838 of record LR738712.1, read on the forward strand.
GTACCGATTTTATTTTCACTTATACAATGTTGGTGCTTGTCTTTATGAAGCTTCAGTACCAGACAATATATGCTTTTGCAAGCTATACACAGCTATTTGAAATGATATGCCCAAGCCTATGCAAACTGGAAATATATGCTTTTGCAAGCTATACATGTGCTTGTCTTATTGCTGCTGCTTTAATTTGTTTGTACTGTAACATCTTATAGCTTCATTGGTCCAATCAGCTACTCAAAATATCCATGTTTAGACATGGCAGATTTCCCCACTTTGCACTGCTGGGTTTTGTCTCCGACCATCGTGTCGTGATGGTTTTGTAGGTACCCCGAGAGGCCCTTGAGTTTGCTGGAATGTCGATTAACTTCCGTTCCGGCAAATTCGGGTACTCCATATGTCCTATTTTCAGCAAAGGTCATGCTGAAATTTCCCGTGAATTTGAGCATGACTTTGCTAAAAATAGGACATATGGGGTACTTGTGACTAATCCATGGGTCGGGGTATCTTAGTAGTTAATTAAGTAGGATCAAGTGCCCCTTTATTCTAGCTGCATTAAACCATACGCGGCAATAGAGCCAAGTGATTAGGCCCAACTTAGAATTCTCCTTCCCAGCTTAGCTTTTAGGATGCCTCGGTGTCGACAAACCATAAATTATAAAACCTTGGCTTTTAGGGTGGCTCGGTGTCGATAAAAACCGAAATGATGAAAGCTTAGGCTTTTAGGGTGCCTCGGCGTCGAAAAACCCTCAATGACAAAAGCTTAGCTTTTAGGATGCCTCGGTGTCGACAAACCCTAAATGATGAGACCATGATCTTGTTCCTTGACAATAACCAACTTTTTGACCAAACTTTTTTCCTATTTAGAGAGAAACATGGCCAACAACGATGAGGCCAGGGGTTCGGGCGGCAAGGCATTCTGGGAGCTGTCCCAGGAGATGGAGGAACAACCTCACTTGTATGAGGACGCCGCCTTCCCCACCGATCCTGAGACCACTGATGGTACCGCCGAGGATGACCCCACTGATGCCACCATTGATGGTGCCGCCGAGGATGCCACCACTGATGATGGCGGCGCACGCACAGATGGCAGCCAACCGAAGAGGCAACGGAAGGACCGGCGCCCGACCGTGCTCCGCACCCTCAAGGAGGAAGTTACTGAAGTGGACTCCGACGGGAATCCAACGGCGCCCAAACTAATAGTCAAGGGGTACTCGCTTCAGCTCGGGTGCATTCTCCGGAGCACCGTCTCGATCAACACCGAGAACCTGAGGCATCCAGACCGAGGGAATTTGCGCAACCTCCTCTTCACGAAGCTGCACGAACGATACAAGTTCCCCGCTGAATTTGAAAACACAAGCCTCAAAGGGAATAAAGTGAACAATGCTGCCCTCACGAAGATGAGCAAGGCCCTGTTTACTTGGAAAAGCAATGTGAAGAGAATGATCGATAAAGGTGAGAGTTATGAGAAGATCAAGGAGAAAAATCCTTCGATCACCGAAGATGACTACAACGACTTCAAGATCAATTGCTCGAGCACCGCAAACTCCGAATCAAGTCAGTGGGGGAAAGAAATGCGGGAGTTGAACTTAGGGGAACACACACTCGGTCCCGGCGGTTACAGAGTGGCGGAGCCTTTATGGGACAAGGAGGAGGCGGACCGTGCCGAGCAAGGCCTACCGCCCCTCTTCGATAAATACGGTGACAAGCAGACCAGGAACTTTGTGAGGGCCCGGTACAAGAAGGGCCCGAAAACAAAGGAGCTTACCACGGATCCGAAGACCAGGACGCTTGAGCTTGTTCTGGTAAGGAATACACCCCTGCGTACTTAGCTCCATATGGTTGCATTCTAATTAATGAAGCCAAATTTCTAAATGGTTCACATTCCTTCCGCAGGCGACTGAAAGCAGTAATGCGGGGTCTACTAAGAGCAACCCTTGGGACACGACTCTAAATAGGGTGTTGAATGTAATGAAGAACAAGGATAAGCTCAGTAAGCCGTCGTCAGCTGGTCGTGTGGCCAGCAAAGGCTTGTCGACAAAATGGTCGTCATACTATAACGCTGGTGGGCGAAAGGAGAAAAAGACCAGCTCGGAAAGCCAGGCGCGCGAGGTTCAAGAACTCAAGGCACACGTGGCGCGGATTCCGGAGATTGTCCAAGAGCAAGTGCAACAACAGCTCGGAGCGACGATCACCGCCATTGTGCCTACCTTGATCGAGGGGTTGAGTGCGTGGATTGTGGGCGGCCAACAGGGGCCGTCCCGATTCCTAGCTTCACGGCCAGCAACTCACAGAACACGATGGCGGGGCCAATGGTGTCTCCGGCGAAGGCGGCATTGGTGTCTTCGACGCCGGCACGGGAGCTTAATGCACCCGGGTGTACGCCGGCCGGCACCTCTGCAGCAAGCGGCCCCTCCGTCAACTGCACGCCCGCCGTTGGCGGTGCCACGACATTAGCCGAGCTCGACGCCATCATCACGGTAACTAATTAAGCCTCTCTCGGCCGAGGACTTCATCTCCTTGCCTTAGACTGGGCATCCCTGACGCCCTACATGTTTTTGTAGGGCGCCGCCGACGTTCCGTGCACTCTCCTGCACTTCGTGAACAACGAGTTGGTCGATGTCGCCAAGGGAAAAATCGTTCAACCGGGCAACCCCTTATTCCACGGTACCCAGATGCCACCCAACTTGTTTAGGGTTCAACTGGTTCGGGTGCAGCCAGGCTGCGACGAGTTGTTACCTCCGATTCGACCCGTCGGGGCCGACGATGATGACGTGATGACCCTCAGCGCCTGCCTAAGCTGGCCCCTGCTTTGGCCGAAGAGCCAGATTCGTTTGGGGGCGGGGGACACCACCCCAAAGACAACACAGCCAGTCGTGCCGGCGCCAAGTCGGCCCCATGGCAAGACCGCCGCAACGGTGTCGGACATTCCTATGCCACTGGATCCAAACATGCATATGGCACAGGATCAGAACGACGACGACGACGATACATTTGGCAATGTCGATCAGTACTTTGCCGATCATGGGTACGGTGGCGACTTCATGGGGCCTCCTTCTCAAGAACCCAACCCAACAAAAGACGTGGGCGATCTAGCTGGTACCGCGGAGAAGCCAAGTTGCAACAGGCGTTGTCTGCCGTTCAGCTCTCAGGAGACGCCTCCAGCTGCCGACTTAACCGAGCCTCAGATAGGCGAGGTGCGAAATAATATCAGCCCCAACACACTCAAGAAGGCGGTCTGTGAGCAGAACTCGGTCCCATTACAGGAGAAGAAGAAGGCACACAAAAGAAAGACTAACAAGGGTGCGAGCCAGCCGGCACCGAGTACGATCCGTGCTCAGGACGGGTCACCTTAACCTGAGGATGTAATGAGGAGGGTGCATGTGGCGGGTAGGCCGATGCTACCGAGAAATATGCTCGATGCTGCAACCGGTGCTATGCGGAGTCTGCATGACAGTGTTCTTTCTTTGGAGAAGCGCCGTCTCGGAGAGAAGGATGTGCATACCCGGTTTTCGCGGCCAAGGTGCCAGAGGGCAAGGGCTTTGTGGATAACTCCATCGGGGGTACGATCGTCCTGCGGTTTGATGACATCCATGCTATGTTGAACCTTCATCCGCTGCACTACACCTTCGTTCGGCTATTTTCGCTGAGTATGGAGATGCGGATCATTCGCGACAAGACCCCGGACATCGTGATAGTCGACCCCTTCTACATGCGTGCCAAGATCTTGGGCAGCGCTGGGGACCGGCAAGTCGCGAGTTCTTACCTCGAAGGCGTCATTCTGGCAAACCGAGATAAGGATAACTTCCTCGTGCCTTACTTTCCTGAGTAAGTCCTCCCCTCAACAGCCCCGTAACATATGAATTCTTAGATTTCGATCGTTTTTTTTACATTCCGTGTTTTCTGCAGTGACACACATTGCACGCTCATCCTCCTAAGCCCCAAATATTCCATGGCCACGTATTTCGACCCGGACCGTCAGTAGAACGTAGACTACACAAATGTCAAGAAGGTTCTAGATGATGTTCTCCCCGGCTACGCCAAATCTGGAGGCACCTTCACCAGGCCTATTCGTAAGTACGGCAAGCACGTGTTCTCCCACAATACGACGTTCTGCTGCGTCAAGCAGACGCCTGGTGGTCAGAAGGGTGCCTACTACGCCATCCATCACATGCGGGCAATCGTACGAGACCATCATCAACTTCTGCTACCGAGTAAACTCAAAGATTCGGCCGCGAGCGTGTCGGCAATCCAGGACGCGGACATCAGACAAGAATTCTTTCGCATCCAGTCGGAGTTTGCGGAAATCATCCATCAAGATGTCCTTCGTACCTCGGGGCAGTTCTACCTCAGAAATCAACCGTCCAACAGTGACATTGACACAATGCTACAAATGCAGGCTGACAACGCCCGTGATTTCATGACTCCCACGATAGACGGCGGCTTCATCCACGCTCTGGTCCCTTGAGTTGAGTCGAAAGCAGTGATGCTGTGTCTAGTTCTGAAACATCGATTTGCTCATGTTGTAATTAAACTTTAATGAACTTGTAGTATGTCTCTTTGGTTTCAAGAGTCGTTCAACTTAGATGTAATCGATGCTATTAATGTCTTGCTTTTCTCTTCCGATCGTTCTGTTGCATACTTATATATTGCTTATGTATTGTCTGTGAATTGGTACTAACATTTCATTTGGCTAGTGCATAGCGATGCCGTCGTATGTCGTGTACAAGGCTAAGGTTCCCATAGTCTACGACGACTAGGAGGAGCGTCGGAGACAGGTTCACCGATTCAGCGGTAATAGTTACAAAGGGTACACCACTAGGGCTGAGGCCGAATCTAGATATGCCCGCTATCTAGCGGGAGAGGGGAGGGAGCGTTGGAGGAACCGGATGAAGACGAGTTTCATCGTGATGACCACAGCTCTCTTCTATGTGATGGTAGTTTAGATGATCGATATCGACTTGTAATGTGAAGACAAACTCGCTACTCGCGGTCTCGAGACTTGTAATATAATGTTCTATCTTTGTTCGGTCTTTTCAATTCGGAGACTAATATGATGAATTGTATTCGGAGACTAATATGATGAATTGTATTCAGAGACTAATCTTCTATTGTATTCGATGAATCTATTGTTGATGTGTGCTGTCTATATTCTGTCCAATTATACAGTTTGTAACCTGTGCAAAAAACAAAATAAAATAAAATAAAAAAACCTAATATTCATACTAATGGCGCATCACATTACAGTGCGCCATTAGTATGCCAAAGGATACTAATGGTGCATCATTAAACAGTGCGCCATTAGTATGCCGAAGTTACTAATGGCGCATCTTGTTGTTGTGCGCCATTAGTATGCCAAAGCACCTGGGTATACATGGCCCCCTGGGAGGTATACTAATGGCGCACTGTTGTATATACTAATGGCGCATCTGAGGTGCGCCATTAGTGTACCAGATACTAATGGCGCACCAGAGGTGCGCCATTAGTAAAATATACTAATGGCGTGGCACTAATGGCGCACCACTAATGCGCCATTAAAGGCCAAATTAGGTGCACCATTAGTAGGCCTTTTCCTAGTAGTGTGTGGTTCGGTGACAGGGATGGTCACATTGCACAAAGAGCAGAAACGATAGGGTTGCACGATGAGGGACAACTCTCTTTTTCCCAAGTTCGGGCTGCTTTGTAGCATAAAATCCTACTCCTCCTTTGGTGGATTAATCTCGAGGAAGACGAAGACATGGGGCACTCTAGCCCGGCAAGGGTGCCTTGGGAAGAGCAGCTACGTGCACACACGTGTTGGGGGTAGAAAAGTTCGAACCCTTTGTTGGGTTGCCTCGGGCCTCCTTTTATAGGTTAAGGAGTCTCCACAATGGCAAAACAGTAATTTTGGTGCGACTGGATAGCTAACGGTGCTATCATAACAAACTTTGGTAGTCAGGATATAGTGCATTGAATGCACTGCTAGGTGTCTTGCTGAGGTTGAAGCCCGACAATCTTGCCCTTCGCTTATCCATCTTCTCCTTATTGGCGTGACCTGCCGCCTGGACGGGTCTCAATAAAGTTAATATTGTCTCTAGCAGGCTGCCACGTACCTGACAGGATCCACCTAGTCGCTTGAGAGCTCGACACCTCGGTGATAGGTGACTAGTGTATGATGAGATGGAGTGGAGGCGTTCTGGTGAAGTTTTTGCCGGTGTGGACCTTGACGGGGGTTGGCTTGAGCCTTTGCTTTGGAGGACCTTGGAGGCCTCGCTGGGGAGAGGCTTGGCCTTGGCCCCAGTCCTAGTGCCAGGCTCAACCCCACAGGGCTCGCCTGCCCGTCAGGGGTGACCTCTCTGGTGGACCTTTTGGTTGCTTTTGTCTTCTTGATTTGCTCCTTGATCTCATGAAGAGCGGTTTGTCTGGCTTGTGTTGCATCAAACATTGCTGCATGAAGTGTGATCCGTCGTGCACCTGTGGGCAAGTTCAGGCAGAGAAATGCGATCATTCGCTGCACCGACACACCCCGTATTCCATCCCAGAAATCAAGTCTTCTGGAATACGGCACTACTTGCATAGAACAAATCATCTCTTACTACAAATAATACATATACAAGGGCTTCTATATTACAATGGATTACATCGGCACGGCGACACGAAGCCTGCCAAGGTAGCTCTATGCCAGCAGCGGAACAATTCAAAGCAGCGAATAACTTCTAGCAGCAAAATAACGACGACGACGATGGACTCCACTCCACAAGGACTTTGGATGGAACACATATCCTAGCTCATGAACTTGGGATCCTCGACAAGCAAGAAATCATGGCGTGACCTACAATCTGGCATGACATGCCAGGTGAGTACTTTGAATGTACTCTCAAGCACACAACAACCAAGGCAATCGAGACAAACAACATCCTGGCATTTACAGGTTAATTAACAAGGATGACATGATGGTACTCGAACAATGTGAGATGAGCATGGCATAAAATATGAACATGATGATACTAGCATGCAACCCGTTTAAAATATCATGATTCAACTTACTCGGTTAAGAGGTTACCTCGTAACCACCACATGTATCAACCTAGCACCATGGACATCACACGATGACCTCAAGAACAACCAAAGCTTGGTATAAACAATACAGTAGTGATCATAATTTATTTCGAATCTAGTGTGCATGATCTGAGTGAAACTAACCCAGTCTGACGTTGTTTTCAGCATAACCACCTTGGTGTTGTTTTTTGGGTGGAAATAAAAGTTCTTGGAATTGGACGAAACTTGGCGGAGATTTTTTATTGAGAATATAATAAATACTGGTGCAAATATCCACTAGAGTGGGGGCACTATATGTAATGCTCCGGACACACCCGTAACCACCACATGTATCAACCTAGCACCATGGACATCACACGATGACCTCAAGAACAACCAAAGCTTGGTATAAACAATACAGTAGTGATCATAATTTATTTCGAATCTAGTGTGCATGATCTGAGTGAAACTAACCCAGTCTGACGTTGTTTTCAGCATAACCACCTTGGTGTTGTTTTTTGGGTGGAAATAAAAGTTCTTGGAATTGGACGAAACTTGGCGGAGATTTTTTATTGAGAATATAATAAATACTGGTGCAAATATCCACTAGAGTGGGGGCACTATATGTAATGCTCCGGACACACCCGCCGGTGGTCGTTACTCCTCGCGGGATCTAGACTAGTCCCAAAGATCAATACTAGTCTTTTCTGCGCACTTTGTCCTCACTCGTGCGCACCCGGGACAAACTTCCCAGTCGGTCACCCATCCTGAAACTACTCCAAGCTGAGCACGCTTAACTTTGGATTTCTGTCTGAATGGGCTCCCGGAAAAGAAGGAATTCCTTATTGATATGAATAGTCTATCATCCCTAATAAGCCAGGCTATCACATAAACCCCCGTTTAGAGGAACCGACGTCCTCGTCGGGCCACAGGAACGTTCTCTCTTGGCACAAACGTCTGTGCATCCAGTCTGATACATGTGCCATGCCCTGTGCCACGACGGGTCACAAACGTCATGAACAACATGACCGAGAACCTGTCCGCAAACATCCGTGTAACCGCAAGGCAGTAGGGCACGCCTACCCCCAGGGCATGCCTCGTATCTTATGGGTTCCACATGCGGCCGTCTGACCTAATTCCAACTCCATAAGTATTGTCTTCCTGAGAGAAAAACAGAGTTCAATCGTGTTTTATGATACATAGCCGCCGCCACCTCATGTTCTTCATCGGGAGGGCTGATATGGAGTCCGTTCGGTGATCTGGAGAGGGGGGGGGGGGTTCTTCACCATCGTCATCAACAACCATTCTCCATCAACTATTTCATGATACTCACCACTGGGAGTGAGTTATTTCTCCATAGGCTTGCTAGACGGTGACGAAGATGGATGAGATTTGTCATGTAGTCGAGTCAGTTTGTTAGGGCTTGATCCATAGTATCCACTATGTTATGAGATTGATGTTGTTGTGACCTTTATGTGCTTAATGCTTGTCACTAGCACTATTACGCGTCGGTGCTATACAAATGGTTTTTAACCCCTTTCCGCGACGGCATTTGGAACCGTCGCCTGGTGAGTGACGGCAATAGGGGGGTCCTTCCCACACAACCCAGAAACCATCGGGGATAGGGACCCTATGTTACTCCTACTCGTTTGTGCTCGCATTGCCATTGGAGTCGGTATTATGTGGTGCTACATTTACGATGCACGGCACATCACAAACAGTTCACTATTATAGAACGTGTATTATAAGCATACAATCACAAACATTCACTTTTCCTAAACCGCGTGCGATAACTAATTAATAAGATTAGATAATCGTTGTACGAGTGTCGAACAGGATTACGAAATGTCAGACCGTCGTAACATCGTCGTACGCGACAACTATCCCACACGCTATTCTGTGGTGCAACGTTTATGATGCATACTTCATCAAAAACAGTTCATGGTTGTGAATCGTGTACGATAAGGCAACTAACACAAACATTTAGTTTGCCGCACCATTTGTGATATTGTCTGACATCATGATTACCCACAAGTGTAGGGGATCGCAACAGTTTTCGAGGGTAAAGTATTCAACCCAAATTTATTGATTCGACACAAGGGGAGCCAAAGAATACTCTCAAGTATTAGCAGCTGAGTTGTCAATTCAACCGCACCTGGAAACTTAGTATCTACAACAAGGTAATTTAGTAGAAAGTAATATGGAAGTAACGGTAACGGTAGCAAAAGTAGCGATAGTGTATTTGTAGTGATTGTAACAATAGGAGCGGAAAAGTAAATAAGCAACAAGCAATATGCGGAAAGCTCGTAGGCATTGGATCGGTGATGGATAATTATGTCGGATGTGATTCCTCATGTAATATTTATAAGATAGCGTGACACAGAACTAGCTCCAGTTCATCAATGTAATGTAGGCATGTATTTCGAATATAGTCATACGCGCTTATGGAAAAGAACTTGCATGACATCTTTTGTCCTATCCTCCCGTGGCAGCAGGGTCCTAATAGAAACTAAGGGATATTAAGGCCTCCTTTTAATAGAGTACCGGACCAAATCATTAACACATAGTTAATACAAACTCCTAAAACTACGGTCATCACCGGGAGTGGTCCCGACTATTGTCACTTCGGGGTTGCCGGATCATAACACATAGTAGGTGACTATTGACTTGCAAGGTAGGATCAAGAACACACATATATTCATGATAACATAATAGGTTCAGATCTGAAATCATGGCACTCGGGCCCTAGTGACAAGCATTAAGCAGAGCAAAGTCATAGCAACATAAATTTTAGAACATAGTGGATACTAGGGATCAAACCCTAACAAAACTAACTCGATTACATAGTAAATCTCATCCAAACCATCATTGTCCAGCAAGCCTACGATGGGATTACTCATGCACGACAGTAAGCATCATGGAATTGGTGATGGAAGAAGGTTGATGATGACGACGACGACGATCTCAAATCTCCGGAGCCCCGAACTGTCTCCGGATCAGCCATCCCGAGAGAGATTAGGGCTTGGCGGCGGCTCCGTTTCGTAAAACATGATAATTCCTTCTCTCTGGATTTTATCTCCCCGAAAGTGAATATATGGAGTTGGGGAAGACGTCGGTGGAGTAATAGGGGGCCCACGAGGCAGGGGGCGCACCCAGGGGGCGCGCGCCCCCCACCCTCGTGGACAGGGTGTGGGCCCCCTGGTTTGGTTCTTTCGCAGATATTTTTTATATATTCCAAAATAATTCTCCATTGAATTTCAGGTCATTCCGAGAACTTTTATTTCTGCACAAAAATAACAGCATGGCAGTTCTGTTGAAAACAGCGTCAGTCCGGGTTAGTTCCATTCAAATCATGCAAGTTGGAGTCCAAAACAAGGGCAAAAGTGTTTGGAAAAGTAGATACGTTGGAGACGTATCAACTCCCCCAAGCTTAAACCTTTCCTTGTGCTCAAGCAATTCAGTTGATAAACTGAAAGTGATAAAGAAAAACTTTGACAAACTCTGTTTGCTCTTGTTGTTGTAAATATGTAAAGCCAGCATTCAAGTTTTCATCAAAGATCATGAACTAACCACATTCACAATAACTTTCGGGTCTCATGTCTACTCATATCAATGGCATAATCAACTAGCGAGCAATAATAATAAACCTCGGATGACAATACTTTCTCAAAATAATCATAATACGATATAACAAGATGCTATCTTGTTAGCCCTTTCTGAGACCGCAAAACATAAATGCAGAGCACCTTTAAAGATCAAGACTGATTAGACATTGTAATTCATGGCAAAAGAGATCCAGTCACAATCATACTCAATGCAAACTAATAGCAATACATGCAAATTACAGCGGTGCTCTCCAACTGGTGCTCTTTAATAAGAGGATGATGACTCAACATAAAAGTAAATAGATAGGCCCTTTGCAGAGGGAAGCAGGGATTTGTAGAGGTGCCAGAGCATGATTTTGAAATAGAGATGAATCATATTTTGAGTGGTATACTTTCATTGTCAACATAGCAACCAAGAATCTCAATATCTTCCATGCTACACACATTATAGGCGGTTCCCAAAGAGAATGGTACATTTTATACTCCCCCAACCACCAACAAGCACACTCCACGGCTAGACCGAAACAACGGGTATCGTCCAAACAAGCAACAGCCCTGGGGGCGTTTTGTTTAATTACTATGATTTGAGCATGGGACTGGGCATCCCGGTTACCGGCCATTTTCTCATGAATGATGAGCGGAGTCCACTCATCGTGAGAATAACCCACCTAGCATGGAAAATATAGACATCCCTAATTGATACATGAGTTGTTCGAGCATACAAAACATAATTTCATTTGAAGGTTTAGAGTTTGGCACATACAAATTTACTTGCAACGGCAGGTAGATACCGCATATAGGAAGGTATGGTGGACTCATATGGAATAACTTTGGGGTTTATGGAAGTGGATGCACAAGCAGTATTCACGCTTAGTATAGGTGACGGCTAGAAAGAGACTGGGAAGCGACCGGCTAGAGAGCGACAACAGTCATGAACATGCATTAAAATTAATCAACAATGAGTGGAAGCATGAGTAGGATATAAATCACCATGAACATATATATCCTAGAGGCTATGTTGATTTTGTTTCAACTACATGCGTGAACATTAGCCAAGTCAGACCACTTGAATCGTTCAAAGGAGGATACCACCCTATCATACCACATCGCAACCATTTTAATATCATGTTGGCACGAAAGATAGACCATTATAAACTCCTAGCTAATTAAGCATGGCATGAGCAACTATGATCTCTAATTGTCATCACAAGCATGTTTCATTCATAACAAGCTGAATCAGGAACGATGAACTATCATATTTACAGAAACAAGAGAGGTCGAGTTCATACCAGCTTTTCTCATCTCCATTAGTTCATCATATATTGTCATTATTGCCTTTCACTCGCATGACCGAACAGTGTGGAAAATAATAATAGTGTACGTGCATTGGACTAAGCTGGAATCTGCAAGCATTTAATACAAGAGAGAATACAAAGTAATATGGCTCATGGTTAAATCAACAATAAAGCATATGAGAGACACTAAGTATTTCTATCATGGTCTTCTCCTCTTGACCCCCAAAGAAAAGAAAAGAAACTATTTACACGGGAAAGCTCCCAACAGGCAGAAGAAGAACGAGAAGTCTTTTTGGGTTTTCTTTTAATTACTACCACTACAGGCATGGAAAGTAAACTAGCTAAAAATCTACAACTAAAAAATTTGTTTTTCTTGAGGTTTTTCTAACACACAAGAAAAAGACTAAGAAAAGAATTGAAACTATCATGGATAGTACAATGAAAGAGGGTAAGCACCGACTACTGGAATAAGTGTGTGAACATGAATGTAATGTCGGTGAGAAATATGTACTCCCCCAAGCTTAGGCTCTTAGCCTAAGTTGGTCTATGGCCAATATTGGCCTCATGGATATCCAAAGTCGTAGTTGGGGTTGTACTGAGATGCAGCGGCTACCGCCTGACGAGCTGCATCCTGAAGGCGAGCTGCCCTCGTCGTCTCCTGATACTCATTTGCCTCTTCCCTGGTTATAGTATATCTCCCTTTTGCCTAAAAGTCAAAGAAGGTAGGAGCAGGGAGAGCAATATGGAAAGTGCGACGCTTGTCAAAGATTAGTCGATACTAGAGGGACTGTTCATCCCTCTGAATGAGTTGATGGCGAATCATGGTATTATAATATAAATAAGCATGAGGCAACTCCACATCATTCTCGTGTATGGGCACATGAAGATAATTAGCCAAGAGAGTTGCATAAATTCCATCAAACAGATCGCCATTTAAACCATTATGATGTAGCCTACGTGCAACAATGGCCCCCAAATTATATTGTCTATCACCTAATACCGCACTTTTGAGGAAACTAAGATCTGGAACACACATGTGGCAGGCTTCATCTTTACCGTTTATGCACCTACCAATGAAGAGAGAAAAATAATGTATAGCAGGAAAATGAATGCTCGCTATGGTGGCTTGGGTAATTTGTCAAGATTCCCCCACAGTAATACTGGCTAGAAAGTCTTTATACTCAGATTTGCGAGGTTCACCAACACTACCCCACTATGGAAGTTTACAAGCATTGTTAAAATCTTCTAAGTTCCATAGTATAAGATTTATCATAGAGATAAAAAAAGACAGTCGGAGAGTTACGTGAAGATGTAAATTTAAACCTTCTAACAAAGGTATAAATTAAGTACTGGTATTGGGGGCACTTAACTGACTCGAAGTTCTCAATATCCACATTACGCACATACGTGTAAAATTCTTCCTTGATACCTGCCCGCATCATAAACTCTTCTGACGGCCATTTGCAGGGCCGCACTTGAGCTTCCCTTGGTAACTCATCGTCTGGCTCGCGTATCGCAAGCCTTGGTCCTTGCTTCCTTGAGGAACCACCTTGAAATATTTTCATATGCATTTTTCTAGAATATCTTTGAAATTTTTAGTGACTCAAAATAAAATTGAACCAAACTCAACAAGATTGATAGCAACTACTCCTACAAGTGCCTAGAGACTATATAAGCATTAGAACTACTTAGAACCACATAAATTTGACATGCAAGCTCAAGAAAAGGGTCACCTAAGCAGCAAAAAATTGCAATAAATAAAGCACTAGAACAAAAACTAATTGGACCAATGGAGGAGTCACATACCAAGGAACCATCTCCCCAAACAGTTTTGTGAATGGAGCTTTGAGCAAGGAGATCGAAAATGGCAGCAAGATGAGCTAGAGCTCGTGCTTGAGCTGGATAGTGATTTTTTTGGCAGGAAGAAGGAGTGTGTGGGTGCAGGAATAAGTGGAGGGGGGCCATGTGGGGCCCACGAGGCAGGGGCGTGCCCAGGGGGTGGGCGCGCCCAGCACTCTCGTGGCCAGGTGCTGGCTCCCCCCGATGTGTTCTCAGTGCCAAATATTCTCAAATAATCTGGAAAAAAACATATTTCATTTTCGGGGCATTTGGAGAACTTTTATTTTTGGGGTATTTTTTATTGCACGGATAACTCTGGAAACATACAGAAAATACTATTTTTGCTTTATTTAATATAATTAACAGAAAGTAAAAGGAGGGTACAGAAGGTTGCGCTATCTAGATTCACCCATCTCGTGCTCATCAAAAGGAATCCATTAACAAGGTTGATCAAGTCTTGTTTATAAGCTCTTTCTGAATGACATGAAACCAGACAATTTTCAAATAACACTAGGTTACCTCAAAGGGTATATGCATGTCCCCAACAATAAGAATATCATATTTCTTCTTGACAGTAGGAAGAGGAAATTCAAAACGTCCAATAGTAATAGTTGAAATTTTTCCAATAGAATTGATACTGTGGACTTGAGGTTGTTTCCTTGGAAACTGTACCGTATGCTCATTACCATTGACATGAAAAGTGACATTGCCTTTGTTGCAATCAATAACAGCCCCTGTAGTATTCAGAAAGGGTCTACCAAGGATAATAGACATACTATCGTCCTCGGGAATATCAAGGATAACAAAGTCTGTTAGAATAGTAACATTTGCAACCACAACAGGCACATCCTCACAAATACCGACAGGTATAGCAGTTGATTTATCGGATATTTGCAAAGATATTTCAGTAGGTGTCAACTTACTCAAGTCAAGTCTACGATATAAAGAGAGAGGCATAACACTAACACCGGCTCCAAGATCACATAAGGCAGTTTTAACATAGTTTCTTTTGATGAAGCAAGGTATAGTAGGTACTCCTGGATCTCCTATTTTCTTAGGTATTCCACCCTTAAAATTGTAATTGGCAAGCATGGTGGAAATTTCAACTTCAGGTATCTTTCTTTTATTGGTGATAATGTCTTTCATATACTTAGCATAAGGATTTGTTTTAAGCATATCAGTCAAACGCATACGCAAAAAGATAGGTCTAATCATTTCGGCAAAGCGCTCAATATCATCATCATCCTTTTTCTTGCATGGTTTAGGAGGAAAAGGCATGGGTTTCTGAACCCATGGTTCTCTTTCCTTGCCGTGCTTCCTAGCAACAAAGTCTCTCCTATCATAACGTTGATTCTTTGATTGTGGGTTATCAAGATCAACAACAGGTTCAATCTCTACATCATTATCATTGCTAGGTTGAGCATCATCATGAACATCATCATTAATATTATCACTAGGTTCATGTTCATTAACGGATTGTGTCTCAGCATCAGAGATAGAGATATCATTGGGATTCTCAGGAGTGTCAGCTACAGGTTCGCTAGAGGCATGCAAAGTCCTATCATTTTTCTTTTTCTTCTTCTTAGAAGAACTAGGTGCATCTAAGTTAGCTCTCTGAGAATCTTGCTCAATTCTCTTAAGGTGGCCTTCAGGATATAGAGGTTCCTGAGTCATTTTACCACCTCTAGTCATAACTCTAACAGCATTATCATTTTTCTTACTATTTAATTCATTGATCAAATCATTTTGTGCTTTAAGTACTTGTTCTACTTGAGTGGTAACCATAGAATCATGTTTACTAATGGGTTTCAATTCACCTTTAACTCTAGACATATAATCACTCAAGCGTTCAATCATATAAGCACTTCATTGCAATTGTCTACCAACATAAGCATTGAAGTTTTCTTGCTTCACAATAAAATTGTCAAACTCATCTAAGCATTGGCTAGCAGACTTATAACAAGGAATATCACCTTCATCAAATCTATAAAGAGAATTTACCTTTACTACCTGTGTCGGGTTATCAAGACCATGTATTTCTTCAATAGGCGGTAAATTCTTAACATCTTTAGCTTTAATACCCTTTTCTTTCATAGATTTCTTTGCCTCTTGCATATCTTCAGGACTAAGAAATAGAATACCCCTTTTCTTCAGAGTTGGCTTAGGGGCTGGTTCAGGAAGTGTCCAATTTTTTTCATTGGTCAACATATTATTCAACAGTAATTCAGCTTGATCAAATGTTCTTTCCCTGAAAACACAACTAGCACAACTATCGAGGTGGTCTCTGGAAGCATCGGATAGTCCGTTATAAAAGACATCAAGTATATCATTCCTCTCAAGAGGATGATCACGCAAAGCATTAAGTAATTGGAGAAGCCTCCCAAGCTTGTGGGAGACTCTCTTCTTCAATTTGCACAAAGTTATATATTTCCCGTAAGGCAGCTTGTTTCTTATGAGCGGGGAAATATTTAGCAGAGAAATAATAAATCATATCCTGGGGACTATGCACACAACCAGGATCAAGGTAATTAAACTATGTCTTAGCATCACCCTTTAACGGGAACGGAAATAACTTTAGGATATAGTAATAACGATTTTTTTCCTCGTTGATGAATAGGGCGGCTATATCATTCAACTTAGTAAGATGTGCCACAACAGTTTTGGATTCATAGCCATGGAAAGGATCAGATTCAACCAAAGTAATTAACTCAGGATCAACAGAGAAATCATAATCCTTATGAGTAACAAAGATAGGTGAAGTAGCAAAAGTAGGGTCATATTTCATTCTAGCATTCAAAGACTTTTCTTTCAGCTTAGCTAATAATTTCTTAAGATCGTATCTATCATTGCAAGCAAGAAAGTCTTTAACAGTTTCGCCATCCATAGCATAACCCTCAGGAATAATTGGCAATTCATATCTAGGGGGAGAATCTTCATCGTCACTTTCATCAATATTATCAGTTTCGATATTTGCATTATCCCTAACCTTACCAATTTTTTCATGAAGAAATTCACCTAATGACACGGTATTATCAAGCATAGAAGTGGTTTCATCATACATAGCAGAAGTGGCATCATCAAGAACATGCGACATATCAGATTCAATAGCAGGAGTAGGTGTCGCAAATTTATTCATAACAGAGCGTGAATCAAGTGCAGAGCTAGATGGCAGTTCCTTACCTCCTCTCGTAGTTGAGGGATAAATCTTGGTTTTGAGTCTTTCAAGTTCTTCACAGTGATCAATAGATATAAATACCAAGTGATTTAAAGAATATAGCTATGCTCCCCGGCAACGGCGCCAGAAAATAGTCTTGATAACCCACAAGTGTAGGGGATCGCAACAGTTTTTGATGGTAAAGTATTCAACCCAAATTTATTGATTCGACACAAGGGGAGCCAAAGAATACTCTCAAGTATTAGCAGCTGAGTTGTCAATTCAACCGCACCTGGAAACTTAGTATCTGCAGCAAGGTAATTTAGTAGCAAAGTAATATGGAAGTGACGGTAACGGTAGCAAAAGTAGCGATAGTGTTTTTGTAATGATTGTAACAGTAGCATTGGAAAAGTAAATAAGCAACAAGCAATATGTGGAAATCTTGTAGGCATTGGATCAGTGATGGATAATTATGTCGGATGCGATTCCTCATGTAATAGTTATAACATAGGGTGACATAGAACTAGCTCTAGTTCATCAATGTAATGTAGGCATGTATTCCGAATATAGTCATACGTGCTTATGAAAAAGAACTTGCATGACATCTTTTGTCCTACCCTCCTGTGGCAGCGGGGTCCTAATGGAAACTAAGGGATATTAAGGCCTCCTTTTAATAGAGTACCAGACTAAAGCATTAATACATAGTGAATACATGAACTCCTCAAACTACGGTCATCACCGGGAGTGGTCCCAACTATTGTCACTTCGGGGTTGCCGGATCATAACAAATAGTAGGTGACTATTGACTTGCAAGATAGGATCAAGAACACACATATATTCATGAAAACATAATAAGTTCAGATCTGAAATCATGGCACTCGGGCCCTAGTGACAAGCATTAAGCATAGCAAAGTCATAGCAACATAAATCTAAGAACATAGTGGATACTAGGTATCAAACCCTAACAAAACTAACTCGATTACATGGTAAATCTCATCCAATCCATCATCGTCCAGCAAGCCTACGATGGGATTACTCACGCACGGCGGTGAGCATGATGGAATTGGTGACGGAGGAAGGTTGATGATGACGACGGCGACGATCTCCACTCTTCGGAGCCCCGAACGGACTCCAGATCAGCCCTCCCGAGAGAGATTAGGGCTTGGCCGTGGCTCCGTATCGTATAACGCGATAATTCCTTCTCTCTGATTTTTTTTCTCCTCGAAAGTGAATATATGGACTCGAGGAAGACATCGGTGGAGCAACAGGGGGCCCACGAGGCAGGGGGCGCGCCCAGGGGGGCGTGCCCCCCACCCTCGTGGATAGGGTGTGGGCCACCTGGTCTGGTTCTTTTTGCAGATATTTTTTATATATTCCAAAATAATTCTCCGTTGAACTTCAGGCCATTCTGGGAACTTTTATTTCTACACAAAAATAACACCATGGTAGTTCTGCTGAAAACAGCGTCAGTCCGGGTTAGTTCCATTCAAATCATGCAAGTTAGAGTCCAAAACAAGGGCAAAAGTGTTTGGAAAAGTAGATACGTTGGAGACGTATCACATCGCACCCGCTTTGCAAACGCCAACTATGTGCATGCTTGCACACGTTTCCTCCTTGTGAACCGTCTCGGATTATGGTGTATATTGCAAACGTTTGCGTTTTACAAACCGTGTGTGCCGTAACAACCTGGAGAGCATAATTTCACCGTAATTTAATTGCTGCTATTTAAAATTGTACCGGATTTGAATTTGGATTTGAATGTATGCTACAACTTTATTCATATCCATCATGTTCAAACAATCAATGCATTATTCGATTCATAGGTACATATGTTCAAGAATTACATAAGGACCAAATAAAGAATGATGAACCACAGTTGTATACTTGTACTATTAAAGATGGTAAAGAAAGATCCGAAATACATTCTGGTTGCTGAACAAGGTGAAGCGGAATGCCCATATTGTGCCCTCCTCCATGCAGAAGGCACGCACGACTCTAGTCCAACCCCTTGTGATGGCCGGCCGCCCATCCTTCATGGTCTTCATAAAAACATCTAGATAATCATCGTGTTCTGGTAGAAATACTTTAACCTTTGCATGCCCACCAATCATGTAGTTTGAGAGGTAATCTTGAGTAAATTGCTTTGGCAACCACTTCAAAGGACAAAGATTCAGACATTGTCATCTAACACAACTCATTATGGGTAGTAAAAAGAAAGCTGCAGAGTTCTTACTTACCATCCTGTAGTTCATAGTTGTCTTGGATAAAGTGTAAACAAATAGTTTAATTGCCATCTTTGGAACCATTTTACTAACAATCTTTTATCAGCTTCCTCACTTGATGCTGGTTCATCCATATCTCATTGCACCATACGCAAAAAGGGTCGAAGCGCGGATCTTTACCAATGACATATGTACCTAAAAGCACCAAGTTAATATTAGTAGTTAAACAGCAATTGCACAATGATGTAGTACAACACTCTTTTATAATACTCCCTCCGTTCCTAAATATTTGTCTTTCTAGCGATTTCAACAAGTGACTACATACGGAGCAAAATGAGTGAATCTACCCTCTAAAATATGTCTATATACATCCGTATGTGGTAGTTCATTTGAAATCTCTAAAAAGACAAATATTTAGGAACGGAGGGAGTATCTTATAACATCCAATATACTCATATATTAGATGAATTAACATCTATATTATGGGCTGGAAGGAGTTTAGTGCATTCTTACAAATTATCAGCTAATTAACTCCTGCTTTATCCATGGGTTACAGTTAGTTTGAGCTAGTTTGGGCTCAAATAGCCCTCAAGTATATCTAAACATGAGGACTAGTTTGAGCTAGTTGCATCTATAACCCACCCAAAAAAACTATCCAACCCAAGAGGTGCTAATTGGAGCTAGTTCTCCTAGTGCATTTAGTAGCAATCTAACACTGCCATTCAAACAACTCTTTGGATGGAGTTAGTTCAGGGTTAGCCATGAGCTAGAAACTAACTCTAACCTCTAGCTAAGTTGAGTATCCAAACAAGGTTGTGTTGTTGTTGTTATTGTTGCTGATGCTGCTCTTCTACGTATATCTAGACATCATTAGAACATTAATATAACACTCTTCCTTGTTTCTATGTAGCCTAGGATTACATATTTAACATTAAGTACAGTGCATGATGCTATGTAGCCTCAGATATATATTACATATGGCCCAAGTGAACCTAACAATAAATGGGTTGCAGTTATATTAAGTTAAAAGTCCGATTCACCGATTAGTCCCTTATCAGCACCCGGCCTATATGGTACCTGCTACAGATATTTGGAACAGTGAGCAGATATAAGCCATGGGAGGAAACTAACCTCGATGGGAAACATCAGCCTTTCCCAGAATTGTCCTATGTAGGTACATCGAGAAGCATGTTAAGCACAATAGGCTAAACATCAACCAAAATTATCCATGGCAGACAAAATAATCTCCAAAAGATAGCTTCAGTGTGTAGGTTTAAGCATGCTAGCAAAGCAAAACAAGTGGAAAGGTGTGTTAACTGCAACAGGCCTAACATTTAACAACAAGCAAACATAGTCATTCAAATTGGTATTGTGCCGGTCTATGTACACTGGCTATTGTTAAATAAAAATGGAAAGGCGTGTTAACTACAAGATGCAGCAACCAAATGTAGTCATTCGTAGTGGTATTGTTGAAACTGGTACTCATGAAATTGACCTGCACAGTTCATACTTGCACATATAGAACATCACGTTGTGAATAACTGGAATAAACGAGGCATACTATGAACAACCAAAGATAGCATTTGAAACTGGACATATGCTAACTACAAACAACCGAACAATAAAAAGAACTTTAAAAGAGGCATATGCTAGCTATAACAGGCTTAACAACAAGCAAATATATGCATTCCTATTGGTATGTTTAAAAATTGACTTATGAAATGTACTGCAAAGTAAATAATTGTACATATAGAGCATCACATTGTGAACAACTGAAATAAACAAGACATACTACAAACAACCAGATATAGCAACTAAAACTAGACATATTCTCACTACACTACAAAAGGGACTCGACAAAACAAATCATGGGTTTCCCCCTGTGAAGAGGCACGACAAAACAAATCATGGGTTTCCTCACTTGTCACAGATGGGCTTGTTCCCGTGGGAAGAGCACGGACCCTGGATGTGCTCCATGTTGTCGCAGATGGGCTCCTTCCCCTTGGAAGAGCACGGCTGCAGGGTGCCCTCCCTGATGTTGCAGACGGGCGCTTTCCCCTTGGAAGAGTAGATGGGCTCTTTACCCTGGGAAGAGCTGGAGAGGGTGCCTCCTCGTGGTCGCCGTCGATGTGGTATGTCTTGGAAGTTGTGGATCCCAAGCCAGCGTTGCAGAACGTGTCCTTCAGAAATGACAAAAGGGGCTCGATGGCGATGTAGGAAGGAAAATTGTTGACAACAAGCCAAAGGAGATCAGCGGCAGGGCCATGGATGAGATCGCCGGTGGTTGAACCCGAGGGGTTGGGGGTGGGCCACTTAACCTTTGACATAGCCCGCCTCAGGCCGTCGCTATTGATGACCTCGATGTCATAGCCGTCGGCCGAGACATGCCCGCATACTCTAGCCCGCTGCTTGAGTGCCTGCCGGCAGTAATGGTCGTCAGCTTCCTCGACGACGTCGGGTGAAGAAACCATGATACACCTCTTTTGGGCCAGTCGCTCCTCAAGCTCCATGTGAAAGCGTAGCCGGGCTTAGGCAGCGACGCTCTGGAGTGGGGGATGGGGATGAGGATGGGGATCTATGGGAAAGGGGGGGGCATTTGCCAGGCGTCATCTAAGAAACTCAGGGCGTCCTGGGTATGGAGATTGGTGGGTAAGCTGCATGGGCAAACCGGCAGATGTTTACGATGCAGGTCTTGCGGCG
>LR738712.1:597161890-597190311 GCA_902687465.1 Secale cereale
AGTGCAAAGTAGCTAGCAGCCCCCCTCCCTCGTGTCGGCATGAAGGGAATCCTAAGCTATGAATGCATGCCCCCCAACCGAGGTTCACCTAACAAAGTACGAAGTAGCAACCCCCCTCCCCACACAAACACACACACACTTTCAGTACGCGGGCCAGAGAGGCATATCTCACCAAGATGGATCGTAAAATGGACCAAAAATAATCCACCTTGGTCGTACAACCTCTCTTATGTTGTTGGTCAAAATGATGGTCGTCCATGCGACCCCGGAGATGGACTAGCTCGCTAATAATCACACAAGTAGCTAGTCCCCGAAGACAACCACTGCATGCGTGTGGCCCAAACATAGGTATGGAGAGGCGTGTTTTTGAGTAACAATGGAACAACTTTGATGTGGCACCGTGATTTTGAACTAGAATTCCCCACTTCAAGCCAATGACGGTTAGATTGAAGATGCATATGTATGTTACACCACACTTCAAGCAAACGACGGCTATCCATGCATGCATGCGTGCATAGTATATGCGCTCAAACTTAAGGTATGAATTTCACCCTGACCTATACTACGATAACACGAACCAAATGAAGAATCCGCCATGGTAACCTAACTTGTTGTTGGTCAAGGTGATCATGGATGTCCACGTGGGCCCACGCATATATAGGCTTGCCGTTGATAACCATGCGAGGGAGTGTACTGTTCGAAGGCAACCACTACATTCATATGTATGGAGGTGATGCGTGCATGGATGTTTGAATACCATTTCACAACATTGATGTGACGTGTGCATCAAAAATCGTACACTAGCTCCCCACACAAAGCGAGATCGGTTCATGATGTGTCGTTGTACTAGCCACTTCGACTCGATGGGAGGGATTCATGCGTACACATGCATGTGTGTGTGCTTGATACGTCTCCAACGTATCTACTTTTCCAAACCCCTTTACCCTTGTTTTGGACTCTAACTTGCATGATTTGAATGGAACTAACCTGGACTGACGCTGTTTTCAGCAAAATTGCCATTGTGTTGTTCTTCTGCAGAAATAAAAAGTTCTCGGAATGACCTGAAAATCCACGGAGAATTATTTTGGAAAATATAAAAAATACATGCAAGAAGATCCAGACCAGGGGGGGCAACACCCTGTCCACGAGGGTGGGGGCGCGCCCCCTCCCCTAGGGCACGCCCCCTGCCTCGTGGGCCCCATAGTGCTCCATCGACGTATCTCCAGATACCATATATTCACTTTCGAGGAGAAACAAAATCAGAGAGGAAGAATTATCACGTTATACGATACGGAGCCGCCGCCAAGCCCTAATCTCTCTCGGGAGGGCTGATCTAGAGTCCGTTCGGGGCTCCGGAGAGTGGAGATCGTCGCCATTGTCATCATCAACCTTCCTCAATCACCAATTCCATGATGATGACCGCCGTGCGTGAGTAATTCCATCCTAGGCTTGCTAGACGGTGATGGGTTGGAAGCGATCTATCATGTAATCGAGTTAGTTTTGTTAGGGTTTGATCCCTAGTATCCACTATGTTCTGAGATTGATGTTGCTATGACTTTGCTATGCTTAATGCTTGTCACTAGGGCCCGAGTGCCATGATTTCAGATCTGAACCTATTATGTTTTCATGAATATATGTGTGTTCTTGATCCTATCTTGCATGTCTATAGTCACCTACTATGTGTTATGATCCGGCAACCCCGAAGTGACAATAGTGGGGAGCACTCCCGGTGATGACCGTAGTTTGAGGAGTTCATGTATTCACTGTGTGTTAATGCTTTGGTCCGGTAGCTTATTAAAAGGAGGCCTTAATATCCCTTAGTTTCCACTAGGACCCCGCTGCCACGGGAGGGTAGGACAAAAGATGTCATGGAAGTTCTTTTCCATAAGCATGTATGACTATATTCGGAATACATGCCTACATTTCATTGATGAACTAGAGCTAGTTCTGTGTCACCCTAGGTTATAACTATTACAAGAGGAATCAGATCCGACATAATTCTCCATCACCGATCCAATGCCTACGAGCTTTCCACATATTGCTTGTTGCTAATTTACTTTTCCGCTGCTGCTATTACAAAAACTACAAAAACACTACCGTTACTTTTATTGTTGTTACCACTATTTCCATATTACCTTGCTTCTCAATTACCTTGCTACAGATACTAAGTTTCCAGGTGTGGTTGAATTGACAACTCAGCTGCTAATACTTAAGAGTATTCTTTGGCTCCCCTTGTGTCGAATCAATAAATTTGGGTTGAATACTTTACCCTCGAAAACTGTTGCGATCCCCTACACTTGTGGGTTATCAAGACTATTTTCTGGCGCCGTTGCCGGAGAACATAGCTCTATTCTTTAAGTCACTTGGGATTTATATCTGTTGATCACTATGAAGAACTTGAAGGACTCAAAAACCAAGATCTTACACTCAACTACGAGGGGAGGTAAGGAACTGCCATCTAGCTATACACTTGATTCACCCTCTGTGATGAGTAAACTTGCAACACTTGCTCCTGCTATTGAATCTGATATGTCGTATGTTCTTGATGATGCCACTTCTGCTATGTATGATGAAACTACTTCAATTCCTGATAATACTGTGCCACTAGGTGAATTTTTAGATGAACAAATTACTAAGGTTAGGGAGAAAGCAAATATTGAAATTGATAATATTTATGAAAGTGATGATGAAGCTTCTCCCAATAGATATGAATTGCCTGTTGTTCCTGAGGGTTATGTTATGGATGAAGAAACTGCTAGAGACTTTCTTGCTTGCAACGATAGATATGATCTTAAGAAATTATTAGCTAAGCTGAAAGAGAAGTCCTTGAATGCTAGAATGAAACATGACCCTGCTTTTGCTACTTCACCTATCTGTGTTACTGATAAGGATT
This sequence comes from Secale cereale, assembly GCA_902687465.1. Classification (NCBI taxonomy): domain Eukaryota; kingdom Viridiplantae; phylum Streptophyta; class Magnoliopsida; order Poales; family Poaceae; genus Secale; species Secale cereale. The sequence goes on from LR738712.1 coordinate 597,164,784, forward strand.
ATGAATTCTCTGTTGATCCTGAGTTAATTACTTTGGTTGAATCTGATCCTTTCCATGGCAATGAGTCTGAAACTATTGTGGCACACCTTACTAAGTTAAACGATATAGCCACCCTGTTTACCAACGATGAAAAGATTCGCTACTACTATATCCTTAAGCTGTTTCCGTTCTCATTAAAGGGTGATGCTAAGGCTTGGTTTAATTCTCTTGATCCTGGTTGTGTGCGTAGTCCCTAGGATATGATGTACTACTTCTCTGCTAAATATTATCCCGCTCATAAGAAACAAGCTACCTTACGGGAAATATATAACTTCGTGCAAATTGAAGAAGAGAGTCTCCCACAAGCTTGGGGGAGGCTTCACCAATTACTTAATGCTTTGCCTGATCATCCTCTTGATAGGAATGATATACTTGATGTCTTTTATAATGGACTAACCGATGCTTCCAGAGACCACCTGGATAGTTGTGCTTGTTGTGTTTTCAGGGAAAGAACAGTTAATCGAGCTGAATTACTATTGAATAATATGCTGGCCAATTAAAATAATTGGACACTTCCTGAACCAGCCCCTAAGCCAACTCCGAAGAAAAGAGGTGTTCTATTTCTTAGTCCTGAAGATATGCAAGAGGCAAGGAAATCCATGAAGAAAAACGTATTAAAGCTGATGATGTTAAGAATTTACCATTTATTGAAGAAATACATGGTCTTGATAAGCCTACATAGGTAGTAAAGGTAAATTCTCTTTATAGATTTGATGAAGGTGATATTCCTCGTTATAAGTCTACTAGCCAATGCTTAGATGAGTTTGACAATTTTATTGTGAAGCAAGAAAACTTCAATGCTTATGTTGGTAGACAATTACAACACAATGCTTATATGATTGAACGCTTGAGTGATTATCTGTCTAGAGTTAAAGGTGAACTTAAACTCATTAGTAAACATGCTTCTATCGTTACCACTCAAGTAGAACAAGTACTTAAGGCTTAGAATGATTTGCTCAATGAATTAAATAGTAAGAATAATGACTATGCTGTTAGAGTTGCAACTAGAGGTGGTAAAGTGACTCAGGAACCTTTGTATCCTGAAGGCCGCCCTAAGAGAATTGAGCAAGATTCTCATAGAGCTAATCTAGATGCACCTAGTTCTTCTAAGAAGAAGAAAAAGAAAAATGATAGGACTTTGCATGCTTCTAGTGAACCTGTAGCTGACACACCTGAGAATCCCAATGATATATCTGTTTCTGATGCTGAGACACAATCTGGTAATGAACATGAACCTAGTGATAATATTAATGATGATGTTCATGATGATGCTCAACCTAGCAATGATAATGATGTAGAGATTGAACCTGTCGTTAATCTTGATAACCCACAATCAAAGAATCAACTTTATGATAAGAGAGACTTTGTTGCTAGGAAGCACGGTAGGGAAACAGAACCATGGGTTTAGAAACCCATGCCTTTTCCTCTGAAACCATCCAAGAAAAAGGATGATGAGGATTTTGAGCGCTTTGCTGAAATGATTAGACCTATCTTTTTGCGTATGCGTTTGACTGATGTGCTTAAAACAAATCCTTATGCTAAGTATATGAAGGATATTATTACCAATAAAAGAAAGATACCTGAAGTAGAAATTTCTACCATGCTTGCCAATTACACTTTTAAGGGTGGAATACCTAAGAAACTAAGAGATCCAGGAGTACCTACTATACCTTGCTCCATTAAAAGAAACTATGTTAAAACTGCTTTATGTGATCTTGGAGCCGGTGTTAGTGTTATCCCTCTCTTTATAACGTAGACTTGATTTGAGTAAGTCGACACCTACTGCAATATCTTTGCAAATGGCTGATAAATCAACTGCTATACATGTCGGTATTTGTGAGGATGTGCCTATTGTAGTTACAAATGTTACTATTGTAACAGACTTTGTTAGACTTGATATTCCCAAAGACAATAGTATGTCTATTATCCTTGGTAGACCCTTTTTGAATACTGCAGGGGCTGTTATTGATTACAACAAAGGCAATGTCACTTTTCATATCAATGGTAATGAGCATACGGTACACTTTCCGAGGAAACAACCTCAGGTCCACAGTATCAATTATATTGGAAAATAATCAACTATTACTATTGGAGGTTTTGAATTTCCTCTTCCTACTATCAAGAAGACATATGACATTCTTATTGTTGGGGACATACATATTCCCATTGAGGTAACCTACTGTTATTCGAAAATTCTCCGGTTTCATGTTATTCGGAAAGAGTTTATTAACAAGATCTGATCAACCTTGTTAATTGATTCCTTTTGATGAGCATGAGATACGTGAATCTAGATAGCACAACCTTCTGTATTCCCCTTTTACTTTCTGTTAATTAGGATAAATAAAGCAAAATTAGTATTTTCTGTCTGTTTCTAGACTTATTCGTGCAATAAAAAAATACCCCGAAAATAAAAGTTCTCCAAATGCCCTAAAAATGAAATATGATTTCTCTAGAATATTTGAGAATATATGGCACAGAACACACAGCGAGGGGAGCCAGCACCTGGACACGAGGGTCCAGGGCGAGCCCCCTCTCATAGGGCTCGCCCCTTGCCTCATGGGCCCCACCTGGCCCCCCTCCACTTATTCGTGCACCCATACTCTTCTTCTTCCTCCCAAAAAAATCACCAACCAGCTCAAACCCGAGTTCTAGCTCATCTTGCTGACATTTTCGATCTCCTTGCTTAATGCACCATTCACCAAACTGTTTGGGGGGATTGTTCCTTGGTATGTGACTCCTCCATTGGTCCAATTAGTTTTTGTTCTAGAGCTCTATTTATTGCAAATTTTTGCTGCTGTGGTGACCTTGTTCTTGAGCTTGCATGTCAAATTTCTTTGGTCCCAAGTAGTTCTAATGCATGATATAGTCTCTATGCACTTGTAGGAGTTGTTGCTATCAATCTTGTTGAGTCTGGTTAACTTTTATTTTGAGTTACTAAAAAATTCAGAAAATTTCAGAGGAGGAAAATGATAAAGAGATTATTGAGGGGTTCCTCTAGTAAAAGTTCAGAGGAGAAGAAGAAGGAAGAAAACAAGAAGCCCAAATATAATCTTCCTCGTATGGCGGAAGTTTGGTCGTGTGAATGGCCTTGTAATGAGTTCATGAGAGCCGTCGGGATTTACGAAGACTTTTATTGGTTGGCAAATAATGCAGGCCTCACCGACTTCCTCCACGACCAGCGTGATCAGTATCTCTTACTCACTAATATTTTCACGCAAATTTTTTATTTTCATGCTAAGAAAACACCACCTACAGTGGAGTTTCCTTTATATGACGAGGTTAAGGAAATATCATTCTTTGAGTTTTGTGAAATATGCAAGATACCCTTTGAAGGTAGACTTGATGAACCACGTCGTGAAGACGTTGAAGGGTTTATTGACATGATAGACGTAGGGGAAACTAGACAAGTCTCAGGGGCAAGAATCACTAATATACATTTCCCTGTTCTGCGCTACTTTGCTTTATTTTCTAGTAGATGTTTAATTGGTCGTGGGATCAGTGGGAACCTTACTGGCCCTGACATTGTCATCTTATGCCATGCTATGTTTCAAGACACAACTTTTAGCTTGGGTGCCGTCGTTGCTAAACGACTGAGTCTGAACTGCTTAAAAGGGTCCGTCTTTGGAGGAATGTTTGCTTCTCGCCTTGCTGAACATTTTAGAATACCTATTAGGCATCATGAGAAGGAAGAAAAATTGCTTGCCCCTGTTTATCTAGACTACAAGGGTATGGTAGCACATGATTTTATTGTTAAAGACAAGGATAGACCGCTTAATTATAAATTAAGGTTTGGTGAAAAATATTGTGATATTGTTACCTTGCCTGCAGCATCTCTGTTGGATCTGTCTACAGGCATATATCTCGTTACATTAGATGCCTTCTACAAGTACCAGAGCCAGGCACCAGCTTCAGAGCCTGAGCTGGAGCCACCACTCGATCCTTACCGTCAGTCTGTTTGTGGGTGGGAGCTAGATGAGTTTGCCAACCACTGGCAACCAGAGGACACATCTCGGTACACCGGAGGGAGTAGCTTCGATCCGTGGCCATAGACCAACTTAGGCCAAAAGCCTAAGCTTGGGGGAGTACGTGTTTCTCACCGACTTTACATTCATGTTCACACACTTATTCTAGTTGTCGGTGCTCACACTCTTTCATTGTACCATCCATGTTTAGTTCAATTCTATTTCTTAGTCCTTTTCTCGTGTGCTAGAAAAAACTTTAAGAAAAACAAAAAATATTAGGTGTAGCTTCTAGCTAGTTTACTTTCCTTGCTTGTAGTAGTAGTAATTAAAAGAAAACCCAAAAAGATTTATCATTCTTATTTTGCTTGTTGGGAGCTTTCCTGTGTAAATAGTTTTTTTCTTTTCTTTGGGGGTCAAGAGTAGAAGACCATGTTTAAAATGCTTAGTAGCTCTCATATGCTTTATTGTTGATTTAACCTTGAGCCATATTACCTTGTCTTCTCTCTTGTATTATAAGCTTGCAGATTTCAGCTTAGTCCAATGCACGTGCACTATTATTATTGTCCACACCGTTCGGTCGTGTGAGTGAAAAGAAATAAGGATGACATATGATGAACTACTTGAGATGAGAAAAGCTGGTATGAACTCGACCTCTCTTGTTTTTGTAAATATGATAGTTCATCATTCCTGATTCAGCTTGTTATGAATGAAACATCCTTGCAATGACAATTAGAGATCATAGCTGCTTATGCCATGCTTAATTAGCTGAGAGTTTATAATGGTCTATCTTGCGTGCCAATATGATATTAAAATGGTTGTGATGTGGTATGATGGGGTGGTATCCTCCTTTGAACGATTCAGGTGGTCTGACTTGGCACATGTTCACGCATGTAGTTGAAACAAAATCAACATAGCCTCCACGATATTGATGTTCATGGTGATTTATATCCTACTCATGCTTGCATTCATTGTTTATTAATTTTAATGCATGTTCATGACCGTTGTTGCTCTCTAGCTGGTCGCTTCCCAGTCTCTTTCTAACCTTCACCTGTACTAAGTGGGAATACTGCTTGTGCATCCACTTCCATAAACCCCAAAGTTATTCCACATGAGTCAACCATACCTTCCTATATGTGGTATTTACCTGCCGTTCCAAGTAAATTTGTATGTGCAAAACTCTAAACCTTTAAATGAAATTTTGTTTTGTATGCTCGAATAGCTCATGTATCAACTAGGGTTGTCTATATCTTCCATGCTAGGTGGGTTATTCTCACGATGAGTGGACTCCGCTCATCATTCATGAGAAAATGGCTGGTAATCGGGATGTCGAGTCCCATGCTCAAAATCATAATAATTAAACAAAACTCCCCTAGGGTTGTTGCTAGTTTGTACGGTAACCGTTGTTTCGGGCTAGCCGTGGAGTGTTCTTGTTGGTGGTTGGGCAAGTATAAACTTTGCCATTCTAGTTGGGAACCGCCTATAATGTGCGTAGCATGGGAGATATCGAGATTCTTGGTTGTTATGTTGACAATGAAAGTATACCGCTCAAAATGTTATTCGTCTCTATTTAAAAATCGAGCTCTGGCACCTCTACAAATCCATGATTCCCTCTGCGAAGGGCCTATCTATTTACTTTTATGCAGAGTCATCATCCTCTTATATAAGAGCGACAGTAGGAGAGCACCTCTGTCATTTGCATGTATTACTATTAATTTGCATTGAGTATGATCATGACTAGATCTCTTTTACCATGAATTACAATGTCTAGTCAGTCTTTGATCTTTAAAGGCGCTCTGCATTCATGTTTTGCGGTCTCAGAAAGGGCTAGCGAGATACCATCTTGTTATATCATATCAGGATTATTTTGAGAAAGTGTTGTCATCCAAGGTTTATTATTATTGCTCGCTAGTTGATTATGTCATTGATGTGAGTAGTCTTGAGACCTGAAAGTTATTGTGAATGTGGTTAGTTCATGATCTTGTTGAAAACCTGAATGTTGGCTTATATATTTACAACAACAAGAACAAACAGAGTTCGTCAAAGTTTTTCTTTATCACTTTCAGTTTATCAACTGAATTGCTTGAGGACAAGCAAAGGTTTAAGCTTGGGGGAGTTGATACGTCTCCAACGTATCTACTTTTCCAAACCCTTTTGCCCTTGTTTTGGACTCTAACTTGCATGATTTGAATGGAACTAACCTAGACTGACGCTGTTTTCAGTAGAATTGCCATGGTGTTGTTTTTGTGTAGAAATAAAAAGTTCTCGGAATGACCTGAAAATCCACGGAGAATTATTTTGGAATATATAAAAAATACCTACAAGAATATCCAGAACAGGGGGCCCACACCCTGTCAACGAGGGTGGGGGCGCGCCCCTGCCTTGTGGGCCCCCTGGTGGTCTACCGACGTATCTCCCGATCCCATATATTCACTTTCAGGGAGAAAAAAATCAGAGAGGAAGAATTATCGTGTTTTACGATACGGAGCCGCCGCAAAGCCCTAATCTCTCTCGGGAGGGCTGATCTGGAGTCCGTTCGGGGCTCCGGAGAGTGGATACCGTCGCCATCGTCATCGTCAATCTTCCTCCATCACCAATTCCATGATGCTCACTGATACGTCCAAAACGTATCTATAATTTCTGCTTGCTCCATGCCTTTTTTGTGTGATATTGCTATGATATTTATGCACTTCCATACACTTTTGATCATATTTGGACTAACCTACTAATGGTTGCAAAAGTGCACAATGTTCTAGTTTTACACTTTATTGTGTAGGAATTACTTGGAAATTGACAAAAACGCAAAAGGAGTCGTATTGGAGTAGGACTCTGACTTTCCTGAAATCTCTCTGAGAAAGTTTTTTAAATATGGTCACGTTCCGGCCCGAAGACGACGTCAAACGGAACAAGTCTAGTTGCGAAAGTTGTGGGGAATTTCGAGGCGATGCTTCTGGATATAAAATTCGTCCAAATCGGAGTCCGGACGGCCGAGTAAAGCCCGTTTTACTGAGGCCCAAAATCTGATGACGGGAATCCGAGAGTCTATATAAAGAGAGGAAACCTAGGTCACCAAGGGTCACGAATTTTCCTCCTCCCGAGCCGCCATCTTGGAGGGGAGGACCAGCACCATTGCAGCACCATCCACAAGGAAGAATGGGGGCCAAGGAGCCGCTGCCCCCTAGGGCTGCCGCCGCCCCCTAGGGCCGCCACCGCCGCCGCGCCCCCAGCCGCCGCCTCCGTGGCTGCCGTCGGCCATCTCCTCCTCGCGAGGCTGCACCTCTCCATCAACACCATCATCAACCTCCTCCTCACCATGTCCATGCGTGAGTAGTCTTCTCCGGGGCCGAGGGCTCGTACGTGTAGCTATGTGGTTATCTCTCTCTCCCATGTTGTGATCTTCGTTGTGATCATAGGCTATGTTAATCTAGGGTGATCCCATGATGTTTCCCTTTCCTCTATGTATTGGATTGATGTACTCACTTGTCTTTATCTAGTATAATCCCCGAGACCAAGGTGACAGCGGTCTATTGGACATGGATTAGAAAAATATTTTCATGAGTGATTTCCTCTCTTGTGTGTTGATTGAAGATTGAGAGTCTCTTGGTGCTTGTCTTTGACTATCCTTTAGATATGTTGTGGTGATTGTGGGACTCTCTTTGGATGGCCGCGGTGACATTGGGAAATCCTTTGATTGAGAACTACGAACTTTGAGGTGTGCTTTTGTAGCCCTACATAATTCTCGTCCTCTCTTGACCACGAAGGAATGACCTCCGGGTGTGTCTCCATTGCATGTTTTATGGGAAATATCATGTGATTCGATTATGTTAATGTTGTTGGGAGTTGCCACTAGTGAAATTATGATCCCTAGGCCTTGTTTCCACCATTGCAATACCATTTGTGCTCACGTTTACCACTTGTTTTCTTGCTGCACTTTTTATTACAGATTTATATTACTTTGTTTTGCCATCCATATCACTTGCCATTTAACATCTCTTCGCTGAACTAGTGCACCTATACATCTGACAAATGTATTAGGTGTGTTGGGGACACAAGAGACTTCTTGTATCTTAGTTGCAGGGTTGCTTGAGAGAGACCATCTTCAACCTCTACTTCCCTGAGTTCGATAAACCTTAGGTCATCCACTTGAGGGAAATTGATGTTGTCCTACAAACCTCTGCGCTTGGAGGCCCAACATAGTCTACAAGAGTAGAAGCGTGTGTAGACATCAAGCTATTTCTGGCGCCGTTGCCGGGGAAGTGAGTGCTTGAAGGTATATCTTTAGATCTTGCAATTAAATCTTTTTGTTTCTTGTTTTTATTTCACTAGTTATGTTTATGGAAAACCGCATTCTTAGTTCGTTGCTTGTGGGAAGACGCCCCACACCTGTGGTGGTTGCTCCTTCTCCTACTGAAATTGTGCCCTATAAAATACCGGCTGGTATTATCGATTATATTTTGGCTAATCATTATGCAGGAGACAGACATCCCGGTGAACACTTGCTATATCTGTCACAACTATTTTCATTATTTAAGCTTGCAGGTGTATCAAGGGAGTTTGTCATGAGGAAATTGTTCGCTGTATCACTTATAGATAAAGCTTCAGATTGGTATAAGCTTCTCGATAACTCGCACTTGCTTGATTGGCAAGAGCTTATGTCTCTCTTTTATACTAAGTTTTATCCTCTTCATGAAATTCATCGAGACAGGAACTATATCTATAACTTTAGGTCTCGTGACGGAGAGAGCATAGCTCAATCTTGGGGGAGACTGAAAACGTTAATGCTAAAATGTCCTAACCATGGGCTCCCCAAAGATGCTTATATGGAGAGTAAGAGTACCTTTTTGCATGTGGATCATGGTAACAATGCTTTATGTGATGCTTATATTGTTGAGTTTATTCGTGATCCCACTGAAAATTATTATGAGAAGGGAACATATGCTTATAGATATTTCAATAATATTAAGTTCCCTCTCTTTATGTTGAAGGTTTTGAAGCTGCACTTGTTTTGTCTTCCTATGCTTATTGCTTTGTGCTTCAATGAATTATTCCATTGCAATATTCCTATGCATAAGAAGCATGTTAGGCTTAAATGTATTTGGTATTTGCTTCTTGATGCTCTCGTTTGTTCTTCAACTCTATTCCTACGAGAGCGTCATTGAAGTCTTAAGCCTATCTTTATGGCTATAAAGAAAGAGCTCTAGGGAGCCAACCCTCGTTATCTTTGCTTTCAGTTTTAGTGGTCTTGATGTTTGTTACTGCTGTAGCAACATCATTGTATCTTTATTTTTCAGCGTTGTGCCAAGTTTAGCCTCTGATTGCAAGAAAGTTCAAAAGTTGTGGCGTGCTGTCCAGGAAACAGATTCTGTCCTTGGACAGAAAAAAATCGTATAAAATCACCAGATCATCTTTTTGGTCTGAATTTTTTCGACAGCGTGCTCTATACAATTGGCTTTCAGGTGTCTGTTCTGAGTTTTTTGATTTAAGTTACAGAAGTGCCCCGAAAAATCATTTACTACCTGCTGGTCTATTTTTCACAGATTCTGTCCTGTTTTGCCTTTCCTTCGTTTTGCAAACCTTGAGCTTGCTTTTTCTTTGCAAAAACCTTTTGGCAATCTTGAGAAACAGCAGAACTTCAAGAATATCCTTATTTCCAGCAAGAAACAATTATTTTATTAAGGGTACTAACCTCGCTAATCAGATTATGATGAGTTATGTATGAAGGGAGTTTTCAAGTGTGCGAGGGAAGATGATAAAAAGATTCAGGAGTGTCAAACGCTCAAGCTTGGGTATGCCCCCATGCACCCCCAAGAAATATTCAAGAAGACTCAAGCGTCTAAGCTTGGGGATGCCCCCGTGCATCCCCTTCTCCATCAACATTATCAGTTCGTCTTTCGTTCCACTATATTTTTATCACTTCGTGTGTTATGTGCTATGCTTGGAGCGTCTTGCTTTTAGTTTCCTTTTTAGTTTTCTTTAGCCTTGCTTGCTGTTCATAACGAGTTGGAACTCAGCTTTCTTTGTGTGGGAGAGAAACACGCTCCACTTCAACCTAGAACATAACATAGAATTTTCATGTCTATCTTTGCTGTGCGTGTTCTTTGTCTTTCAATAGCTACTATCATGTTCAGCTCTTAGTTTTCATGCTTTACTTTTTAAAGAGCTTTTGTTTAGTTGGTCGCTGGAACTCTCTTTAGTTATAATGCTTATCTTGTTAAGAGAGTTGGCTTTTGTTGCACTGGTTGATATGTCTATGATAAAAACGCTACGTGCATAATGGTGCTTAGTAGTTCATGTTTTCTTATGGTTAGTCTCAAATAGCTGGGGGGTTCTCAATGTGTTATTGGAGTACCAACATGATTTGTTTGCCTATGATGTGGTATGGTTTATTGATATCTTCCTCCAGGAATTTATTTTGATTGACTTGGCGTATGCTCACGCATATTTAAGACTGTAAAGAAAGTCTATCAAGCCTTGATGATCTTTAATTTCTGAGTAGCGATATAACTTCCATGCCCGATTCAATGTTGCTTTGTCGCTCTACATGATTATGACCGTCATTGCTCTTTTAGTTGGTCGCTCCCAGTCTTTTGCTAACCTTCGCCTGTACTAAGCGGACTGACTGCTTGTGCATCCAAAATCCTTTAAACCAGTTATGCCATATGAGTCCACCATACCTTCCTATACATGGTATTTACCTGCCATTCCTAACGAAGTCTTTCATGTGCCATCTCGAAATTATTCAAAAAAGCATTTCTCTTTTGTGCATCTGTTTTAGCTCATGAGGAAGTAGTAGTTAATTCGTGATCTTTTTAAGTTGGACAAGCTTCACCCCGGGATTGCATGTCTAATGTGCAAACCCATAATACGAGAAGGAATTGGCATAGAGTGCGCCCGGCTCATTAAAAAAATATATACAACAAACGAACCCTCCATCACGCTTTGTTCATGAGAAATCAGATAACTTTGGCAGTGATAAACAAAGGAGATTAAGAGGATGCGATCGTCCTCATTCGGGAGCCGTTCCTCGAAACTTATCCAGCTCAAGAAGTGATTGAGTTATCTGCTAGCATTCGTTGACAAAACATGCATATTCAAAAATAATAATTATTACCTCTGATTTTAAAACCAAGAGCTCTGGTACATGTTTAGTTTTTGTTTCCGACCACGGGTTTTCAACCTTGCCAACAAAAGCCACGGTTCGAGAGTCTCCACCTTCTTTAAAGCACCAACTATTGAGAGCATGATTGTCATTCTGAGTGTAATGTGCATTGTCCCAAAGTACCATTGTCTTTTGCATGATTATGATATCGTTTATTCTAAAATCATTGTATCTAGTCGTCACTTAAACCTTGGAGGTGCCCCTGCATTTATGTTTTTCTTCACTAAAGGGGGCAAGCGAGATGTCACTTTGTCATATTTGCACACGATGCTCATTACAAATCTATTGAGTGCTTCAGTATCACATTGTAAAACTTTCAATTCTTTGTGATACTCTCATGAGGCAACTTAATTACTATAGACTCATTGTCTCAGTAAGCACTTGTCACGTGACTGTGAAAAGTCCTTATATGGTTAATAGCATGTCACCACAGAAATTATGCTTGTTATCATTTACCTACTCGAGGACGAGCATGAATTAAGCTTGGGGATGTTGATATGTCCAAAATGTATCTATAATTTCTGCTTGCTCCATGCCTTTTTTGTGTGATATTGCTATGATATTTATGCACTTCCATACACTTTGGATCATATCTGGACTAACCTACTAATGGTTGCAAAAGTGCACAATGTTCTTGTTTTACACTTTATTGTGTAGGAATTACTTGGAAATTGACAAAAACGCAAAAGGAGTCGTTTTGGAGTAGGACTCTGACTTTCCTGAAATCTGTCTGAGAACGTTTTTTAAAGGTGGTCACGTTCCGGCCCAAAGACGACGTCAAACGGAAAAAGTCTAGTTGCAAATGTTGTGGGGAATTTCGAGGCGATGCTTCTGGAGAATAAATTCGTCCAAATCAGAGTCCGGACGGCCAAGTAAAGCCCGTTTTACTGAGGCCCAAAATCTGATGACGGGAATCCGAGAGTCTATATAAAGAGAGGAAACCTAGGTCACCAAGGGCCACGAATTTTCCTCCTCCCGAGCCGCCGTCTTGGAGGGGAGGACCAGCACCATTGCAGCACCATCCACAAGGAAGAAGGGGGGCCAAGGAGCCGCTGCCCCCTAGGGCCGCCGCCGCCCCGAGGGCCGCCGCCGCCGCCGCGCCCCCAAGGGCCACCGCCGCCGCCTCCGTGGCTGCCGCCGGCCATCTCCTCCTCGCGGGGCTGCACCTCTCCATCAACACCATCATCAACCTCCTCCTTATCATGTCCATGCGTGAGTAGTCTTCTCCGGGGCCGAGGGCTCGTACGTGTAGCTATGTGGTTATCTCTCTCTCCCATGATGTGATCTTCGTTGTGATCATAGGCTATGTTAATCTAGGTTGATCCCATGATGTTTCCCCTTCCTCTATGTATTGGATTGATGTACTCACTTGTCTTTATCTAGTATAATCCCCGAGACCAAGGTGACAGCGGTCTATTGGACATGGATTAGAAAAATATTTTCATGAGTGATTTCCTCTCTTGTGTGTTGATTGAAGATTGAGAGTCTCTTTGTGCTTGTCTTTGACTATCTTTTAGATATGTTGTGGTGATTGTGGGACTCTCTTTGGATGGCCGCGGTGACATTGGGAAATCCTTAGATTGAGAACTACGAACTTTGAGGTGTGCTTTTGTAGCCCTACATAATTCTCGTCCTCTCTTCACCACGAAGGAATGACCTCCGGGTGCGTCTCCATTGCATGTTTTATGGGAAATATCATGTGATTCGATTATGTTAATGTTGTTGGGAGTTGCCACTAGTGAAAGTATGATCCCTAGGCCTTGTTTCCACCATTGCAATACCATTTGTGCTCACGTTTACCACTTGTTTGCTTGCTGCACTTTTTATTACAGATTTATATTACTTTGTTTTGCCATCCATATCACTTGCCATTTAACATATCTTCGCCGAACTAGTGCACCTATACATCTGACAAGTGTATTAGGTGTGTTGGGGATACAAGAGACTGCTTGTATCTTAGTTGCAGGGTTGCTTGAAAGAGACCATCTTCAACCTCTACTTCCCTGAGTTCGATAAACCTTAGGTCATCCACTTGAGGGAAATTGCTGCTGTCCTACAAACCTCTGCGCTTGGAGGCCCAACATAGTCTACAAGAGTAGAAGCGTGTGTAGACATCACTCACCGCCGTGCGTGAGTAATTCCATCGTAGGCTTGCTGGACGGTGATGGATTGGATGGGATCTATCATGTAATCGAGTTAGTTTTGTTAAAGTTTGATCCCTAGTATCCACTATGTTCTGAGATTGATGTTGCTATGACTTTGCTAGGCTTAATGCTTATCATTAGGGCCCGAGTGCCATGATTTCAGATCTGAACCAATTATTTTTTCATAAATATATGTGTGTTCTTGATCCTATCTTGCAAGTCTATAGTCACCTACTATGTGTTATGATCTGGCAACCACGAAGTGACAATAAGCGGGACCACTCTCGGTGATGACCATAGTTTGAGGAGTTCATGTATTCACTATGTGTTAATGCTTTGGTCTGGTACTCTATTAACAGGAGGCCTTAATATCTCTTAGTTTCCAATATGACCCCGCTGCCACGGGAGGGTAGGAAAAAAGTTGTCATGCAAGTTCTTTTCCATAAGCACGTATGACTATATTCGGAATACATGCCTACATTGCATTGATGAACTAGAGCTAGTTATGTGTCACCCTAGGTTATAACTTCTACATGATGAATTGCAGCTGACATAATTTCCCATCACCGATCCAATGCCTACGAGCTTTCCACATATTGTTTGTTGCTTATTTAATTTCCCGCTGCTACTATTATAAAAACTGCAAAAACACTACCGTTACTTCTCTTGCCGCTACCGCTATCTCCATATTACTTTGCTAGTAAACTACCTTGCTGCAGATACTAAGTTTCCAAGTGTGGTTGAATTGACAACTCAGCTGCTAATACATAAGAGTATTCTTTGGCTCCCCTTGTGTCGAATCAATAAATTTGGGTTGAATACTTTACCCTCGAAAACTGTTGCGATCCCCTACACTTGTGGGTTATCAGTGCTCAAACTGTACCATGCATGCATGTCATCCCACAGCATGACCTATATATATATATATATATATATATATATATATATATATATATATATATATATATATATATATATATATATATATATATATATATATAGGCTCGAAGACAAGTTATTTGGATCACAACAACCCCTATATAGGGCCCGAAGACAAGTTCCCGAAATTCCCTGGACTGCCGGCCCAGCCCGACAGAATCCCACCTGGACCCGTTCTCGATCGAGCCGCCCCTCCCCAACCCCCCTCCTCGCCTCTCCTCCCCCTCGATCTCCGCCGTGATTTCCTGCTAAAAATCCGCCGGATCCAGCGCCTCCCTTCCTTCCCCAGATCCTGGCCGACTGGATCGAGCTCCGCCCCCTCCGACTCCACCTCCTGCCCGACCGTCGGCGGTGAGCGAGCGACGGCGGACGCCGGCGCGAGGGAGCCTGCATCGCCTGGAGCCAGCGGAGCCAGTGAAGCCGCCAGATTTCTGCGAAGAACGGCCGCCATGGACTTCCGGAAGCCTCATCCTCGGTCCATCGTCACCGCCAGACGGCTTGGCAGTGCTCGTGACGGCCAAGGCGCAACCTACGGCGAACAACGCACCCAAGGAAGCATCTCGGCGGTGGAGGCCGCATCGGCGGTGCCTTCAAATCTGAGAACGGTATATGAATTTCCTCCCTGATCTTGCCTTCTTCTTCAATCTTGCCTTCTCTGACCTTCTTGCTTCGTGCAGGTGAACTTCGCGCCCCCTGCAAGACATGGATTGCCATGCGGTTCCTCTCCTACCTCCACGACGATTTTTCTCAAGGTGGCCTATCAACTGCTGGAAAAAGGTTGGCCGAACTTCTAGCCAGGGTATGGTTGAACTTCTTCCTTCCTTTGGTTTGTTATTTGCTTACAGCTATGTGAAGTTCAGGTGGTGTGTGAGCATCAATCCAGGCTACAAAAGCTTTTTTAAAACTGCCTGCTTACAGGCATGTGAAGTTCAGGTAGTATGTGAGCCTCAGTCCAGGCTACAAACACTATAAAATCTGCCTGCATTCACATTCACGTGTGGAAAAGCCATGTGAAGTTCAACTAGTAAGTGTGCTAGAGTCAAGGTTGGTATGTGTCTGGTTCTGTGGGAAAAAAAGGAAAATAGAACATGCATGTGATGTGACATGAAGGTCAGGTTGGTATGCACTAGCAGTCCAACCATTCAAAAACTTATGAAGTTTAGGTTTTTAACTGTATTTCCCCTTTGCAAAACAAGAAGTTCAGGTTGTGGAGAGTGCTTAGTTCAGGTACATATAAGTAATCAAATATTGTAGAATTAAAAAACATGATGTGAAGTTCATTCTGTGAAGGGTGCTCATTTCAGGTACAAAGGCATTGGCAGATGCTCAGCTCAGTGCATAGTGTGATGGCTCTCTCCACTTTTATATGAGAAGTCCAGGCTGTGAATAATGCTAAGTTTAGTTACAAAGGTATATCCAGATATAAATTGTGTGCTAATAGACATTTTTTTCTTTTATGTCAGCAAGACGAGAGACGCATGAAGAAGCTTAGAAGTTCCCAGCAGCTAGTACACAATCCAAAGCATGTACGCGTTGCACCACCCCCTCAATGGGTCACACCTCAAACGCACCAATAGCATTACCAACCTGCTCCAAACCAAAAATGGATGACACCCGAAACACATGGATACTTCCAAGATGCTGGGTCACAGCCCTATCCGCACAGGTTTGCGCCTCCACCTAATTGGGTGACGCCGGAAATCCCCCGCGGATTCTTTGTATCCACCAGCAGAGTCCCAAGCACGCCGATGGAGGAGGGGGTTGGCTCAAGTACTGTGTGTAACTCTGGAGGTTATCCTGGTGTGCCTCATCAATGCCAAAGCAAAGCAACTGAACCATATCCCCGGACAAATCCAACAGCAACACACACACGGAGGAGAGTGATCTGCACACTACCACCGTTTGATCCTCCTGCTGCTGCTACAAGTCAGAATTCTATGGGGCATAAGGTAGATTGATTGCTTCACAAAACAAAAGAGCAAACCAAGACCAGGATCGCAATACCTCCACAACCACCTCTAGCAAAAAGGACGCAAACAAGAGAGAGGCCATCTTCAGCCCTCCTTCCTCCTCGTGATCCACTTCTGCATCCTGTTATGATTACTCCACCATGCCCCATCCCAGAGGGACAGCAGCCGACACCGGCGGAGTCGCGATCATACACGCACGTAAGTGAAACAAAAAATATTTATATACGCATCTTGTATTATCTACACATTTTCTGCTCCCTCCAGGATAACAAGTTCATAAACTGCATTTTAAGGTGCTGCTTGGATTATTATTTTTCTTTTTCTGCAGACGCCGGATCTACCGGATTATCTAATACCAAGACTAAAGATGTGATTCAAAGATGTAGAGAAAGCAAGGGAATTTTATAACAGATACGCCAGACACGCTGGTTTTGGAATCAAGAAGACGGGTGGAAATGACAACCACAAGTATTTTGTTTGCGCCTTCCAAGGGATAGACACATCTTCTATTTCAGAGGCCAACAGGAAGCGAAATAAAACATCGCGGAGGACGGGCTGTAATGCAAGAATGAGGGTGAAGGTGCAGGAGGATGGCACATGCGTGGCAGTGGACATTGAGTACAATCATAATCACGAGCTCATGCAAACTGATGACATGCTGGTATTTTTGCACTCACACAAGAATTATGACCCCACTATTTTGGAGTACGTAAAGCTCCTGCAGTACCATGATGTCAAGCACACAACAATCATGTCCATGCTATCTGAAAATGAAGATGGAAGCTACTTCCTAAGCATGACCGGACGAGACCTGTTAAACCAGTAAGTATTCAAAGACCCACATACTGCAATGTAAAATAGCATCCTAGCTCACAACCCTTTGCTAGCAAAAAAATAAACAAATGCATGTTTGCATGTGATTTGCAGGAAAGCCATGAATGCAAGGAAAGATGATTTGGATGATGTATTGAAACTTGTTTCATTCTTCAAAGACATGAAGGCAATAAATGATGAGTTTTTCTATGACATCCAAGTTGACAAGGACAAGTCAATTAAAAACATTTTCTGGTCCAATGTAACCTGCCGAGGAGCCTATCAAGACTTCGGCGATTGCGTAACATTCGACACGACTTACAAGACCAATAGATTTTATATTCCCCTGGGAGTGTTTGTTGGAACAAACCATCACTTGCAGTCAACGATATTTGATGTTGCCCTGATAAGAGACGAAGATGCAAAGTCATTCAAGTGGTTGTTCGATACATTTCTACGGTGCATGAACAACAAGCACCCAACTTGCATTCTAACAGGTGAGTTCAAAAAAAAAACTCCTCAAGGTTCATCATCTTTTCAGTCTATGGGTCTGTGTTGGTTGGGTACATTGGTTTTGTCTGAAAATAATGTAAAGAATGCAGTTCAACCACTGTAAGCATAAAAGTCCAACTAGCAGTACAAAAAAGCAAAATTATTTGTCACATGTTTAGAAAAAAATTAGTTATGAATGTGAAGTTCAAATACATGAATCATAGAAGTTCAAGGACAAATCTGTAAGATAAATATATGTAGCATGTTCAGAAAAATATAGTTATTTACGTGAAGTTCAAGCACTGCCACCACAGAAGTTCAACAACAATGCTTTCAAAAAAAAATTGATTGCGACACTACTAGTTTGTCCTACTACTAACTGTGAAGTTCAAGCACTGATACCAAAGAAGTTCAGCAACACTGCTGTAAGAAAAAAATACATGTGACATTCTTAGATAGCCATACTACTAGATGTGAAGTTCAACTACTTGTGCAACATAAGTTCACCATCAATACAAAAAAGAATCAAGTTTCATTTTTTTAATTCATGTAGACCAGTGCCCATCGATGGCGAAAGCTATACCACAATCATTTCCAAACACCGTCCACGAGCTATGCCGTTGGCACATATTGAAGAAGTATAAGGAATACCTCGCGTTGCTGTACAAAAAGTATAAAACATTGAAAGAGGAGTTCACAGCTATATTAAACTGGCCGCTGATGCCAACGGGGTTTGAAGATGCCTGGGCTGAACTCGTGCACAAGTACCACCTGGAGAATGACCAGATGATGATGCAGCTCCGGAGTGATAGGAAGATGTGGATTTCAGCATATTACAAGAACATTTTCTTTGCTAGAATGACTTCCACACAACAAAGCGAGAGCATGAACCACGGGCTAAAGAAAGGGTTTGTCAAGGGGACCCAGAACCTACACAGGTTTGCTAGGCGGGTCAATGCTTGCATACAAACTCGGATGCAGAAGGAGAACGAGCAAACAATGACCAGCATGGTACGATGACAAGTACAAAACACCACCATCATGTTCTGTTACCTTCAACATGTGCACTTTGAATTTAAAAAAGTGAAACCCATGATTCTGCTTCGACTAATATCTTACTTTTTGACATGTGCAGACCAATCCTGTGACAAAGACAACTTACGGCTACGAGGAAGACATGTCTATCAAGTACACGAGAGCCTGTACACCGAGATGAGGAATAGGATGAGAAAGGCCACGCTATTTCGTGCAAAGCGTACAGCAGAGTCCACTAAGTACCTTGTGTACTACCACAACAAGCCTGGCCATGATGATGAAGAAAGATTTTCCTGGTCAAAGCATGAATTCCAGGTTGTAGCTGACCCATACAATGAAATATACGAGTGTGAATGCAAGCTCTGGACACACACAGGTGAGCAGGAAAACAAACTCATTAAATAGCTAGACTAGTAGTATCATATCAAAATTTATGAAACTCATTGCTGGCTCACAAACTATGTATTCTGCATTCATCACAAAATGCAGGCCTGTTCTGCCTTCACATCATTAACATACTGGACTACCTGAAGCCTGACAAATTTCCAAACAAGTATATCCTCAAACGGTACAAAAAGACTGCAAAATCACAGCCAACCTTTGATACAAGGGACTACAACACAACCTCATCGGATGGCAGCTCAAGGCTATCGAAGCAAGACATCCTGCTGCAGCTGAATTTGATGGTTAACAAGAAAGCGATGAGATGTGACCAGCAGTATGACAGAGCCTACTATGTTCTCAAGAGGCTCGTGGAAGAGCTTGATGCAATACATTCAGCAAATCGAGCGGATGCTGACAAAAGGATGGCTGAAGAGGACGCTGAAATCGAAGATGACCTTCACTATTATGCAGCTGAAATGCTCAATGCCGCCACTGAAGCCAACCAATGCAAGCAGGGTGATGGCCAATCAATGGAGCAGTGACAGCAAGAGACGATGAAACTGCCGATGTATTCTGAAACAAAGGGTAGGAAGAAAATTACTGCAGCAAAGAAAAGTGACAAGAGAGCGCAAATAAAGGCACCACCTGCAGGAAGAGTCGTGGTGCTCGATGAGAATGGAGTGCCACTTGGACACAGGAAATGTAGTGTGTGCAACCAGGTTGCGGGACACAACAAGCTGACCTGTCCAACACTCTTGGAAAGAAACAATGCCGAGGAGGTCAAGCAACCCAAATCTCAAAAACAACAACCCAAAGTTATGGAACAAAAGAAGGGACCACACCCACAGAAAGCAAGCACCAGACTTTGTAGCATATGCAAGGAGTATGAACCACATAATGCAAGAACATGCCCGAAGCGAGCAGATGCTGAAAAGACAAGCAAAAAGCGAGAGAAGAAACAGAAAGCAAAACCCAGAGCCAGCAACAAGAAAGAGGTGGAAGAGGAAGACGAAGACGAAGACGAAGACACCGTCGAAGAAGAGGAAGACGAAGAGGAAGAGGAAGAGAATGATAAGAGAAAGAGGAAGAGGATGATGAAGAGGAAGAGGAAGAGGAAGAGGACGATGAAGAGGAATATGAAGAGGAAGAGGTACATGTCAAGCAAAAACCTATACAACCAAAGGCTAGGAGGAGCGCAAGGCTGATGAACAGTTAGAATAGGTCAATTAACACAATGCAAACGTATGTCATATCAATGTCCAGAATATTATGTCATCCCCTTTTATTGTTGAACTTTCAAAGAAGTCCTGGTAACATACACTGTGAAGTTCAAGTAGTATTACTACAGAAGTCCTGGTATGTTATGAGATGAAGTGCTGTGCTAGTGATGTACTGCATGAAAGAGCAAGTAAGAAAAAACATGAAAAACATATACTGTGAAGTTCAAGTAAGCTTACTGCATAAGTCCTGGTATGTTATGAGATGAAGTGATGTGCTGGTGATGTACTGCGTGAAAGTGTAAGCAGGAACAAACATGAAAAACATATACTGTGAAGTTCAAGTAAGCTTACTGCAGAAGTCCTGGTGTGTTATGGCAGGAGGTGCTCGTGTTGTATTGCATGAAAGAGCAACCAGCAAAATAATCATACAGTTTTGAAGTTCATGTCAGCTTACAGAAGAAGTTCTGGTATGTAAAATCGATGTAGGAAAAGAATATGCTTAAAAAATAAAGTTTCGCCGCATAAACTAAGGTTAGCAAGCCTAAGACAACGCGTTCAAATATAAAGTTCTGCTTGGATACGTGCAGAAGTTCATGTACAATGCAACACAGATAAAGAAACGTCAACAATATTTCTGCACAGAGTTACATATGAAATACGTTCGCACTTGAAAAAACACAAAAAAACAAATATAGATTCTACGCAAAAGCATACATATTGGTTGGGTTGAACATTACCAATACATTACACAACACAAATATCCTCTCCATCTGAAACCAGCAGCCCAGCCACATCTCAAAGCAGAAGTTCAAGTCTACGATCATATGTTGGGAGCCCGAAAATAAACAACACAAAAAAAATCAAGCAGTTCAACCAAAACCGAGGCAGAAGTTCAGGTACATCTGTTGGGGCAAAAACATTCAACACATGGATACTGAAAAACGACGCAGTACATTGAAATTCACAAAGCCAAATCATTCTTCACACCAAATGCATTTGTCCACAATATCATAAGTAATAGTGTTGCACCTATAGATACACAAAACACTAAAAACATTCTTACAACCAAATCTTTACGGAATTGTTCCAGTCATTATGAAACCTAAAAATCTGTACGAAATCAAATCTACAATGAAACTAATGCTTCGAATTCACGGGCCAAAGGACTGGATCTCTTTAGGGAGCTCTGAACGCACGACTTCATTCTTCTCGCTAAAAATCAGAGTGTGCATGAACTCAGCCTTCTAGTCATCTGCAGCAGCCTGCAAACAAAGAAAGGTGAAAACGATGGTTTAGTAACGGATATCTAAAACCACAGCAGGAGCGTCTCAGCAAAAACACACAAGAATAATCAAAGGATGATGAGACAAGAACAAAGACAGAACATACTTCCACATCACCAAAATCTTCAACAATCTCATCGCCATCATACGAAGAGCTGAACAACACGGCAACGAAACCACAATCATTACTCTTCTGCTTCGGAACATCGATGAAAGTCGGCCTCTTTGCAATAGTCACCCAGTTAGGCTGTTTGCTCGCCTTGTATGCAGCCTTGTCGTACACCTCCTCGAGCAACCCAAAAAATCTCTTCATCTGCCGGAAATAACAAACATGTTAACCAAAATAGTTAAGTTCAGGTACATAAAAAAGCGACACTTGCATAAGATCCACCTAAACAAAAATAGCAGAAGTTCAACTTCTAAATGACAGTCAGTTCAAGCAGAATTACTAAAACAGAGACAGCAACATATTTTGTCAACACAAGGCATAATAAGCTTCGTGTCAAACAAGAGAATGTGAAAGGAGGTTCAGGCTAAGAAACACTCACGATATTTTGGCACTCCCCGTGGAAACTCGATCGCGACGTTTGCATATTATCGTAAGAAAGTGAATCAAGCATGTCAATGCTCCCACGATATCTATTCACCACATACACACTTTAGTGTGCCATTGTGCCAATTGGCTTGAATAGAATCAATAAAACCTACAAAGAATGAAAGGACCGGTGAACACAAACTATAAAGCATATGTACTGAAGAACTGGCATGAACAAAAACTTCTTGACAAATCAGCAAAAGGATGCACATGAAATTAAAAAAAAAGCAAGAGTTATGAAAAACTAACCAGCTTTGCATTAAGAAGGTCTTCTTCCTTGCAAACAAACATTGGGAGGAGACCAGCAGATTTTCTACATCAAACTTTGGAACTGTTGCGGCGTAGAAATCATACTCCAGGCAGTACTGTGCATTCACCAAAACACAATAAAAACACCTCCCAGATGCCACTACTATAAAACTAAGGCAAAAAGAAGGACATAGGGGTGCAAAGAACTAAAACCTGTATGAAGTAGGGACTAAGTACAACCCTGTCAGCATTAGTGAATATCTCAGAGGTCTCCGGCTTATCCTTCCACAAATTTATGAGATAATCCATTATGTCTCCTTCCATCTGCTGCCCTTCACCGAAAAGCGTATAAAGGACACGTCCTGTGAGGTCAATCACATTCCTAGGGATGGTAAACATGCAGTAGCTTGTCCTGCAGAATACAAAAGGATGGTAAAAAAATATTAGAAGTTCAGATACAACAACAAACAGAAGTCCCGACACTGTAACTCAAAAGGCAAGAGGAGACATAAAACAGAAGTTCAGATACTACAACAACGGCAGTTCAGACAATACAACAACAGAAGCTCAGACACTACAACTCCAAGGCAAGGGAGCGACAGATGAGGGTAACTCACTCAGAATACTTCTCCAGACCATCTTTACTTAGCACGTACTATTTCAACTTCCGGGCCTCGGATAGATGAGGGTAACTGTATTTTTTCAGGGGAGCGACAGGAGAACGCCACTTCAAAGGCAATCTTGACGCTCTCTTGGAGGAAGTTATGTTCCTAGACTCAACTCCCGGTTTCCTCCTGGTAACCACATCATTCTTCCCACCTCTACCAGCAACAGTACCAGCAGCACATTTAACATTCTTCGGGTAAGCAATCTTTTCAAAATCATCATCGGACGAAATCACTTCTACATCGGCAGAAGTTCAGATACTACAACAACGGCAGTTCAGACAATACAACAACAGAAGTTCAGACACTACAAATCCAAGGCAAGGGAGCGGCAGATGAGGGTAACTCACTCAGAATACTTCTCCAGACCGTCTTTACTCAGCACGTACTGTTTCAACTTTCGGGCCTCGGATAGATGAGGGTGACTGTATTTTTTCAGGGGAGCGACAGGAGAACGCCACTTCAAAGGCAATCTTGACGCTCTCTTGGAGGAAGTTATGTTCCCAGACTCAACTCCCGGTTTCCTCCTGGTAATCACAGCATTCTTCCCACCTCTACCGGCAACAGTACCAGCAGCACATTTAACATTCTTCGGGTAAGCAATCTTCTCAAAATCATCATCGGACGAAATCACTTCTGCATCGGCTGCTTCGACTGCATCAGCCTTCATGTAGCAAGGGGTTTTTGGAGTACCACGAATACCACCAGCCTGCTTCCCCAACTTGGAAGGAATGAGAGTCCGAGGTCTATCATCTTCTATCGAAGCTGTACTTATCAGTTACTCCCTAGGATGGTATTCCTGTAACCCGAGAAATGAGTAGTGGTAATCGGTCAACTCCAATGGATCCACTGTCAAAGAAAAAAGGAAGAGAAAACATCAGCATTAAAAATACAACTGAAGTTCAGGAACATCACAATGTGCAGTCCAACTAATAAAGATGACATGGTTACTACTCAAGCTGACCTAAAAAAATTAGTTGCAGTAAAAAACTAAATGAAGTTCAGGCACAACCAGAGGCACAGTTCAAGATAAACCGATGAACTGGAAATCATCATCTCTGAAGTTCAATTAGAAAAGAGAATGCTCATGTCCATTTACGCAATTGAAGGAGAGAAATTACTGAAACAAAAAACACAAGCAAAATTATAAAAGATAGAAATGAAGTTCATGTACAAAGAAAATGCTCCTCTCCTTCCGAAACCAGCAGCCCAGCCAGACCTCCAGCAGAAGTCCAAGTTCAGAGAAAAATATGAAGTTCAGGTAGAATAAAAGATGCAGTGCAGGTAAGCAGTACAAGTTCCAAAATACTTACATGTGGTGTAGCCAAACAGAACTTGGAAGTCTGTCTCAAGTAGGTTAGAAGAAGCGATTAAGTACAACCACGTCTTCCTGATATCCCCGATATTCTCATGGGAATAATTTGCAAGAACCCCGTCATGATACGAATTAACATTCGTAAGCATAAAGAATGCGCAGTCGATACTGCCATCAAAAGAAGTAAAAGAAATTGTGTTAGGACAGAAAAAGAAAGCCAACGAATTAAACACGCCGCAGCTTAAGTACAACTACAGTTAAACAGATGTGATAAAGAGAAAAAGTCAAACTCATACTTGTTTTGCTGTTGGGGGACATCAATCCAATCCAGAGAGAATTTGTCGATGCTAATAGGACTGAAGGGTGTCTCCCTGTCGTTGCTGGCATCCTTCCAAAGCCTCTTGATGTTGTCGGTCATCCGTCGAAACAGGCGTACCGCACATTCATCTTTTGGTCCATAGTAGGAATCGAGAAGTTGGAACCTTGAATTCTTCAGGTCAAGGAATACCGACACCCAATGACCGACACCACCCATGGAAGCAGGAAGCTCAAGCGGGTTAAAAGTAGGGAAAACAACCTGAAGCATAATAAACACATGAATCATTAAAAAATGAGAATTAATATCAGAATGGTACAAAAGAAAAATAAAACAAATATTAACACAGTGGATCACACTGCAAAACTAATACAGAGGCAAAGAACAAGATATTGCATATCGAATCATGTGCATCCATGCTATCTAGACCACTCGCCATGAAGTACTTCCTCACACGGGAATCAAATTGACCTCTAAAAATCTTGTCCTAAAATAATGCAGAGAACACCAACATGTGAAAAAAATACAAAAATGAGACGAACAAGTTTAAACTAAAATGGTAACACTACTGGAATCAGCTACTTTGCCATCTGCCAGCTCTTTGCCGTCTGCTAGCAGACGGCAAAGAAGCTCTTTGCCATCAGCTACCCAAAAGCAGACGACAAAGAACTGGCTGATGGCAAAGACCTTCTTTGCCATCAGCCAGTTCTTTGCCGTCCGCTAGCAGACAACAAAGATTCTTTGCCGTCAGCTGGCAGACGGCAAAGAGGGAGGTGGCCCACACTAACGGGCTGATTAAGGAAAACCTAACGGGGCCCCTCTTTGCCGTCCGCTAGCAGACGGCAAAGAGTAAAAAAGCGGACGGCAAAGGGGGCGGACGGCAAACAATTAGGGTAATAACGGCCGAGCCCCACCCCGCCCACCTCTCTCTGTTTCTATCCCCCTCCTCCC
>LR738712.1:597190533-597356381 GCA_902687465.1 Secale cereale
CCCGACACCCTGACACCACACCCCGACCCCGACACGACACCCCGACACCACGACACCCGACCCCGACGCCGACCCCCGACACCTCCCGAAAAGGTGTTCTTTGGCCTTCCAGAGGCCGACGGGGTCATATATTTGTGAATCATCAGTATGCGTAACCAATATGTGTCTCCCGTTCGAAAGCGTCATAGTTATAAATATGCATGCATTTGCATATTTATAACCTTGATTCTTTCGAATTGTCCAACGCTATCCATGGACAGCCCGAGTATGTGTAGATTGGGTTCGTTTTCCCATATGCTTTGCTCCGGATCCGACGCATAAATTTCGTCAGTGCCTCCCCTGTTGTTCTCCGGGTACACATCCTCTCTATTTATTGCAGAGACGTGTATCAGGAGAACAGCGGGGAGGTGCTGCCGAAATTTTGCGTCGGATCCGGAGCATAGCATGGGAAAATGAACCCAATCTACACATACACGGGTGGGATTAGGACCTATCATTACCTATTAGAGTGTAGGTTGCATGGACGTAATAAAATTGACAAAGTAGATCAACTGATGAATATATACATGGTGAATTACATATATAATTGTTGTGTGTCCAGTAGCTCTGAAAGTCAAGATGAGTGACCGTGCTTGGATGTATACCGGTCACACTGGTCAGAACAAATGGAGCGCTGAATGGTTCACAAAAACTAAGGGGTTTGTGCAAGCCGCATTTGCAAATGGCCAAAAGAAAACCTGGTGCCCCTGTTTCCGGTGCGGCAATTGGGAAAAGAAGACAGAGGCTGAAATGGGCAAACACCTGCAGAAGAGTGGTTTTACGCCCGATTATACGGTGTGGACATTTCATGGTGAGTCTGCCCAACGTGACCGAGCTGAGGTGGATCGTCGTCGCACCGGCGAGCATGGTACCGGGATGGAAAACATGGTGCAAGACTATGATGATGCTCGGGATTCGGACGAGGAGATGGAGGAATCTGCAAAGGCCTTCAATGAAATGTTGGAGTCTTCGAAACGTCCGCTCCACGAGCACACTGAGCTTTGTAAGTTGGATGCCATCTCGCAAGTAATGGCTCTGAAGGCTCAGTTCAACTTGGGCAGAGAATGCTATGACGCAATTATGACAGTATTTGGACGCTTTCTACCCAAAGGCCATGTAATGCCTGCAAACCTGTACCAGTCGGACAAAATCCTCCGTGCACTGAAGATGCCCTATGAGAAGATACATGCCTATGAGAAAGGATGTGCCTTATTTAGGCTTGACTATGCGGACTTGAACTATTGTCCCATTTGCAAGTCTTCCAGGTATATTGTGGTAGACAACGGTATGGGTGAGAAGACACAGACCAAAATCCCCGTTAGTGTTCTTCGGTATATGCCAATCGTACCAAGACTTCAACGTCTTTTCATGGTCGAAGAGACGGCCAAACAGATGACATGGCACAAAACAGGCAAAAGAACCGAACTAGATGCAGATGGGAATCTGATGATGGTACACACATCGGATGGTGTTGCGTGGAAAAAGTTTGATGAATTACATGCCGACAAAGCGGCAGATCCGAGGCATCCTCGAGTCGGCATCAGCACGGATGGGTT
Source organism: Secale cereale (assembly GCA_902687465.1). Taxonomy (NCBI): domain Eukaryota; kingdom Viridiplantae; phylum Streptophyta; class Magnoliopsida; order Poales; family Poaceae; genus Secale; species Secale cereale. The sequence continues at coordinate 597,192,129 of LR738712.1, forward strand.
CAGTGTGTTTGGTATGACGGCAGCCCAATATAGTTGTTGGCCCGTATTTGTCTTTCCACTCAATCTCCCCCCCGGACAGATTATGCAAAGAAAGAACATTTTCCTGACGTTGATAATTCCAGGACCCAACTATCCGGGCAAAAATATGAATGTGTACATGCAGCCGCTTAAGGACGAATTGCAAGAAGCCTGGGATAATGGGTTCAAGACATATGACGCCTTTAGCATACGGAACTTCATAATGCATGTCTGGTACATGTACTCGACGCATGACTTGCCGGCGTATGCGCTATTCGTTGGCTGGTGTGTGCATGGAAGGTTCCCGTGCCCCACATGCAAGGGAGCTCTTGAGTTTCGTTGGCTTCAGGCCGGTCGCATGTTTTCTTGCTTTGACATGCATAGACAGTTCCTGGATCCTCGCCATAAGTTCAGGAAAGACAAGAAGAACTTCATCAGGGGTAGAGTTGTCAAAAACTCTGCACCACCTGCATTGACAGGCCAACAGACCCTGGATCAGTTAAACGCTCTCGAGCCAGATCCACAACGTCCAGGGTACTTCAAGCGGTATAATACTAAGCACGCGTGGACTCACAAAACATGCTTATGGGATCTGCCTTACTTCAAAGACCTCCTTTGCCCACACCACATCGACGTGATGCACACTGAGAAGAATATCGCCGAGGCACTTTTTGGTACATTGTTCGGCATAGATGGGAAGTCAAAGGATAATACTAAGGCCAGAGTCGATCTGGAGGCGCTATGTGATAGGCCGTTACAAAACATGAAAGAACCGAAAGGAAAGCAGAACTGGACGAAGCCAAAGGCATGGTTCAATCTTGGAAGGCCAGCTATGAGGGAAATTCTCTTGTGGGTGCAACAGCAGTTGATGTTTCCCGATGGGTATGCAGCGAATCTAAAGAGGGGAGCGAATCTTGATAAACTGAAGATATTTGGTCTCAAGAGTCATGATTGGCACATATGGATTGAGCGGGTAATGCCGGTGATGTTGCGTGGCTTCATCCCTGAGGATGAATGGCTAGTACTGGCAGAACTCAGCTATTTCTTCCGTGTTCTTTGTGCGAAAGACCTATCGCCTGGCGTGCTAGAAGAAATGGAAGAGTTGGCGCCGGAGTTGATCTGCAAGTTAGAGAAGATCTTTCCACCGGGCTTCTTTAATCCAATGCAGCATTTGATTTTGCATCTCCCGACCGAGGCAAGATTGGGGGGGGGGGCCCGTGCAAAATCGTTGGTGCTACCCAACTGAGAGGATGCAGAAGACGCTTCGAGAAAAATGTAAAAATAAACGTAGAATTGAAGCATCGATGGCTGAGGCATTCATTACAGAGGAGGCGGCAAACTTCGTAACAGCGCACTACGAAGCCAAAAATCGTCATTTGCATAATCCGAAGCCTCGGTACAATGCTGACGAGCCTAAAAAGGGTGGATCCAACCTCAGCCTATTCAAAGGGAATCTCGCACCAGCTAGTGTTTCACATCCAGTATCTTTGGATAACGAAGAATGGCGGACCATTTCGTTGTATATCTTCAACAACCTGATAGAAGTGCGGCCGTACATCGAGTAAGTTATCGGTACATTGTTTCGCAACTTCTATTTCCTTTGAACTACTCTTATTCCTGGATATGTCATACAGTCGATACGTTACCATATTCTCGTATGGAGCGGAGATCCAAAAGGATTCCGTCGAAGAGTATGAGCTTCTCGCAAAGCAAGGAGGTGGCTATCCCGGTTTCATCTCTTGGTTCAAACAAACGGTAATTTCTATTAGACAATTTCATTTCATTCGCTAATTTGTGCATAATGCAACAATCCTTTCATATTAAACCTGTAGGCTAATTCAGAGTCTATGGACGCCGAATTGAGACAAGTCGCTAATGGTTTTGACTATAAGGTCCGTTCATTTGACAAGTACGACATCAACGGGTATCGCTTTCGTACCTATGGCAAAGAGCTATCGATGGCGCACCGAAAGTCAACAAATTGTTGTGTATCTGCTATCGGTGAAGGAGGTACCGAGTATTATGGGAGAGTTGAAGCAATTTATGAACTTCTGTTCTATGGTGAAAACCCACCGAATGTCGTAGTCTTCAAATGTTATTGGTTTCAGCCGAAGGAGACTAGAAGGACTCATGAACATGTAGGGCTAGTTGAAATCAACCAAAGCACTCATTTAGATGTTCCTGATGTCTATATTATGGCTCAACAGGCGACCCAAGTATTCTATCTACCGTGGGCCTGCCAAACTAATCCAAATATGAAAGGTTGGGATGTCGTTTATGAAGTGCCGCCACGTGCTAGACTTTCTCCCCCAAAGGAAGAGGATTATGAACCTCACATTAACCCAGACACATATGAAGGAGAATTCTTCCAAGAGACACGTCTTTCCAAAAAGCGTTTCAAGAACCGCTATACTTCACCCCAAAACATTGAAGTAGACAGCGACAATGAATCCGACATCACCCCAGAGGAGGAACAAGAAGAGCCGGAACAAGAAGAGGTTACTGCTGCGGATGACCTGTCAATACTTGACCGATTACGTCAAGGTGGCCTTGCACATGTTGATGCCAATGAACCCTATGAGCCCGTCATTGATTATAGTAATGATGATGATTATGCATTTATTGATGATACTGATCGAGATTATTAGTAGTGTCAGGTATTACATTTTTTTATGTTGTACTTGATGATGATACACTTAAGTGATACACATATTATTATTCATGTCGGTCTTTTTTTATGTTGTACTAATTTCGTTTACTGTTTGTCATGGCAGGTGTTGAAAGATGGTGGGCGCTGGTCGGGAGCGTGGTCTGAGGTCTTCCATTCCAGACGCACCTCTCCGCCGAGCGTTGCTGGACAGTATGGCCACACCGCCGGGCCCTTCTTCGTCGACCGTGGTGCCCAGCAGGGGACGAGGTAGGAAGAGAGGAGGTGGGGCACGTGGTCGTGGGAGAGGAGGTAGGGTGACTGCTACGGTGCCTTCCTCGCCGCCACCCCCAGCCGTTTCACCCGAGCACGTGACTGCTAGGGTGGACTCGTCCGAGGAGGAGGCTACACGGACTACGGTCCACGAGCCTCCGGTCCACGGGTCTTCGGCCCACAAGAGTTCGGCCCACGTGACCCCGGAGGAGCACACGTCCGGATGGGGTACCTGGCCGGATCAGCCCGAGGAGCCGAGTGGCCATGCTGATGATGGCGGGGAGCCGACTAATCTTGAGGAGGAGGGGGGCACCGTCTACCAGCGTGGTGCTACACGGCTCCCGTCCGTGCCGGTGACTCGCGAGCAGAGGTGGTTGATTTTCCCTGATGGGGAGAGGTACGTAAGTGCATTTAATATTTTTGTACCTTGTGCATTCACGTTTTTTCAAATAACTAATGCGTTGGCCTTGTCATGCTGCAGGGGTTGGGACCACCATCATAGTGTCCGCCGGCCCAACTCCGTCCTTGGAGTTCTTTGCCGGCAAAACTTCCCGGGGTTTGTCACGTTGCCTGGTGAGGGTCGGCTTCCAAAGCTTGGATTGAGCTGGGAGCACTACGTGGCTGCCCCGGCCCCGCCAAATGAGATTATCGACGGTGTCGTGTGTGACACGAGGGCAGACATGGTGATCAGAAAGTTCTGGGTAATTTCTCCTTTACACATTTAAAAATCTTCAACTAGCTAGTTATTAATTGTACTAATCAACATTGTCTCATTTGATTGCAGACATTCTACAGGTGTGAGGAGGGATACGAGGAGGACGTGGCACATGTTATTGAGAACGTCTGCAAGCGCCTACTCCAGAACTTACGGCACGAGGCTCGGGTGCAGGCTGTTCGAGACTACTACGCCTTGCGTGGTATCAAGAAGACCAAGCCGGCGTGCCGCGATAAGTTCCTGAGTAAGGAGCAGTACATGAAGGTAATTCTTAAGGCCTTCTCTACTTAAGTTCCTTCATTTAGTAATTCTTAGCCGTAGCGCTCAAGTTTCTATTTGCTAACTTAGGCGCCTCCGAGATGGTGTGCGGATCGGATGGATTGTTGGGAGGTGTTGGTCGATGAGTGGTGCTCACAACGATGGCTAGCCCTCCACAAGGAGGCCAAGGACAAACGTGCCCAAATGGAAGGTGTGCCACACCATCAAGGCAGCTCCAACTTATATCAGTTCGGGCGCAACTGGGTATGTGGTTTGCTTCATGATTCATGCAATTCATTCATCATGCTAGCTTGAGTCCTTTAATTACTAATTTTCATTGTTTCTCTCTTTCAGGCACGCTACAATAAGGCGGATAAGGTGCCAGAGGTGTATGACATGTATGCCATGGCCCACACTGCCTCTTTCAAGAAAGTCAAGGCTTTCTCTCAGTCTGACCTCGATGATGCAAACAACTTCACCAACATCTCCTCCCACAACAAGCTCGTGAGATATAGAGATGAGGGGAAGGCGAGGAAAGGGGAGGACTTTAACCCGAGCCAGGGTCCCATTGATCCAGAGCTGTTGATGATATCTGGTGGTGGGAGGTCCCATAGCTCCATAGCCATTGGAGATGGACTTATCCGTTGTCCTAGCACTCTCCCGGAGATCAAGGCGCGCCAGTCGAGCTCCGCTCCTGAGATAAGGCCTCGTGAACGGCCAGTGCAACTCGCCATCAAGGTTAGTGATACGTACTCAGTTATCTTTCTCCATTACATTGTGTGCGCTTCCATCAATGATTACAAATGGTCATGTGAGTGGTATTGCAGGCTGCTATACAGAGTGAGAGAGATAGAACAGAGAAACTTCTGGCGGAGGCGGCGGAGAGGCAGCGGGAGTTGGAGGAGAGGACGACAAAGATGCTGGAGGAGGAGAGGTCACGGAATGACATGCAGGCAAGGGCCATGTACGAGCTCCTTGTGGTAAGTTTCTTCTGCAGATTAGCCAAAACATTCATGTAGTGTTTGTCTCATTACTAACTAGTATGACTGAGTCGTCAAAACCAAATGTGCAGTCTGTGTGCGAGAAGACAGGTCAGACCGCTCCGCCGATGCCAGTGATTGCTCCTGGGACCACGGTGAGTTTTATTTGAATGGACATTACTTGCTAGTCTTAACATTTGAGTGTCATCATGCTAACAAGACATCGGAAATGATCTTTGGTGCAGCATAACTCCAGACAAGCATCACACGATCCTTCTCCAGCTACCGACACGAGCCACCGCGCTCCTACACCTCCTGGATCTTGGTAAGTTTATCTAGTGTTTTGCTTAACACATGCATAAAGACCTAGACTTAGCTTTATTTCCTCCAATGCTTACCATAATGACGCAGGCTTAGCTTCTTCTCCTCCAAAATGACTTAATAAGCTTACTGACCTCCAAAACCATCCATTTTACCTAAGTTAGCTCTAAAACGATCTATACTTAGCTTACTTATGTCAAAAATTGCATAATTAGCTTAGTTAGCTCATATACGATCCATTTTACCTAAGTTAGCTCATAAATGATCCATTCTACCGAAGTTAGCTCTAAAATGACCCATTTTACCTAGCTTAGCTCCAAAATGATCCATCTTACCTAGGTTACCTCTAAAATGATGCATTTTACCTAAGTTTGCTCATAAGCGATCCATTGCACCTAGGTTAGCTCATAAACGATCCATTTCACCTAAGTTAGCTCACAAATGATCAATTTCACCTAAATTAGCTCATAAATGTCATATATATTCTTCTTCTTCTTCATTTTCTTCTTCTTCTTCTTCTAATCTTCTTCTTCTAACTTTCTTATTTCCCATTTTGCAGATTTCATTCACTTGACGAAAGCTTGCATAGATGGAGTGCTCCTTATCCCTTTCTCTGTTTCTTTTGTATCGTTGAACTATGCATGTATCGTTGGATGAAACTATTGTAATATATATGGTTGGATGCCTCTATGTTGAACTTGTTATGTATGATGGAACTATGCATGTAATATATATGGTTGGATGATGAAGTTATGTGTTGGATATCTTATATGTTTGCTTTGTAATGGCCTTTTGAAATATATCTATATATGTCATATATATTTGTGATGAAAATTGTTGGATTTAATAAAAAAACAGATAAAAGAGCCAATATGCAGGCTCTTTGCCGTCTGCCACCGACGGTAACGGGCTCATTGCCGTCTGCCGCAGACGGCAAAGAAGCCACGTGGCGTCCACCTGTGCTTCCTGGGAGCTGACCCATTTGGTCAGTTTGCCTACAGTGGCAGACGGCAAAGAACCTGCCACGTAGTGACGTGCAGATGACATCATACGGCGGACGGCAAAGACCCTAGAAATTTTGCCGTCCGCGGCGGACGGCAAAGGCCTTCCGTTAGCCACTTAACGGACTGACAGCGCAATTATTGTCGTCCGCCGTCTTTGCCGTCTGCCGCTCTCTCTTTGCCGTCCACCGCAGACGGCAAAGACTTTGCCGTCAGTAGCAGACGGCAAAGAACCTGTTTACCATAGCCTACTTTGCCGGAGCCTTTTGCCGTCCGCCGCTGACGGCAAAGGCCTTTGCCGTCCGCCGTTCGTGCCTTTGCCGTCCGCTATGGTGGACGGCAAAGTAGCTGATTCCTGTAGTGTAAGGAACAAAACAGAAAAGAAATCACTGTAAGGTTGACTCACAGTGACCCAATACGGCAGGATGAGTTTATCCGATCCCTGGTACTTCACACGTAGACAGTAGAGTGCACACTCAACCGCATTAGATGTAAGCATTCCACGACGACCAAAAGATATTGCGACTTCTTGAACATAAGCTTCACACTCCTTGTTTCGGAACATAATCATTGATCTAAAACAAGCGGATAGAAAGTAAAACAAGTTCAGCAGCAGGAACTCAGGAAGTTCATAACACATGTTAGCACAGAAGTTCAGCTATATCACAACATGCAGTACAGTACAAAAGAGGCCAGAAGTTCAGCGCCAGAGAAGCAAAAAAACAAGAAGTTCAGGTACATAGAGTTGAGAAGTTCAGGTATGAAACCACATGTAGTTCTACACGGGGTACATGGATGATGTAAATATTGAGCAGCTGCACTCACCTCTTGGAACGGTCATTCCTATGCCTAGTTACACTGTAATAAAAGTCATCAACCTTCTTTCGCACGACAGCAAGGTCGCTATCTCCTCACCAAAAAGAATATAGCAATTAACAGCAACACTCAAAGCACATAGATTCGTTTCAATTAAGACCAACATTCAAGCACAAACATTCAAAACATAAGCACATCTCAGCTGCTATATCAGAAAGGATAAAACCACAGCATCATAGACATCACAACCCATGCATTACAAACCTCTACCCACGTAGAAAACAGGTTCACTTAACATTCTTTACAACCCACACGACAAACAACAAAACCAGAAGTTCAACTTAGACCACACAGGCAGTTCACAAGGGATATCATGGACTAAACCAAACAACAAAGAGGGAAGGGGATGGGGAAAGAAGAGAGAAGCATGCTCCTCTCTTCATGGATCCTTGCCTAGACCAGTGGCAGCACTGGAATGATCAACCTCCTCTCCATAACTATCACTTTCGGTATCTTCATCATCGTCTCCAGTAGACGTTGCAGCATCATCGGGAAGGACACCAGCAGCAGCTGGAGCAACTGGAGAATCTGAAACAAGAAAAACATTTGGTTGTGCATGTACAGCATCAACATCAACTGATGGCTCTGCTGCAGGAGACTTCTCTGGGCTTGCAGCAGCACTACCACCAGTTTGTACAGCAGACTCGACATGGTCTTTCTCCAAAATGATGTCTCCATTTGTCTTGCCCTGCTCAGCATCAGAAACCTCAGCGCCAATGGACGAAAAAGGTTCAGTCAGGACCACCCCGTCGGAGCAGCCGGTGCCTGAGACGGACATGCCTGCAACCTTCTCTGGAGCAACACTAACATCATCATCCTACTGCTGCAAAAAGGAAACAAAAAGTCATTACAAAGGGCTGACTGAACCGCATGCACAGGGGCAGCAAGTCCGTCTCAGGGGCAAACAAGACAAATGGACAAGAAAAAATGGTACCTTATTTTCACTGCCATAAACCTCATCAACTATTACGCCACTAGCAGGAGCAGGTTCATGCACAGGGGCAGCCTCATGCACAGGAGCAGCTTCGTGCGCAGGTAAAACATCCTCCTCAACCCTAGCATCATCATCAACAGCCTACAAAATGAAATCATGTAGAAAACAAAATACCTAATCAGGAGAAGTTCAGATTGCATAATCAGTGAAGGTCAGCTATCACAACTGACATATAATGGAAGTCCAAATACAGTAAACATAGCAGGTCAGATATCAAACTACTCTAAGATACAAAAGGGAACAAAAAAAGGCCAGTCACGGAAGTTCAGGTGCTGTAGCAGTTGAAGTTCAGGTTCTATAAACACAGAAGGTCACATAGGAACACTTGTGCTAAAAAACGGTTTACGACACATGAAATCAATAACGGTCGCCTATGACTACAAACAGTAATAACTGAAAGCTAACATTGAACATTATTGCAAAGAAATATCAAAAGACAACATAAACAAACCTCTTTGGTACGCTCCACGTGGCCTGCTTCACGACCCGGACGAATATAATCCTGCCTCTAAATCTGTCTCACAACAACACTTGCCTCATCTTCAAAAGGCTTGCAACGAGCATCCTACATTTCCTTGAACAGCCCAACGCTACTCCGAAGGTGGGAAGTGCTCTGACGAAGCTCTTCAAGAAATTTAGCTTCAATAGATAAGACCCCCTTCGAAGACTTAGAATCAAATCCGTGTCCGGGAGGAAGGATCCCATCAATGCGACTAAGACGCTCAACAGTTGAAGGAACACGAGCCAACTCCCCACAAACAGTTTCAAGAAGACTGTCAATCCTAACCAGAGAAACATTGGCAGCTTCAAACAAATTCTCGGAAGAAACGCCACTTGCAGCACTCACACGGGCAGAAGAACCTCCTGGATCTATAGGGGGGCACCGGTATTAACATCCCGGGAGAATTCAAATCTTGGGGAAGTTCCACTCCCTAGGCCGGAAGAACGAGGCATAGTTAGAGCAGGACGTTCAATAACCCTAAAGAACACAACCTCAGCCTGTGTCTTCCACTTCATACAAAAACAAAAGTCAACGCGTCAGAAAACAAATGAAGGAACATGGGAACAAAAAATATACAAGACAATACCAGAAGTTCAAGTTAAACTACACAGGAAAGAATAATGCATAGAAACACTCATAGGCAGTCTCCCAAACACCCAGTTGGCTGGTTCATCATCACCCTTCATGACCAAGTTAGCCGCAGCAAGCTCAAGAAGCTTGGCCTGATCGATGAAATTGATGCGAGGGGTCCTCAAGTCAATATTAGGCGTCTTGCCAATGATAAGGCAGTCTAGATACATAAGCAGCAGTGCGATGGCACAGCCTGTGATAGCTTTTCGTCTGCTAGTACCTTGCTGATACCTAACAACAGCACTCCGAATATCGTCAACAACCAACTGGCAGTAGTCCATGTCTGCCATGTCCTCAAACACAAGATTCTTGGCCATTGCTGCCTCCCTGGACACTCGTGTAGATGTTCCAGGGATAACCACCTTCATGAAAATAATAAGGTAAAATACCTGCAGAGCAAGATCATCCTTCGTCTCATCCTTCACAAGTTCAGCAAGGATATTCCGCAAATCCTTTGTCTTGATGTCGTCACTCCTAGCATACCCAAGCTTGCCATTCAACCTCATAACAGCATCATCGAAACCATCATTCGAGGGCCTAGGGGGGGTTCGATTACCTTGAGGGAACCCAAAGTGATGGAGAATAGCATCACTTGTAATACGTAGAACCTTGTTCGCCTCACCCATGTCCAAAATCATGGTTGAAGGGTCAATCCTCGTGTAGATGTTGCCCATCAATGGACGAGAAATGTTGGAATCAACCTTCAAGTCAAACACACAACCAAAACCAACCTTGATAACCCTCGTCTTGTGCCTGCTTGTAGCATTTTCGCACACGTCTTGACCTCTCCTAGTGAGCAGCGAACCGTCTTGTTAAAACGTTTCGCCTCACCTCTTCCTTGGCCACCTTCTTCGGGCGCTTTGCCTTCTCTGTTCCTCCTCTCAGGCCGCTGCACAAGCTGATACTGAAAAATAATACATTGACAAGGAAAAAAGGCAGAACAATGAGACACACAAGCTTCACCATAATTCCACTAATGACTACATATGCACCACATCTCAGAAGTCCAACTATGTCTACATAGGCAGTACAACCATGTATGACAAGAAGTTAAAATGCTTTCAAAAGCAAAAGTTCAACCATGTATACCATGGCAGTAATCAAACATGTATCTCAGAAGTCCAACTATGTCTACATAGGCAGTACAACCATGTATGAACACTAGTTAACATGATTTCAAAAATGTTGGAAATTTAAAAAGCAGAAGTTCAACCATATACACTAAGGCAGTAATCAAACATGTACACAAACAAGTTGAGCTAATTTCTTCATGTATATACCCAGAAGTCCAACTATGTACACAAAGGCAGTAATAGCATAAAAGCAAAGCACGTCTGCTAATTTATTCGTCTATATTGAGATGGAGCAGAAGGTCAGCTATGTACGCCAAGGCAGTGCTAAAAACAATAAAACTACAGCAACAGCGACAAATGCTCTAAAAACAGTAAACATGAGACATTCATACCTGATTAGCGGCAGCATCATCATCGACGTCGTCCTCATCATCAGCATTGAAATCAACATCATCCTTGTCCTCTGGATTAACACGAGAACGCTTCTTCACACCCTTGTTGACCTTTGCAGGTGGAACCTTGCGCTTCACGCCGCATTTCTTCCCCTTACCAGATGCACCAGCACCAAGCGGAAAAGGTGTAGGCGCGGCAGTGGCAAGCACACGAGGACTACGGCATGGCGTACCACCAAGGCCTAACCCTTCATCTTCAACAACTTCTGCAGGTCTTGAAACATGTGGGGTCCTCCGAGGAGTAACTTCACCAACTACTAGCTTCCTCGCAGCAGTTTTCTTGATTTTCTTCTTAAAAGGGACAACCGTGCCATCACTACCACACGACACGTCTTCCTCAACAGTGAGCTTAGCCGCATGAACAGATCCAGGAACATCAGAACCTTTCTCAAGCCGGGCCGCCCTCTTCTTGACAAAATTGTCTGCTTCTTCCTCTTATGTTGGTCCTCCAGGATAAGCTGAAGAGGCACATCCTCGGGTTGCGTGACAGGTTCAGTGCCATCAATAGACTACGACTGCGTCTCTGACATCTGAAGAGAGCACAAAGGATCCGGAACGGAATCACAACCTTTGACTGACGGAGCCACCTCCTCAACAGCAGCAGGGGTTTCTGATAAACCAAACTCAGATAAAACATCATTGATGGTGTTCACAGCTTCCTCCTCTGTGGACACATCTGCAAAGAACACAAAAAAACGAAGCAAAAAATAAAAAAAAGTCAGGAATAAAAACAAAAACAAACGACAAGAACAAGCTAAAAAAACATGGCTCAAAACTTTAAAATGAAAAGAAAAGGGGTTTCACATACTAGGTGAAGCAAGAGCTGCAAAAGCAAGATCCTCAAGGCTTGAAAAATCCTCAAGGCTCAAAGCAACCTCGGCAATCACAGTCAAACGGATAATGGGTGATTTAGCCGCATCAGATATTGGAGCATCAGTATTAACCTCTGAAGCTCCAACTTCATCGCAGGCATTTTTTCTGAACTATTCAACTCATCACCAACTACAAAAAATGCAAGTAAAAAGGCAGCTGAGTTCTAATCCGCAATCCTACACCAAAGGGACTTCTACTTTTACAACAATGTCCAATACCCAGAAGTTCAACAATACCTAACAAAGCAGTAAACACAAAAAACAAACAAAAAATCTACAAACTAAATATAAAAACAATCTACAGTAGAGGGGCTACTACATATATCATGAATGTCCAGAAGTTCAACGATACATAACAAAGCAGTAAAATAAAATGTGCATAACAAAAGTTCAACCAAATTTCATTACAATCAAACAATAATTAAAAGCAGAAGTTCAACTATGTGACCCAAGCAAGTAGCACATAAAAAAGATGTAGCATGAACACAAAGAATATTTCACAGGCAAACTAAATATCAATGCCATCAACATGATAACAAAAAAAAACAAAGATATAAACTACAAAAATGAAACATCTGGGAAGTCCAACAAAACTTGGTGACAAAGTTTCACCTGCAAAATTATCAACTACAAAGTAAGCAAACACTCTACTAACTCAAACTAATGATAAAAAGCATACACATAACCATTACTAGAAGTTCACACTATTAAGAATGGCAGTCCAACATGAATACTTAATGAAGATATGGGCCGACATATATGAGAATAATGCTATTTAAAATACAAGATACAACTACATTAAGATACCTAGAGAAGGTTTTGAAGCCATGACAACACAACCGCCTTGATGAATGCAACTCCAAACACTAGAACAACCTGCTAAAAACAGGGGATTGATTGCATACAGTTAGCAAGTACAAAATCATACAAAAAATACAAAAAGAAACTGAATCAAACCCTAGGATGAAACAACCAGAACATACCAACAAAGGATGAACAGTAGCACATCTAGGCAAGCACAACAAAAAATGTATCCATAAACTAAATACAATGTCGCAGACATAATCTAGACTTCAATATCCACAACACTAATGCAATTAAATACCTCAGATCCAGCATCAACCATCCATCACACCACACCCTCTCATACATTCATCTGACTGCTAAAATCAACAAAGAGGAAATGAAATCCACACAAGTATGAAGGGACAAATAGCACACACAAGCATCTCACAAACAAATCTGACCACGGGGAATTGAAATCCAACCACCACACGCACAAGAACCCTACCTAATCTACCACCAAACCATCAGAAGAAGGAGGAGGGAGGCTGACGCGAGAGCACACAGAAGAAACAGGCAGGCCTCGACAGATCTGGCGAAACTAGAAGCAAGCACTAGGAGGGGGCAGCACTTGTACCTCTCCAGACGACTCCCGCACGGACGAATCCGCGTCGGTTCTTCCACTCCCCACGACGCCACGCGCACCTTGCAACCGCGCAGGTAGTTGCCGCCCTCGCTTCAGAGCAGAAGAGAGTGGGCTGGGCGAGAGAGAGCGGGGCGTGGGGGAGAAATAGGAGCGGGGGCATGCGCCGGTTACTCCAGCACGAGGGCAGGGGAGAGGGGCGAAAAAATCGGGGGGAGTTAGAGGAGAGGAAGGCAGCGGAGCGACAGAGAGGGGGGAGAGAGCGAGCGACAAGGGGAGAGGAGTTTTGTGACAGGTGGTCGCGAGGGAGATGGTCACTTGCCTCTCTGTCGTGGGACTTGCAGTGCCACTGAATTTACACTTTTACCCCCCAACAGCTAAAATAGTAAATACATGTGTACATAAATAAATGCACCATTTGAATGCATCTATTATAATGAGATAAGATCACAAAACAGCACAGCTGATATCCTCAAAACCAAAAATAGATGGCAAATACAGTACTAAAGGAAGAAACATACATACATAAATATGCCCCTAAAAAACAAGAGAAAAGAAGTTCAAAAAATAAAGAACAGAAGTTCAAGTACCCTAATAAAAGAAGTAAAGGAATAAGAATAAATAAACCATAAAGAAACAAAAAGAAGAAGTTCAACTACAAAAACAGACGAAGTTTACCCTAAGCCCTAAAAACCCAAATATAGATAGTGGGGTCACGGATGTGACGGACTCGCCTCCGCATGCGACGACGCGGCACGCCGCGTCGTTGACTGCTACGGCTCATTCCTGTCTCGGCCTCGCAGGGGGAAGGGAGGGGGGTCCCCTCCCCCCCTGCTCGGCCTCGCGCTACCGCATTGCTGCGCGCTAGGATTTGACAGGATGCAATGGGGTTATTCTGTTTCCACCCCCACCGCACGCAACCTAAACCCTAAAAACCCTAAGATAGATAGTGGGGTCACGGATGTGACGGACTCGCCTCCGCATGCGACGACGCGGCACGCCGCATCGTCGCCTGCTCCGGCTCGTTCCTGTCTCGGCCTCGCAGGGGGAGGGGAGGGGGGGTCCCGACCCCCCTCCCCTCCTGCTCGGCCTCGCGCTACCGCATTGCTGCGCGCGAGGATTTGACAGGACGCAATGCGGTTATTCTGTTTCCACCCCCACCGCACGCACCCTAAACCCTAAAAACCCTAAGATAGATAGTGGGGTCACGGATGTGACGGACTCGCCTGCTCCGGCTCTTTCCTGTCTCAGCCTCGTAGGGGGAGGGGAGGGGGTCCGACCCTCCTCCCCCCCTGCTCGGCGTGGCGCTACCGCATTGCTGCGCGCTAGGATTTGACAGGAGGCAATGCGGTTATTCTATTTCCACCCCCACCGCACGCACCCTAAACCCTAAAACCCCTAAGATAGATAGTGGGGTCACGGATATGACGGACTCACCTCCGCATGCGATGACGCGGCATGCCGCGTCGTCGCCTGCTCCGGCTCATTCCTGTCTCGGCCCATACTTGGGCTAATCCCATGATTTCTCACGAGACAAAATTCTAAAAAGAACATATGGAGAATTAAAAATTACAAAGAAAACCAAACAAACAAAATATAGAACATCATGCACCTTCGCCTTCCAATGTGGAGTGCAAATATCCAAAACCAGAAGTTCAACCATTAATAAAAAAGAAGTCCAGATCCTACTGAAGATAGTGCTTGTGATCCAGCTCCACACTTACACACTAGTTACAACAAATTGCAGAAGAAATCTACTAAGGGTTTTTGATTTCTGGAATGTAATCTGTCCTGGAATATCAATGTCAAAAAGATGAACCTGCATTCAAGAATTTTTTTGCTGTGACATAAAAAACCAAGAAAGAAGCACCTGAGGAATAATAATGTTTAGTGTCGATGAAACAAAATGCACAAGGCGTAAGTTAACTAATAAAATGTTCTAAATAAAGGTAAGTTCAAGTTGTAAAAACACAGAAGTTCGGCGTTTGGAAAAAACATCAAATGAACATGTAGAAAAGACAAATTACACAGAAACAAAAATCTTGTAAGTTCACGTTAAACACAAACTGAAGTTCTACCACTGTTTGAAGTATGCAAACGTGTTACAAAAAAATAAGTAAGGTATGCATGCATATTTGGGAATAATCCCATAGTTACCACGGAACAAACTAAAACCCAAATTAGAAAATTTAAAATTACAAAAAAAACAAAAAATAGAGCGCGATGTTGCACCACCTTGCAATGTGGAAATCAGGAAGTTCAATCGCTGGTAGCATAGAAGTCCAATTACTACCACAGAATGTGGATGATCCAAAAAACTAGCCCCGAAGACAGAATAAATATAAAAAGGATGATTTGTGTATCTATGGACCACCTCCACATTTACATATATGAGTACTCTGAAAAGCAAAAAAACGTACACAAATTTTTTATAACAACACCAACCGAATAGATCGTATTGCAGCATCAACCAAAAAACATGCATTGAAACGAGGGAAGTTCAAGCACAAAAGGTGCAGAAGTCCAACTCTGTAACACAGACAGTAGAATCACTGGAAAAAACGCATTATCGAATTTGCTTTTCAGATTTAATCACTTGGGTGACTAAACCTTCTCAGGCCGCGACCTCGAACGATATCCTATTGCGCCCTGACATCAAAACGATAAATCAACCAAGTTGTCTCATTGAAGAACCGAAAACAAGCACGGGCGGACACGAGATCCAATCGCCCGATTTCAGCGGTGTATTCGCCTTCCCGATGGAATTAACAATGCATGAACGGTCCAATCTCACTACTGCAATCAAATCCGCCCTCTATACTCAAATAAAAATAACAAATCTACAGAAGCGGCGGAACCACTCCCGCGGACGAAGAACACATAGCCTCAAATCAAATCCGTTGAAATTAACGACAAATTGCCCACGAAACTCGTACTTAAACCAAATTAACATCATGTTAGAGGTTCCAGAACATCCACTGAATGCATTAAACTTATAAACAGACACGAGTTCATCCGCCCCGAGAGTGAATCCGCCAAAATGCAAAATTACGAATCAAGACTAGCATTTAGATGCAGGTATGAGTATCTGGATTACACTCACATCCCACACAACACTACCAACCGGAATAATTCGCGGGGGAAGCCACGGTTGCGAAGACAGCCCGAAGTTTGGGTTTGTACAGAGGGAAGTTCAGACGCGTTACTCAGGCAGTTCAGGTTGTGATCAGAATATTATTCTGAATATATATATATATATATATATATATATATATATAGACACACACACACACACATACCATATTACAAGCAAACATAATAATCCCCTCCTAAGTCAAATTAACCTCTCTTGTTGTGAGGCAAAAAGTAGTGATGCACCAAGCAGGCCCACGGATGGAAAGCATCAATATCGCTGATAACCGCTTAAGTGGGTGCGAGTGGACAACCAGCACGGCTTTACATATGGGCCAAACATATATATGTTGAATACCCAAAATGCACAACTTTGATGGGCCACTTGCCTCAAAAACCGTAAACCATGCACCCACACAGAGCGAGCTTCATGAAGCATACTACATATGATGGTCCCCTTCCCCCCTCTTCACCGCATACATATGCTCCTGCTGTAATATGTACAACCCAAAAGAATCCTCATCGATGGTGAAATTAATTAACCTATCCCGATGTAGGTCAAAGTGATGCATGCACGCATCGGCGATGGCCTCGTGGGCCCATAGATGGAAGCGTCACACGTGAGTGTCCTTGCTAGGATAGCCACCGCGTGCATGCATGTGGCCCAACATGACTATAATCAGGAAATTTTCTGTCTGCCAGCTCTTTGTCGTCTGCTAGCGGACGACAAAGAAGGTCTCTGCCATTAGCTAGCAAAGAACAGACGGCAAAGAAATGGCGGACGGCAAAAAAGGTCTTTGCCATCTGTTAGCTCTTTGCCGTCCACTAATGGACGGTGAAGATTCTTTGCCATCTGTCAAAGGACGGCAAAGAGGTGTTGGTGTGGTCCACTCGATGCCAGTACATTGCAATGGTCCAACCCCCCTCTTTGCCGTTTGTTGGAAGATGGCAAAGAATCTTTGTCGTCTGCCAGCAGATGACAAAGAGAGTAGTAGTTAACAGGGTTAACGGCCCACCTCCACCTTCCTCTCTCTCATCTCTCTCTCCCTCTATCCCCCAACCCCGAAACCCGCCTACTACTGCCGTCGACCGTCGCCCCTGAGCCCCGTCGCCCCACTGCCCTATCGCCCCACCACCCCACCGCCCCACCCCCTTCGCCCCGCATCGCCCCACAACCCCGCCGCCCCAACCACCCACCGCCGGCCCGTCACACTGCCACCCCTCTCCATCGAACAAGGCCACGGAGCCTGCCCTGCCCCATCGCGAGAGCCAGGCCACGGCAGCCCTACGGCGCTCACTGCACCCGCCCCGCCGCCACCCTTCCCGCGGTGGCCCCTCCACCAGCCCCACCGCCGGAGCTAGGCCATGCCGCCGCCACCCTTCCCGCGGCGGCCCCTCCACCCTCCCTCCGACCATCCTCCAAGGTGAGCTTTTTTTAATTGTTCATTGTTGTAAATAGTTAGTTAGTTAATTAGTTAGTAGGTGGTGTTTTACCCTACTATCATAGTCAAGAAAAGGATATTTAGGTTAATTCGATTTTAGTTGATTTAGGTTAGGAGATTTTAGTTGATTTTAGGTTAGTAGATTTTAGTTGATTTTAGGTTAATTTTAGTTGATTTTACGTTAGTATATTTTAGTTGATTAGGATGAAGGAAAAGATGGAAGAAGAATAAAAAGAAGTAGAAGTGGAGATGAAAAAAAAATAAGTATAAGTAGAAGATGAAGATGAAAAAAGAAGTAGGAAAAGTAGAAAAAGAGGGTCGCCAAGGGAAAAGAGGGTCGCCGAGTGGTCGAGGGGTCGAGGATCGAGGGGAAAAGGATTCAATGGCCTAGGGGTCGAGGATCAAGGTGTCGAGGGGTCGATGGGTCAAGGATTGAAGGGGAAAGGAGTCGAGAATCTAGGGGTCGAGGATCGAGGGGGAAAGGAGTTACCCCCTGACCCCGACACCCCGACCTTGACCTCGACCTAAATATTATGCTACACACTTAAATATTTTATTATGTTTAGGTTGTACTAATTTCGTTTACTATTTGTCATTGCAGGTGTTGACATATGGTGGGCGCGGGTCGAGAGCGCTCTGAGGCTCCTTCCTCGGCGCGTGCTGGGAGGGGTGTTATTATTCCATCCCAGCACCTCCAGAGAGTGCTGGATAACAATATGCAGACACCGGCGGGCGGTTCTTGTTCGGCCGGGAGAGTTCGGGGGAAGCTGAAGAGGGCTGCTAGAGGTGGACGTGGCGGCGGGAGAGGTAGGAAGGTTGTTGCGCCTTCCTCGCTGCCACCCCTAGCTGATTCTCCGGACCACCATAGTGCTCCATCTCAGGTGGACCCGTCTCGGACTCCGTTCCACGAGCCTCTGGCTGATGATCCGACGAGCCTTGGGCCGACGAGCCTTCGTCCAAGGAGACTCGGGTCCTAGAGTCTTTGTCCCAGGAAACTCGGGTCCGAGAGTCTTCGTCCCACATGACTCCAGAGACTAGTGGCCATGATGGTACCGAGGAGACCTGGTCTGACGATAGCTATAGCGAGGGCGAGCTGGTTGAGAAGGGCAAGAAGGTCTACCAGCGTGGTGGTACGAAGCTCCCGCCTGTGCCGCCGACCCACGATCAGAGGTGGTTGATTGTGCCTAACAGGCAGAAGTAACTGCATTGACTCATTTTTAACCTTTTGCCTTCATGTTTCTTCGAATTAATATGTAATTTGTTAGCCTTGTCAAACGACAGGGGTTGTATACACTCCCGTGGTGTCCGCAGGCCCAACGAGGTCCTTGGTGTGCTTTGCCGGGACCACTTTCCGGGGTGGGTCACGTTGCCCGTTGAGGGTTAGGTTCCACAGCTAGCACTAAGGTGGGAGCTGTACGTGGCTGCCTCGGCCCCTCCGGAGGAGAGGGTCGACGGTGTGTCGTGCGAGACGGTGGCCGACATTGTGATCCGACGATTTTGGGTAATTTTTCCTTTACATAATTGAAAATCAATAGTACCTAGTGATTGTATTAATAAGTTTTGTCTTGTTTGATTGCAGACCTTCTACAGGTGTGATGAGGAAGACGAGGCGAAGGTGGCTAAGGTTATTGAAGCCGAGTGCAAGTGCCTACTTCAGAACTTACGACACGAGGCTCAAGTCCAGGCCGTTCGCGACTACTACGCCTCTACTCACATTAGGAGGGAGAAGAAAAAGTGTCGCGCCAATTATCCGAGTAAGGACAAGTACATGAAGGTATTTACCTATTCTTAAGGCCTTGTACTTAGTTTTCTTGATTTGATTCATAGGCGTAGTGCTAAAATTTCTCTTGTCTAACTTAGGTGCCCTGAGATGGTGTGCAGATAGGATGGACTGTTGGGAGGCATTGGTGGATGAGTGGTGCTCTCCCCAATGGCTAGCCATCCACAACAATGCCAAGGATAAGCATGCCCAAATACAAGGTATGTCGCACCATCAAGGGAGCTCCAACCTGTTTGAGTACGGGGATCACTGGGTATGTGGTTTGCTTCGCGATTCATGCAATTTAATTCTTCATGTTAGCTTGAGCCCTTAACTAATACGGTGTTCCTCTCTTTAGGCGCATCACCACAAGAAGGAGGTGCCACCACTGTATGACCTATATGACATGGCCCATACTTCCCCGTACAAGAAGGCCAACGCATTCTCTGAGTCTGAACTCGATCATCCAGAGAGCTTCACCAACATCTCCTCCCATAACAAGATCGTGAGGTACAGAGACTGGGGGAAGGCGATGAAAGGGGGTTACTTCAACCCGAGCCAGAGTGCTTTTGATCCAGAGCTCGTGATGCTATCTGGTGACGGGAGGAAACATGGCTCGGCAACCATTGCAGATGGACTGATACGGTGTGCTAGAATTCTCCGGGAGATAAAGAAGCGCCAATCAAGCTCTCTTCCTGAGATGAGTCCTCGTCCACGGCCAGTGGAGCTCGCCATCGAGACTAGGGCCCAGGAGCTTCTGGCGGAGGCAAAGAAGCAGTCGGCATAGACGGAGAAGGAGTCGGAGGAGAAGACGACTATGATGATAGAGGAGGAGAGGAACCGGTGCGACGTGGGTCACCGGGCCATATATGAGCTCATCATGGTAAGTTTGTCTTGTATATTAGCCAAATCATGCATGTAATGTTTGTTTCATTACTAACTAATATGACTGACTCGTGAAAACAAAATGTGCAGTCCATGTGCGAGAAAAAAGGTCAGACCCCTCCACCGATGCCCCAGATTGGTACAGCGGACACGGTGAGTTTCATTAGTTACTAGAATTCACATTTCAGTTGCATCATGCTAACGAGACATTGCAAATGATCTTTGGTGCAGCATGCCTCCCGATAAGCATCGACCGATCCTTCTCCGTCTCTCAATTGCGCAACCCCGACCGGTCCTTCTCCGTCTGGCACTAGCGCACACCCGACCGGTCCTTCACCTCCGTGATGATGGTAAGTTTTTGAAAATGACATAATAACCTTACTTAGCTCTAAACTAACATACTTTACATAGGATAGCTATAAAATGACCTATACTTAGCATTTTTTTCATCTTAAATGACTTGATATGCTTAGTTAGCTAAAAATGGCATAACTACCTAGGATAGCTCAATAATGATCTATAATTAGGTTACCTAGTTCATTTATGATATAATTAGCTCACTTGGGTAAAAAATGTCATAATAACCTAGGTTTAGCTCCAAAATGACCTATACTTAGTATATTTTCCTCGAAAATGACATAATAAGCTTACATAGCTCCAAACTGACATAATTTACCTAGGATGGCTATAAGATGACATATACTTAGCATTTTTTCCTCTTAAATGACTTGATATGCTTAGTTATCTAAAAATTACATAACTACCTATGATAGCTCAATAATGTTCTATAATTAGCTTACCTAGTTCATTTATGACATAATTAGCTCACTTGGGTAAAAAATGGCATAATAACCTAGATTTAGCTCCAAAATGACATATACTTAGCTTATTTTCCTCGAAAATGACATAATAAGCTTATTTAGCTCCAAACTGACATATTTTGCCTATGATATGCTAAGTTCACTCAAAAATGGCATAATTAGCTAGGTTAGCTCCATTTTACCTAAGTATGCTTACTTCTTCTTCTAGTCTTCTTCTTCTTCTTCATTTTCTTCTTCTTCTTCTTCTAGTCTTCTTCTTCTAACTTTCTTGTTTCCCATTTTGCAGATTTTATTTAATTCACAGTAGCTTGCATGGATGGAGGGCTTTTTTCCCTTTCTGCTTTTATTTTGTATTGATGAACTTGCATGAATGGAACTTGTTATATGGATGGATGGATAGGTGTTGGATGAACAATGTGAAACTTTTGTAATATGTATGGATGGAACTATGTGTTGGTTATGTATGTATATATGATGAAACTTGTGTGTTGGATATGTCTGCTATGAAATTTGTGTGTTGAAACTTGTGTGTTAAAATTAAGTGAATTTAAGAAAAAATAGGGGCTATACAGGCTCTTTGATGTCTGTTCTTTGCCATCTGCTGACAGACAGCAAAGCTGCCACGTGGCAGCCACCTATGCAACCTGGGGTGCACTGGGCTGGCCAATATGGCATGCTTTGCTGTCTGTTGGCAGACGGCAAAGACATGAGCATCTTTGTCGTCTGCCAGCAGACGGCAAAACACGCCGTTAACCCCTAATGGACCTAACCTGGCAGGTGTGCCGTCCAAGCTCTTTGTCGTCTGCTGGCTGACGGCAAAGGCCTTTGCATCTTTGCCATCCGCCTGCTGACAGTAAAGTACCCTTTGCCGAAGCTCGTTCAGCCGAACGGTTTGTCATCTGCCAGCTGACTGCAAAGGCCATTGCCGTCCGCCAGTAGTGCCTTTGCCGTCCGCCATGGCTGACGGCAAAGATGCGGATTCCTGTAGTGCAAAGAGGTGTTGTGTGATGTTTGAATAGCCAATTTCACAATTTTGATGTGGCACGTGCCTGGGAAACCAAAACGTCCCGATACTGAGTGAGGTGTACTTATTCACGGACGTGTATGTAGAGTATATATTCTAGTCCCCTCCCACATCTTCGACGCGTACTATATACCACCATAACACAAACAAAAAAGAGTCTACCTTGCTGGTCAAATTAACCTCACTGCCGGTTGTTCCTCAAAGTGATGGACGATGACCTCATGGGCCCACAGAAAGCGTCACACGCGAGTATCGAGTGTCGTGTAGGACAACCATCGACTACATGTGGCAAAAACATGTATGTATGAAAGGGTTGTCTAATGATTTAAATAACGATTGCACAACTCTGATGTGGCACCGGCCTAACTAACAAAACGGCCAATCCACACGGTGGCTCACAACTCGTAGTGTACTGCGAGCCACCCGCCACCCCCAGACGCGCGCACACACACACACACCGCGAATCCTCCGCAACTACGATGCATGTTAAATTAATTATCCCGCGGTGAACATATATTACCAAAGGAGGGACGTTTTAATTTCAAAAAAATCATAGAGATCTGTTCGCACACGAACACGTCACTGTGTACCCTCGACACCGGGGGTGATGCACCGCAGCTCACGTCGATGGAGACCCGTCCGGAAGCGTGGTACGCAAGCAATCCGATGGGCGCTTTTGTAAACCCGAAACCCCACATGCCCGGAAGGGAACCCGTCAGGGCACGCATTGGCTATGGGCTGCCCTAGGTCGACTTGATCGCCCCTAGGTCCTCGAGGTTCGCCGCCCACAACAAGAAGAATGAACGAAGATAAAGGATAAAAGTAAAGGTAAAAGTGGTAGATTGATATGTCGATTGTGTGGTGTTCAATCGGCCATCACTTCTTAGGTATATAAAGAGGTGGCTGGACTTCCCGTGCAAGGAAAAAGCTTGGATTCACGTCCAAAACCCTAGTCAAATTCGGATTGATTTTGTCCGAACTTTCCAAAATTGTTCGGTTTAAAACTGGATGTACCTTGTGGGTCTTTTTTGAGGCAGTAAACAACCTCCAATGAAAAAGCGCCCAAAAGCATATTTACTCGTTTCGACGAGGCGAACGAATTTTATGTTGAACGTTTTTTCAATTCGAGGCCATCTTCAGGGCCGAATGGCTCACGCCATACAGTGTGTTACTCGCGCTACCCATCAGACATGTGTCTGGTGGGGCGCGCCATAGTTTACCTCCTGATAGGGCTGGATTCCAATGGCCCTAACTTTTGCATACGAACTCGTATTAGGACGATTTTTATATCAAAATTAACCATTTCGACGAGGCGAAGACAATTCATGTCGAAAGATTTTTCATATGAAGCAATCTTGGAAGCTTAATTGGCCGAATAATATTTTGAATGCAAAATCTGAGTACTTTGAGTATAGTTTCGGCCCTCGAGATGAGATCGGATAGCGATGACCCAAACTTCAAAGATGTTCACGTCCACAATATAGAACTTTTTCATGTAGACCACTTCTACATTTGTTCTCATCTTAATTAAGTTCTGGACCATGCCAAAATTGTGTGTCAACACATGCCCCCTGTTTTTCGGCAATACTTGTGTGCCGAAAAATAAATTGCACGAAGTTTGTTCTAAGCATGATGTCAACCCTCCATCTGCCATTTTTATGTGCTTAGGACGATAAGTATATATCTGCCATTTTATTTCTAGGGCGATAATTGTGTTTCGGCCATTTAAATTAGCAACAAAAGTGAAGCTAATCGAACGTATGATGATTTGGTAATAACCTTTCATGATGTAAGAAATTATATTGCATCCACAGATTAAAATAATCTAATTGAGGATAACCGATCATACCTGATGATGAATTACATGGCATAGGCATTAATGGCATAGTTGAAGAATATGGATAATGTGTGGACCGAAGATGTTGAAACCTTCGGCTTGGTCCTTCATAGTTTTCACTATTTTCCTTCTTCACCTTTGCCGCACTTCTTGTAATGGAAGCTTGCACATAATTCTTATTTTGGGTACTTCCTTTGGGAACCCATGCCATGTTCCTTTCTTCAAGTTCTTGTGCACTAAGTTTTTGTAATTTTCTTCTTTTGCCAATATGATAAGCCGAGTGGACGCCCCGTCTGTGATTTTGTTTGAACTAATGACAATTCTTGTTTTACCTTGTGCACCTTCAACTTCTTTTCTTCAGATTTGGCACTTTGATTCTCGATAATTGATTGCTCTGTCTCATTTCCTTTTGTAGCCAATGTCAACACTTTAATTGGCTCTTTATCCTTTAAGATAAAATCTGAATTGGCACTCTTACGACCATCTTTTTTAACTTGATATACTTGTATGACTACCTCTTTCCTCTTCCTTGAACTACGGACCGATTCCTTATGATTGAAATAGCCTTTGACATGTGATTGTTCAAATGTTGATCTTCTCGGAGCTGCACAATATTGGTGAGATGGTCTAAAATAAGATGGAGAATGTGCCCTTGTATCGTACACGACCCATGATGGATATGGATCTACATGAGTATAGGAAGGCATCCAGGACATTGGCATTGACGGCCCAAAATAAGGATACGAATATGTTGCATTAAAATTCTCATTTGCCAATGCCGATCTTCATATTTACACCTAGGGGGTGATCTTGATCCTCTTGAATTACTTGGCCAATAAGCACTTTTCTCTTCACTCATCTTTTGGTATTTTTCCAATAGCTGTGCGAAAGTGACTTTCGGCTTTTTACCTTTGTGCTTACCTCGGCCTTTGCTTTCTTTGGTTGTGCTTGCACCGATCTTTGAATTTTCTTGTTGCCCCCCAGTACTTGGCGTCTTCTGTTCAACCTTGATGGAATTCCAGCCTTCAAGAATATCTTCATTGTGCTCTGGAACAACTTCTATACTTGAAAACTTGATCCCATCATCCACTGTGTTTTCCTTCTCATCATTTAATGAATCAGCTTGAAGAAGCCGATACAAAAACTTTTTGCCATCAGGACCAATCGGAATAGACTGGTCATCCTTTGGTGTTTCAACAAATCTCAATCGTCCTTTATCAATGGCCGATCTGACTACTTGACGAAACATATTGCAATCCTCAAAATTATGTTTGAACGAATGATGCAACCTACAATACATTCGTCCTTGAATTGATGGCTTCACATGATGATCTAGAATTCTAATATAATTATTTCTCAACAACAAATCAAATATTTGATCGCACATGCTTGAATTGAAGGTAAACTCTTTATTCTGTAGCCGATCTTGCTGTGCAAACGGCTTTGAAGTTAAGCAAACGAATGGTTCAGATTTTGCATTACCCCATTCAGCTATGCATTGTGTTTTGCACTCTATCTCCAATGTATATGAAAAAGATATTATACTAGCATCGGTTTTCTTAATAGAATTTACCCTTGGCTTTAAGTTCTTGAAATCAAAATAGTTAGAACACATGTGTCTCAATTGAGACCAAGTGCAAGCCATGTATGAAACAAGCAAAGCTACCCAATTAGATATGAAATTTTCATAAAGCAATAGGGAAAACTCTGGCTGCATTAATAAGTCACTATCGGTCTTTATAAATGGCACAATAGATTGACCGATATGCTCTATAAAAATTTTATTGCTAACAAGTAAATTACCCTTCTTCATTGGTCTTTCAAAATTACTTATGATAATTTTTCTTATAGAAGCATCAACAATTGGAAGATAGGTAAATCACTTGCTAGACATACCTCTTCAAATACGTTGGGAGAGCACGATGGTTGTGTTACTTGAATGATATCTTGTTCCTCTTTTGAATAGCTCCACAACACCTTGTCGTCCTCTTTTTCTAAAATAGATTCAGCATACGTAATATTTTATTCGGTCTTTTCAATAACCGAATTAACTTTGTTATCCGAATCACCACTCTTTTTGATAATTCTATCCACACTCAATGCTTTATCTTTTTGACATAATCTAGCTTGTATTGCAGCAGAATTAATAGGCTTTCCCTCTTTTATCAATTCATGTAGAACAACATTGCATTCGTCCCAAAAAGACGTAAGATTTTTCTTAATCACCCAATCCGGATAGAATTGCCCCCCCCCTCCCTGACCCCCCTGACACTTTTAGACTTTTATGGCAATGAGATGTCGCCGAAATTCAGTAATTGTGCAGGGGAAACATTGTATGCTATGGTACTAGGTGAAGACACATGTGACCCTATAGAATTTTCACTTATTCGGCTATTAGCGTGAAGGTGCGAAGCCGAATTATGAATACATATAGTTGCATATGGTGCCAAAAAATTAGTAGCATGACATGTAGCATATAATGATTGAGGGTAATTGGCCGGATAACTATCAGTTGCATGGCCAATTCCCCTATCCACCGGCATTTTTGGATTAACATATTGCGAGTTGGTTTCCGATGAATAAAAAGGTGAAACACTTTGTTGCACACTATCGAAAGTTTCTATATTGGGTGTTTCAACTTGATTAACCAAACTCATCACGTTGTTCATCGGCATATGGATTTGTGGGGTTGCCGATGCATGGGAGTTGAAATATATATGTTGCATGTTGCTAAAATTATATGAGGTGGAAGCATGGAGATTTTGTTGCATCGGCTCTTGCACATAATTAGATGCATGATTGATAAAACTAGGGCTAGTCGATACAATATGCTCATTAGATGATCTAGCAACAACATATGCATTATTTGTATCTACATAAGTGAATTGGGTATTCATATTACCTTTGTAGATTTCAAACCCTAGATGGCGATCTCTTCGTAGCAAGAACGGGCCGGAGACCGTTCAAACCTTCTTCCCCAGCGGAGTCGCCAAAAAGTGTGTTCGCACACAAACACGTCACCATGTACCCTTGACGTCATGGGTGATGCACTGCAGCTCACGTCGAAGGAGACCCATCCGGAAACACGGTACACAAGCAATCCGGTGGGTGCTTTTGTAGACCCGAAACCCCACACGCCCGGGAGGGACCCCGTCAGGGCGCGCGTTGGCTATGGGCTGCCCTAGGTCGACCTGATCGCCCCTAGGGCCTCGAAGTTCGCCGCCCTGCAACAAGAAGAACAAACAAAGAACAAGGAAGAAGAAGAAGAACAAGGGAGAGAATAAAAGTAAAGGTAAAAGTGGTAGATTGATATGTCGATAGTGTGTTGTTCAATTGGCTGTCACCCCTTAGGTATATAAGAGCTGGCTGGACTTCCCATGCAAGGAAAAGACTTGGATTCACGTCCAAAACCATATTTAAATACGGATTGATTTTGTCCGAACTTCCCAAAACTGATCGATTTATAACTGGTTGTATCTTGTGGGTCTTTTTTGAGGCAGTAAACAACCTCCAATGAAAAAGCGTCCAAAAGCATATATACTCGTTTCGACGATACGATTTTTTTTAATGTTGAACGTTTTTCGATTCGATGCATCTTCAGGGCCGAATTGCTCGCGCAATACAGTCTGTCACTCGCGCTACCCATCAGACGTGTGTGGTGGGGCACGCCATAGTTTGCCTCCTGATAGGGCTGGATTCCGATGGCCCTAAATTTTGCATATGAACTCGGATTGGGACAATTGTTTTATCAAAAGCGACCATTTCGACGAGACGACGACAATTCGTGTAGAAAGATTTTTCATATGAGGCCATCTTGGAAGCTTAATTGGCCGAATAATATAATGAATACAAAATCTGAGTACTTTAAGTATAGTTTCGGCCCTCGAGATGAGATTGGATAGCGATGGCTCAAACTTCAAAGATGTTCACGTCGACAATATGGAACTTTTTCATGTAGACCACTTCTCCATTTGAGCTCATCTTAATTAAGTTCTGAACCATGCCAAAATTGGGTGTCAACAAGATCATTAAGACGTTTTAGTACATTAATTGATTAATTTTCTACGGGTATAATGTGCAAAAATCAAATTTGAGCTACATGCACACGTGATAGTGCGCCTAAATGGATTGCCAAAACATATGTGTCTCACCGGGTGCATGTTTACTCCTCGTGCAACAAATTTCAAACATTGAGAATCTTGATTTTTTAATTATAGTACATCCAAAACTTACTTGAAATTCATGAAACTTATCTTGTTGTCATATGAACACCAATACAAAGTGGCATTGTACTTTTTTGTCAAATTTGAGACCAGTTTTGATGTAATCTTTATCTAATTATAAACAGGAGATTATTAATAATTGGGAACCAATATCCCAAATGGATTATTTATTCGAACCATGAGTGTTAGACCAACAATGGATGCATGACATGTTTCGGTTAAGCAATAAAGCTTCAGCATTAATCATCCAAATAGAAAAACAATACACGTACCGCCGCGCGACCCGTGTGCACTGCGAGCAGACGTGAGTTGATGGGACGCATGCGAGCAGTCTGCCACGCAGGCAGATGGGGAGGCGTGCGTGCATGTGTGTGAATTGACGGAGACGTGCTTGCTGCGCAGTGTCATCGGAAGGCGTGCGAGTAGCTTTGTGAAACTTTGGTAGGCATGCCAGCAGTCCGGTGCACGGGCTCACCTCGAGGCGAATCATCGGTTTGACTGTAGCCCGCCTCTCTCCCACAACTCCCACTACTCCATATTAATGGTGCGCCCGAGTGGTCGCATCCCCCATCCTCGCCACACACACACACACACACACACACACACACACACACACACACACAATCCTCTCTCTCCGCTTGCATCCTCGACACCGCTCTCAGTCCTCAAAGCCGTCAGTGTATGAGGATACCGCTGAAGTGCCCCATCAGAGGGAGTGGCGACGCCGGGGCTGCTAAAGCACCGGAGCACGACGTGGAGATGGATACAGAGGTTGCCGTCACCGCCGGTGAGTTCTCGCTGCACCCTGACATCGTCGACGGTGTCGAGCTTCCACAGCCGGAGGCGGAGTTCCACACCGACTCTCGTGATGACCCCGGTGACGACTCCGATGACAACTCCGGCGACAACAGACAGCTGGTTAGTCATCTATACCCATTTATGTGTCAAATAAACCATAGGGTTTCTCTGGTTACTCCTGCCTCCCCCTTTTTGGAATATAAATCATATGGTTATGTTCTCCCAATCCATGCAATCTGAGTAAGTTTTGTTAGATCCATGTAGTGTATTGGTTGTTTGAATGGTACAAGTGATAAGTTATTAGTTGTTCCATCTGTGCAAATGATTTCTGCTAGTAATCCGACTAGGGTTAGTGTTCGTGCTAATAATTCCTAGACAGGACTTGACAATTGATTTTGAAATGACCTACATATGTTTGTGACATTATTTTCTTCAAGATTGGTATGTACATAGACGACTGTGCTTAAAAATCGAACCATAATCTCTGGATATGTATAAATAAATAGCCATAAATTCCTAATCCTACTTCACGTCATGTAGTCATTGATTTGATGCCAAATTTGTTTTACTATTTGTATAGGTGCTGTCTGACGATGTGGACATCAAGGATGAAGATGGCCAGAGGAGGTACAAGAGGCAAATCCTGAGGGAGCTTTATGCGGGAATGCATAATAGGCATATTAGGACCTAGAACAACGGCTATCGATGCCCAGTTTGCTACCACAAGCTTCATGGCGAGTATCAAAGTGTTCTGGCGCATGCAAGAGGATGGGCCGTTGGCTCCTTCAAGCAGAAGTATTCTCGCAGGGTGGAGCACGATGCATACGCCGAGTACCTGGAGAAGCTTCAGGATCGTGCCGGCATGTGAGATGAGATGTGGGATCGAACTATGTATGCTTGAGCAATGTTTAATGACGATTGAACTATGTACTCATGGTTGAACTATGCTTGTGTACGTGTATGCTTATTATCTATGTCTGAGTATGTTTAATCTATGTTTACTTATGTCTTATCGTGGGATATGGATGCAACCAGTTCGGTTGGTGGAATCTACCTCCGTCTTGGTTTATTGGTCCCCTTTGTAATTTGTGTTAAATTTGACCAAAGGTTTAACTGACAAAATGTTAGTGCAGGTCAGCAAAAATTATATCATTGGATGGGTATTTGAGCATAGTGTTCAATGATATAATTTTTGGTGACATGCATAAACATTTCTTAGTTAAATATTTGGTCAAAATTTGGTAAAAATTACAAGGTGGACCAATGAACTAGGACGGAGGTAGTACATCAATCACACACGGTTCCCAAAATTGGAACTATGTGCAATGACTTCCATTTTTCCTGTTGCGTCAATCACACATGGTTCGCTCTAGCAAACCGTCGCCTCCAAAATTCTTTGTGGGACAGAAGACCCTCGCCATCCAATTCAAAAAAGAAAAAAGAAAACCCTCACCATCCCCACGTCACACAAACCCGCACCCCGCCCGCCACCCCCTCCGGTCCCCATTCACACCTGCACAAGCTCCTCCGCGTCTATGCCATGGCACCGCCTATCACGGTGGTAAACACTTAGCTCGACGCCTGCAGCTGCCGCCTGGCCGCCAGCAAAGCCCACCGCATTTCGTCACTTCCGCTTGCTGCCGCCTATCACCATCGTCTTTCTCGACGCTTCTCGCGGTCGACCCAGCTCCGCTCGGTTAGGGAATCTATCGTATGCTACTTCCCGAGCTTGCGTTGTATTCCCTCGAAGAGGAAAGGGTGATGCAGCACAGTAGCGTAAGTATTTCCCTCAGTTTTTGAGAACCAAGGTATCAATCCAGTAGGAGACCACGCGCTACTCCCTCGCACCTGCACAAAGAAATAAGAACTTCGCAGCCAACGCGATAAGGGGTTGTCAATCCCTCTACGGTCACTTACGAAAGTGAGATCTGATAGATAGGATAGTATAATATTTTTGGTATTTTTGGATATAAGAGCAGAAAGTAAATAACACAAAGTAAAGGTAGATGGAAGATTAATATGTTGAGAATAGACCCGGGGGCCATAGGATTCACTAGTGGCTTCTCTCATGATAGCAGAATTCTACGGTGGGTAAAGAAATTACTGTCGAGCAATTGATAGAAAAGCGCATAGTTATGAGAATATCTACGCACGATCATTATATATAGGCATCATGTCCGTGACAAGTAGACCGAAACAATTCTGCATCTACTACTATTACTCCACACATGGACCGCTATCCAGCATGCATCTAGAGTATTAAGTTCATAAGAACAGAGTAATGCTTTAAGCAAGACGACATGATGTAGAGGGATAAACTCAAGCAATATGGTATAAACCCCATCTTTTTATCCTCGATGGCAACAATACAATACGTGCCTTGCTGCCCCTATTGTCATTGGGAAAGGACACCGCAAGATTGAACCCAAAGCCAAGCACTTCTCCCATTGCAAGAACTATAGATCTAGTACGCCAAACCAAACTGATAATTTGAAGAGACTTGGAAGGATATTATAATCATACATAAAAGATTTCAGAAAGGAATCAAATATTTCTCGTAGATAATCTTGATCATAAACCCAAAATTCATCGAATCTTGACAAACACACCGCAAAAAGATTACATCGAATAGATCTCCTCGAAGATCGAGAAGAACTTTGTATTGAGATCCAAAAAGAGAGAAGAAGCCATCTAGCTAATAACTATGGACCCGAAGGGTTGTGGTAAACTACTCACAACTCATTGGTGAGGCTATGGTGTTGATGTAGAAGCACTCCATGGTAGATACCCCCGCCAGCGGAGCTCCGGAACAGGCCCCGAGATAGGATCTCACAAGAACAGAAGGTTGCGGCGGTGGAATTAGGGTTTTCTCTGTTACCTCGATGTTTTCAGGGTACATGGATATATATAGGAGGAAGGAGAGCTTCAGCAACTCATGGTTAATGAGGAATTGTGCTGGCTTCAACAATCCCATGAGACATGGCTGTTGAAATGAGACCAGAACCCTACCTTTTATCATAGAATAGCCAATGGGAAGAAAAGAAAAAACACTATCCACTCCTTTTCACATGGTGATGTCACCATTGAGGGGACGGATAATCTCCTTAGACATGCCATGGGCTTTTACAAAGAACTTTTCGGCCCAGCCGCAGGTAATATTTTCCACCTCGACCCAGACACTTGGGGGGCCGATGAAAAAATTACGGAAGAAGAGAATGATTTTTTTACAAAACCTTTGAGTGAGAAGGAAGTAAAAACAACCTTATTCTCTATGGATAGTAATAGAGCCCCAGGTCCTCATAATATCCCAGCTGAGTTTTATCGATATTGCTGGGATATTGTGAAAAATGATATCATGAATCTGTTTGTTGTGTTCCATGATGGCTCTCTAGATGTAGAGAGATTGAATTATGGGGTTATCACTCTAATTCCCAAGATAAGCGGAACTAAGAAAATTCAAGAATTCCGCCCCAACTGTCTTTTGCGTTACCCCTATAAGCTTATCACCAAAGTGTTGGACAATAGGGTGGCAACCTTTGCTGATAAACTCATTAGTCGTCGTCAAAATGCTTTTATAAAAAACGTAACATCATGGATGGTATCCTGACATTGCATGAAGTGTTGCATCATACTAAAGTCAAGAGTAAAATTGGGATAGTTTTGAAACTTGATTTTGAAAAGGCATATGATAAGATTAATTGGGAGTTCTTGTTGGAGTGCCATAAGATGAGAGGTTTTAATGATAAGTGGTGTAGCTGGATCGGCCAGATCCTAAGAAATGGCAATGTTAGTGTCAAGATTAATTACACTTTGGGGGCTTACTTTCAAAGTTGCAAGGGGGTGCGACAAGGAGATTCTATCTCGCCTTTCCTATTTAATCTTGCAGCTGAATGTCTTACGGAAATGGTACTTAATGCCCAGAAAAACAATTTGTTCAAAGGGCTGGCTGCCGATCTTATTCCTAATGGTGTTGCCATTCTGCAATATGTAGATGACACTGTCCTCTGTATCGAGGATGATATCGCTAATGTGATCAATCTTAAGCTGTTGCTGTACTTATTTGAAATGATGTCTAGCCTGAAAATTAATTTTTTTTAAAGTGAAGTGCTTTGAGTGGCCGGGGATGATATTGTTATACAAAAATATTTTGAACTGTTTGGATGTTAAATTGGGCATTTTCCTATGAAATACCTAGGAGTTCCTGTTAGCTATTCCTCTCTTCGGGATGCTGACTGGGAATATGTAGCGGTTCGCTATCTCAAATGATGCAGCTCGTGGATTGGCAATTCTGCCTCCTCTGGTGGGAGGCTGACTCTCCTGAATTCATCCCTCTCTAGCATTGCTTATTATTACATGTCAATGTTCCTACTCTCCAAGACCTTTATTGAAAAACTAGACAAGCATCGACGTAAATTCTTTTGGTGTGGAGGGACGGGCAAGAAACGCTATCACTTAGTTAAGTGGGCTAGGGTGTGTCGGTCCAAAAAGGAAGGGGGTCATGGTGTGAAAGATCTTCATAAGCAAAATCTTTCTCTATTAACTAAACGGTGGTGGAAGTTAGATACGGGGAGAGGACTCTGGCAAGATGTGGTGAGAGCCAAATATCTTTAAAACAATACTGTGGCCAATGTCAAAACAAAATTCAATGATTCCCCTGTGTGGAAAGCTCTACTGAAAGTTAAGGAAATCTACATGGCTGGAAGGAAAGTAAACATCGAATCTGGCAATGTTGCCAGAGTTTGGCATGACTCTATTGGTGGCCATCCTCCGTTGGGAGGTGTTTACCCTGAGTTATATAGCATTGCTAACTACCAGGATGACACTATTGTCCAATTCAGAAATCGTGTGGATGGGGGGATCTTTAGGCGAAGACTAAATGTAGATTTGGCTCGGCAATTTGAAGAAGTCAAGAAAATTGTTGATGATATAAAACAGTCGACTGAACAAGATAAAATTGAATGGGCATTTGGTCCCAAGGGTAGATTCACTACCAAGTCTATTTACTCATACTTGGAAAGGAACTTGTCTGGATGTGATTATAGATGGATCTGGAAGGCTAAGCTGCCTTTGAAAATTCAGATTTTTCTTTGGCAACTATTTCAAGATGCTGTTCTTACCAAAGATGTTATGAAATGTAGAAAGTGGGCTGGGGACCCTAGATGTTCTTTCTGCAATTGTAGAGAAACTTATCTGCATTTGTTCTTCCTCTACCCAGTGGCCATGATAACTTGGCGCACTATTGGGGCGATGCTTGGAACGGAATTGTGTCCTAACAGTTTATGCCAGTTCTATTCTTGGTGCTATGCATTCCTCCCTCATGGGGAGAGATACTACACAATGGGCCTAGCATCTGTTTGTTGGGCTATTTGGAATCATAGAAACCAGGCTACTTTTGAATTTAAGAAAATGTCATCTCCTTTTGAGATTGTCTTCACTGCTTGTGTGCATCTGTCTTATTGGGTAGGTCTCTTGAAGGAAGAGGAAAGAACGTAGTTGGAGTGCGTTGCAATGCTTCTAAAGGAGAATGCTAAGAAGATGATGAGGCTGTGCGCAACCGCACACGCTGACGGGTGATCACTTCTGTGGTGGGGGAAATTGAAGAATGAAGATCTTCACGCTACTTCTTGAGCGCCATCATTCTCCCCCTGTTGTTTTCCTTGCCAGTTGTTAGTTCTCCTAGTATCATGTTATGTCGCCTCTGCGTAGGCTGTGCTGAATTGTTGGTCTGTTCCTGGTACGTTGCGTGATTTTGGTGCTTCAGGGTTTGTGCCTCGTAGTGGGCGTTTCGATTTCGAGCGCTCACAGCGGGTTTCCCTGAAGTGCTTGAACTCACTTTTTCCCTTTCCCTTTTCGTTTGGACAAAGAATTTGGTTGTATTTCCATTATGCTTATAATGGAAAGGGGATTAGCCCGGTTCAAAAAAATATAGGAGGAAGGAGGGCATCGGAGGAGCCAGAGGGGGCCCACGACGGTGGGGGCGCGCCCAGGGGGAGGGGGCGCGCCCTGGACCCTCGTGGCCACCTCTCTTGTTTCCTCATGTGTAATCCAAGTCTTCTGGGTAGATACGGTTCCAAAAATAACTCTCCCGAAGGTTTCATTCCGTTTGGACTCCGTTTGATATTATTTTTCTGCGAAACCCTGAAATAGGCAAAAAAAACAGCAATCTGCACTGGGCCTTGTGTTAGTAGGTTAGTCCCAAAAATAATATAAAATTGTATAATAAAGCCCATTAAACATCCAAGACAGAATATATAATATCATGGAACAATCAAAAATTATAGATACGTTGGAGACGTATCAAGCATCCCCAAGCTTAATTCCTGCTCGTCCTCGAGTAGGTAAATGATAAAAACGGAATTTTTTATGTGCAATGCTAACATAATTCTCAATGTAATTCTCTTTGTTGTGGCATGAATGTTTAGATCCGAATGATTCAAGATAAAAGTTCATATTGACATAAGAATAATAATACTTCAAGCATACTAACAAAGCAATCATGTCTTCTCAAAATAACATGGCCAAAGAAAGTTCATCCCTACAATATCATATAGTTAGGCTATGCTCCATCTTTGTCACACAAAATATTCCAATCATGCACAACCCCGGTTTCAGCCAAGCACTTGTTTCATACTTTAATTTTTTTCAAACTCTTTCAACTTTCACGCAATATATGAGCATGAGCCATGGACATAGCACTATAGATGGAATAGAGTGGTGGTTGTGGGGAAGAAAAAAAGAGGAAGATGGTCTCACATAAACTAGGCGTATCAATGGGCTATGGAGATGCCCATCAATAGATATCAATGTGAGTGAGTAGGGATTGCCATGCAACGGATGCACTAGAGCTATAAATGTATGAAAGCTCAAAAAAAGAAACTAAGTGGGTGTGCACCCAACTTGCTTTCTCACGAAGACCTAGGGCATTTGAGGAAGCCCATCGTTGCAATATACAAGCCAAGTTCTATAATGAAAATTCCCACTAATATATGAAAGTGACTAAACATGAGACTCTCTATCATGAAGAACATGGTGCTACTTTGAAGAACAAGTGTGGAAAAAGATAGTAGCATTGTCCCTTTTTTTCCTTTTCTTTTTTTCCTTTTTTTCTTTTTTCCTTTTTTCCTTTTTTTGGGCCTTTCCTTTTTCTTTGGCCTTTCCTTCTTTCTTTTTTCTCTATTTTTTTCTTTGGGACAATGCTCTAATAATTATGATCATCACACTTATATTGATTTACAACTCGATATTACAACTCGATACTAGAACAAAGTATGACTCTATATGAATGCCTCCGGCGGTGTACCGGGATGTGCAATTAATCAACAGTGACATGTATGAAAAATTATGCATGGTGTCCTAGCCACAAAAACGATGTCAACTACATGATCATGCATGGCAGTATGACAATGATGAAGCATGTAATAGCAAACGGAACGGTGGAAAGTTGCATGGCAATATATCTCGGAATGGCTATGGAAATGCCATGATAGGTAGGTAGCTGTTTTGATGAAGGTATATGGTGGGTGTATGGTACCGGCGAAAGTTGCGCGATACAAGAGAGGCTAGCAATGGTGGAAGGGTGAGAGTGCGTATAATCCATGGACTCAACAGTAGTCATAAAGAACTCACATACTTATTGCAAAAATCTACAAGTCATGAAAACAAAGTACTACACGCATGCTCCTAGGGGGGAGGTTCGTAGGAGTTAACCATTGCGTGCCCCCGACCTCCACACAAAGGATGACACTCAATGAAATACCTCATGCTTCAAATTTGTCACACAACGGTTACCATACGTGCATGCTATGGGACTTGCAAACCTCAACACAAGTATTTATCAAATTCACAACTACTCTACTAGCATGACTCTAATATCACCATCCTCATATCTCAAAGCAATCATCAAGTATCAAACTTCTATTAGTATTCAATGCACTTTATATGAAAGTTTTTACTATACTCATCTTGGATGCCTATCCTATTAGGAATAGTTTTATAACCAAAGAACATTACCATTCTATTCTAAAAGACTCTCAAAAGGATATAAGTGAAGCATGAGAGATCAACCATTTCTACAAAATAAAACCACCACCGTGCTCTAAAAGATATAAGTGAAGCACTAGAGCAAAACTATCTAGCTCAAAAGATATAAGTGAAGCACATAGAGTATTCTAATAAATTCTAAATCATATTTATCTCTCTCAAAAGGTGTGTCCAGCAAGGATGATTGTGGCAGACTAAAAAGCAAAGACTCAAATTATACATGACGCTCCAAGCAAAACACATATCATGTGGTGAATAAAAATATAGTCTCGAGTATAGTTACAGGTAGATGAAGACGAAAGAGGGGATGCCTTCCCGGGGCATCCCCAAGCTTAGGCTTTTGGTTGTCCTTGAATTTTACCTTGGGGTGCCTTGGGCATCCCCAAGCTTAGGCTCTTGCCAGTCTTTGTTCCATAGTCCATCAAAGCCATACTCAAAACTTGAATACTTCACAACACAAAACTTAGCCAAAAATCTCGTGAGCTCCGTTAGTATAAGAAAACAAACCACCACTCAAAGGTACTGTAATGAACTCATTCTTTGTTTATATTGGTGTTAAACCTACTATATTCCAACTTCTCTATGATTCATATTCCCCAATACTACTCATAGATTCATTAAAGTAAGCAAACAACACGAAAAACTGAATCTGTCAAAAACAGAACAATTTGTAGTAATATGTAACTTTCGAATACTTCTGTAACTCCAAAAAAATTGAAATAAATTGCTAAACATGAGGAATTTGTCTATTAATCACCTACAAAACTAATCAACTAAACAACACTCTGCAGTAAAATCTGGTGGCTGATCTCGTGAGCACTAAAGTTTCTATTTTTTACAGCATGATCATATAAACTTCACACAAGTCTTCCCAAAGGTTGTACTTGGCACAAACACTAATTAAAACACAAAACCACATCTAAACATAAGCTAGGTGCAATATTTATTCCTAAACAGAAACAAAAACAAATAAATTAAAATTGGGTTCCCTCCCAACAAGCGCTATCGTTTAACGCCCCTAGCTAGGCATTGATAATTTTAATGATGCTCACATGAAAGATAAGAATTGAAGCACAAAGAGAGCATCATAAAACACGTGCCAAGCACATCTAAATCTAACATACTTCCTATGCATAGGCATTTTATACGCAAACAAATTATCAAGGCAATCAATTTCTAGGATATGTGTCGGGGAAACTGATCCACCCACGAACACCTATGGGACCGGAGCCCCTTTTCGGTACGGCAGGGGGCGGAGATTGCACAAAGAGCGGATCGAGGCGAGGCACACAAGCAGTTTACCCAGGTTCGGGCCGCACGGATGCGTAAAACCCTACTCCTGCTTTGATTTGTATTGAGTTCTTGGCTCGGGAGCGCTGGAAGCTACAGTACACTTCAGCAGCTAACGGGACCGAGCGGGAGAGCGTTCGAGTGTCCAACCCCCCTCTACGTTGCGCATGGGCCTCCTTTTATATGTTCAAGGGGTCACCGACAGGTGGCAGTGCGGTTGAGGGTAAAAATGGAAAAAGGATGGTAGGTGGTACAGTGTTTTATACCTAACCCTGACGGCAGGGGACAAGGGCATTAAATGCCCATCGACGTCGCCCAAACAGTGCAAAAAGGGCCGTCAGGGGCGCCACCGTTCGCCACGATGGCGTCCTAGTCATCGCCGCTTGCCACCGCGTACCCCTGGCTGCACAGCCTTCCGCCACGTACGCCTGGGAGGATCCCAGAGCGACACGTGGGCGGATGTGCTGGAGCGCGGGTACTGAGTGGAAGCTTGCCGCGGCAAGCGCCTTGCCGTGGTCGCTATCTTGTTGTTTCCGGAAGCTTGTCGCTCACCGGGCCTTGCCGGGACGCGCGGTGCATCGCGGCAAGTTTCTTGAGGTGTCTCGGTTGGCCTTCCCGGCAAGCTCCTCTTGCCAGGGTCTTGCGCCTTGAGTGGTCTTGTGCCTTGAGTGGCCTTCCCGGCAAGCTCCTCTCGCCGGGGCCTTGTATCCTTGGCTTGGATAATTTGTTCTTGAATGGCTCCAAAGGAAACACGGAGGACCTTGGCGATCACCCGGCAAGCCTTGCCGCGGGACGCTGCGACTGCCCGTGCACAAGTTCGGGATACTAAGGGTACCCCTACTTTAGTACACCGACAATATGCAAGGAAGAAGAAGGAAACAATAGCAATCTCAACATACGAGAGGTAATTTAGTAACGTGAAAATTTCTACGAACATATTTTCCTCTCTTGTAATAATTGCATGTAGGATCACAAGCAAATTCATCAATATAGCTATCACAAAACATATTCTCAATATGATCCACATGCATATGAAGTTGACACTCTTCCAAAATAGTGGGATTAACATTAACTAAAGTCATGACCTCTCCAAACCCACTTTTATCGAAAAAAATATAAGATTGAACATTCTCCAAATATGTGTGATCTAAAGTTGACACTCTTCCAAACCCACGTTCAAAATTATTGCAAACATTATTATCAATCTCATATATATCATGGGGCTTAAATAAGTTTTCAAGATCGTAAGAAACATCAGCCCAATCATGATCATTGCAACAAGTAGTGGGCATAGCAAAATAAGCATCCCCAAGCTTAGGGTTTTGCATATCATTAGCACAATTGACATTAATATATTTATAATAACATCATTGCAATCATGCTTTCTATTCAAGGAGCTATCATGAATCTCTTTGAACACTTCATCACAATCTTTAGATTCATGAATTTCAAGCAAAACCTCATAAAGATAATCTAGTGCACGCAACTCACTAGCAATTGGTTCATCATAATTGGATCTCTTATAGAGATTACCAAGTGGATGAGGATCCATAATTTAGCAAGCGAAGATGCAAGCTAATAAAGGGCACATATCAACACAAGCAAACGGAAAAAGACGAATAAAATGGCAAAGGTGAAGTGGGGGAGAGGAAAACAAGAGGCAAAAAATGTAATGCGAAGGATAAGGGTTTGTGATAGGTACTTGGTATATGACTTTTGCGTAAGCCTCCCCGGCAACGGCGCCAGAAATTCTTCTTGCTACTTCTCGAGCTTGCATTGTATTCCCTCGAAGAGGAAAGGGTGATGCAGCACAATAGTGTAAGTATTTCCCTCAGTTTTTTAGAACCAAGGTATAAATCCAGTAGGAGACCACGCGCTAGTCCCTCGCACCTACACAAACAAATAAGAACTTCGCAACCAACGCGATAAGGGGTTGTCAATCCCTTTACAGTCACTTACGAAAGTGAGATCTGATAGATAGGGTAGTATAATATTTTTGATATTTTCGGATATAAGAGCAGAAAGTAAATAACACAAAGTAAAGGTAGATGGAAGATTAATATGTTGAGAATAGACCCGGGGGCCATAGGTTTCACTAGTGGCTTCTCTCATGATAGCAGAATTCTACGGTGGGTGAACAAATTACTGTCTATCAATTGATAGAAAAGCGCATAGTTATGAGAATATCTAGGCATGATCATTATATATAGGCATCATGTCCGTGACAAGTATACCGAAACGATTCTGCATCTACTACTATTACTCCACACATCGACCGCTATCCAGAGTATTAAGTTCATAAGAACAGAGTAATGCTTTAAGCAAGATGACATGATGTAGAGGGATAAACTCAAGCAATATGATATAAACCCCATCTTTTTATCCTCGATGGCAACAATACAATACGTGCCTTGATGCCCCTGTTGTCACTGAGAAAGGACACCGCAAGATTGAACAGAAAGCCAAGCACTTCTCCCATTGTAAGAACTATAGATCTAGTAGGCCAAACCAACCCGATAATTTGAAGAGACTTGCGAGGATATTATAATCATACATAAAAGATTTCAGAAAAGAATCAAATACTTCTCGTAGATAATCTTGATCATAAACCCACAATTCATCGGATCTTGACAAACACACCGCAAAAAGACTACATCGAATAGATCTCCTCGAAGATCGAGGAGAACTTTGTATTGAGATCCAAAAGGAGAGAAGAAGCCATCTAGCTAATAACTATGATCCCGAAGGTTTGTGGTAAACTACTCACAACTCATTGGTGAGGCTATGACGTTGATGTAGAAGCACTCCGTGGTAGATCCCCCCCTCCGTGATATGAGGATGGGATCTCACGGGAACAGAAGGTTGCGGCGGTGGAATTAGGGTTTTCTCTCTTGCCTCGATGTTTTCAGGGTACATGGATATATATAGGAGGAAGGAGGGCATCGGGGGAGCCAAAGGGGGCCCACGCGGGTGGGGGTGCACCCAGGGGGAGGGGCGCGCCCTGGACCCTCGTGGCCGCCTCTCTCGTTCCCTCACGTGTACTCCAAGTCTTCTGGGTAAATACATTTTCAAAAATAACTCTCCCGAATGTTTCATTCCGTTTGGACTCCGTTTGATATTCCTTTTTTGCGAAACCCTGAAATAGGCAAAAAAACAGCAATCTGCACTAGGCCTCGGGTTAGTAGATTAGTCCCAAAAAATAATATAAAAGTATATAATAAACCCCATTAAACATCCAAAACAGAATATATAATAGCATGGAACAATAAAAAATTATAGATACGTTGGAGACGTATCACCGTACTGAGGGTTCTTTCTCATGGACGACAAGGTAACTAATTTAATGAGATATTATCTCATCTCTTATCCCAGTTCATCTGCCTCATTTAGTCTCCCGGTGGAAATCGCCGTGAATTCATTTTTATTCGAGTTGATTTGAGGGTTTTCTTTCATTCATAGAATGTACAGTGCGCCGACACATTGGGACTTTGCGACCTCCGCCAGAGATACCATCTCACCGTACCAGATCACTTGAGGACGCGCGTGGTATGTTCTATCTCGCCCTAAATCGATTGGCATGGCCCACTTTCGTGAACATATTCTAAATATTGCTACATTTGGATAAAAGGTGCCACATGCACCATATACATCAAAGGGGATTTTTTTCCCTCTTCTTTCTATATTAGGAAAATTAATGATGTATTAGTCTTTCAATTACTCTCATATTTCCATGACATCATGTTGACCCTATCTGTTTAATTATAGATTTTTGTCCTTTTATTTTAACTTCTGTATAGTTCTTTCAATTCGGGCCCATATTTGCATGTTACCATATTTTCTTTAACAATCCTACCATTTTCTGCAGCGCATCCCTTGCTATGCAACAGATTATGTAGTGCACAATCTTTCCCTTTACATAGATCAAGACTGCACGGATGTCATACTACACACAAACCATGGATTTACAATCGTTGCTACAGTAAGACTTGATGAACGCGGTGACTCCTATTTTGGCACTGGCTTTTGGAAAGAAATTTCTAAGTTTTATGTACTGAAAGCTGGCACTAAAATTGCACTGCACATCAAAGGGCCTGGTCATGAGATATATGCTAACTTCCCCAACAAAATCATATGTCTAGACTTTGTTTGGAGTAAGTTTTCTTTTCAACTATCTGCATGCTGACTTACCCACCAATATCAAATGAATTGTGTAGTATTTAGGCAACAAATCGTTATGCCCTTTTCTTACTATATTTCTACCTAATAACTTCTAGTTACCAATACACTTTTCCATTGCCCTGTTTTAACTAAATATTCCCTCTACTCCCATTTCTATCAGAAAGCGCCGCTGACAAGGAGACTCCGAAGGTGGAGAACGGGGCTGCCAACAAGCGGAGGCGGGGCGAGCTAGAACCGCAAGCGACTCCAGCAGGCCTAGATTTCATCAGAAGCCTCCCCGATGATATGTTGACAGTCATCATCTCCCTCCTCCCAATCAAATATGGGGCACGGACAACCGTCCTTTCCCGATGATGGTGCCTCATATGGAACTCCAGCCCTCTCGACCTCATCGACACCAACAAGATCTGCCATGGCTATGGCAAAAGCTTGGATGTGTTCTCCAAGATCCTCGGCAGTCACCTTGGCCCAACCATAGGCCTTAGAATGGGCAAATTCCATTCCAACGTCAAGGACCGAGCCAAGCTTGACGACTGGTTCCGAACTCCCGCCCTAGATTAGCTCAAGGATCTCACTTTTGATGATGGGCATATGCGGTCGCTGCCAACGTCCCCACTTCGCCTTGCGCCCACGCTGCGCGTCGCCAAGTTCAGGAACTGCCACCCCCCCACTTAATAATGTGCCCGCTCTTATTCTACCATGACTGAAGCACCTCGACCTCGTCATCGTCTGCCTCTCAAACGGTGACATGGAGTGCATGCTCCGTGGGTGTACTGCACTCGAGTACCTTCGTCTTCAGGCAGTCAATGGGTTGAGTAACATCCACGTCACCTCCATGACTCT
Organism: Secale cereale; assembly: GCA_902687465.1. Classification (NCBI taxonomy): domain Eukaryota; kingdom Viridiplantae; phylum Streptophyta; class Magnoliopsida; order Poales; family Poaceae; genus Secale; species Secale cereale. Next base: position 597,235,440 of record LR738712.1, read on the forward strand.
CCGGACTATTTATGTGTGTTGCTGGTGCGGCAGGAAAACATCACAAGATGTGTACCACGGATGGTCATTGAGGACGCATCTGCACTCGAGAGATCACTTGTAGTTGATCAAGAAGGTCCAACAAGAATCAATATCATTTCTGCGCCGAAATTGACAATGGTGGGCTACTTGTCTAACAAATACTCCGAACTTGTTATTGGATCCACACTCGTTCAGGTACAAAAGCCGCCTTCTACCTCTCCTTCTACAAATTAACATTATTTGTAATTTTGAAGATGTTTGTTCGTCTGTCATTCAGAAAATGATTCCGACAAGCTTGACCCCGGAACTGCGCATAGTGAAGGTTTTGGCACTAGAATCTATCGTCCCCAACTTGGAGCAAGTTTTTAGTTTCCTGAGATGCTTTCCGTGCTTGGAGAAGCTATATATCGAGGTGATGTTCCTTTCATGTTAAATGTTAACCATAAGGGAGTTAAATTTCTGACACCTTTTTCCAAGTTTACAATGACAATGTACTATGATTTCTGAAGGATTCTTTTGGAGGATTTCAGTACATACATGTTCCACCCCCCATATTGGTTGCTTGATCCATATGGTTACAATCAATAAGCATTTCTCCTTTGGATTCATCTATACTAGTTTTCTTAGGGAACTTTTCATCCATTCCAACCTACTGTGAAGAAGGCTACATTTTTCTAGAATGTAATCAAATGCCCATGTTAATCATGTCAGATCGAAGATGGCATGTTAGTGCATTTTACAAATCCTGCAAACCAAATAGGCTTGTAGTAATGTTCAAAACTGCATGTAGGCACTAACATGTTTTCTTAGTTTGCACGTAAGATTAGGCCCGGTGGTGGATAATGTGATACAATATAACAATCACGTTGAATGCCTAGATCTGCATATCTCAGAAATTACTTTGAACTCCTACCGAGGGACCTTACCGGAGATTATATTCGCCAGGTTATTTGTTCTTAGAGCAAGGGTGATGAAGGAAATCATGTTTTCCCTACATTTATTTTGCAAAAATGAATGGTTTGTTGATCAGCGCCAGCGCCTGCGGCAGAATGGGATAGGCTCCAAAAATGCTGAATTTCATTTTGGACTTCAGATGACAGAGTAATCGGAAGTCATCGTGTCAACCCGATACATGACTTCTCAGTGGCTGACCCCTTTGCAAAAATTGTGAGGTTTCGAAACCAGACTTAGAAGTGGTAATATTAGTTTGAACCTCTCTAATATCCATGTTCAGCGAATCAGCGCAAGCGTTTGCAGCTGATGAGCTGAATTTCATTTTTAATATCAGTTTGAACCTTGTAATCTTCGAATTTGAGCAATATAGCTCTGGAATTTGAATCTTGTAATATTTTGAGCTTTTGTGGTAAAATCATTGAATTGGCATCGTATGAGACTCGTATATTGGTGGCACTATTTTCACCTTAATATGCAATGGTCTTAGATTTTATTAACCATTTTTGAATCTGTTTACCTTGTCGATCTCACAGCACACGATCTGTATAGCTAACTCGACCGTGATCTTTGACATTATTGAACATAGTTGGTTTCTTCCACCGTGTTCCCTGTCGAGCATAGAATTAGTTATCGCACTCAAGTGTCCATCATCACCCTTCTGTGTAACTTTGGCCTTATCACCCACGGGTAAACTTATGACCGAAGTCATTCCACACACTTCGTTTTTACAAAGCTTTTTGCCAATAAATGCCCATGATTTGTCCCTCTTCTAGCAGACGCGTGGCTAAACTAGCCGAGCAGGAACCTTGCGCGGTAAACTATGCGGTAGCACGGGAATAGGCTCACCCACGATACATTTGGCGCATCTTCGAGCCCACACGTGCGGTGCGGTCTTGTCAAGCGTGCACTGGAATCCTCCGCTATGAACGTCATGACAAGATGTGACGATTACAGGCGGCCGACCCCCATTTATTACAACGGCCAACCTTTCGATCACGCCCCACCATTGCAAGAAGCACACCCACCATGAGAAATTCTTAGAGGGTATCATGCGTGGCTCTAATGGTGCTCCGAGTGGCTGCCGACGACGAGCAGCATTTCACCATGCGTGCCATGGTGGACACCCACGGAAGGTTCATGGACCTCTCGGTGGTGTACACCAACGACCCGGTCTAGGTGGAGCACTCCATCCACATCATGGAGCTGTTGCTTGCCGAGGAGAAGTACAAGGTGGTCGGGTTCGACCTCGGGGACACCCGCGCTGGTGTCGGGTCTTGTCCCAAGGTCATCGTCGCCTAGATGTGTGTGCGCCACCATGACCTCGTCTACCACTACTGCCTGGCCACAAGGTCTTGCGAGCGTTTCGCTAGGTTTTTCAATAGCCCCCACTACATGTCGCTATGGTGGACATCACCAATGATGTAAAGGCGCTCGAGAATTCGGGCATCGCCTGCCAGAATCTTGTCCACATCCAGGGCCAATACAAGATCTGGGGCAGCAAGGAGCATGAGAAGGACTCACTGTTTCACCTTGCCGAGGCCATCATCGACCCCCACTACAGAGAAATGAAGGATTCATGCAACAAGGACAAGCGTGCCTAGCACTTGGTCTGGATGGAGAAACTCGACGAAGCTCACGTCGTGTACGCGGCCAAGGAGGCGTACACGAGCTACGACATGTACAGGCGGATCATTGACATGAGGAAGTGCCTCCTTCCCCAAAACGGCCAGGGATCCAGCTGGAAGTAGAGCAATGGCAAGCGTCATCGCAACAATAAGTAGATGATTGGATCCGTGTTTCTCCTACTTTAGTATGCATGTAATTGCTTACTTTGGTGTGTGGAAATGTTATGTGTGTAGTCACTTGTGTTGTTGTATGCTTAATTTAGTTATGCAATGTTGTCTTTTAAGTATATATGTTGATGCTCTGTAGATAGAGCGTAGATGTTGTGCGGACAAAGAAAATCACATCGCACACGAACAAAACAATGAAACCCGTCGGTGATGTTTTCATCAATCACTCACAATTGTATACCAGCAATCGTTTGCTCAGAACATACACGGCTTGTTAGCAGTGATTGTCTATGTTGTTATCGGTCTTTGCACACGTTTCTGATTACAGACCTGTTTGTCGCATATCACACACATCTTGTTAAGTTGAACCGTTTCTGTTATCATGTCTCAACGTAAACAGTTCATCTGAGTGAACCGCATGTCGTATATCGCACCCACCTTGATCTGGCTGACTATTTCTTTTGTGTTCCCTTATCACAAATAGTTCATCCGAGTGAACCATATGTTGTATATCGCACACACCTTCATCTGGCTGCCCGTTTCTTTTGTTCCTCCTCATCGCAAACAGTTAATTGACCTGAATCGTATGCCCTGCATCGCACACGCAACTAAAATCTGAACTGTGTTTGATGCATCCTTCATCGCGAACGTTTTGGACCTTTTTGACATTTTTTACACCACCGTTTGCGATTATGGCATCACACACAATTTTGCCGAAGGGTATCTAATCGTAGTGTCGCATTAGCAGCATCCTACAGTAGTGTAGGTCCCGAGTGCCATTATTTCATATCAGAACCTATTATGTTTCCTTGAATATATTTGAGTTCTTGATCCTATTTGCTACTTATATGCACTTGTTATTGTTCTGAACCATAGACCCCATGGTGACAATAATTGCGGTACTCTACGGGGATGACTATAATTTGAGGAGTTCATGTATTAACTATGTGTTAACGCTTGTACCGATTATCTATTAAAAGGATGCTTTAATTACCCTTGGATTTCCATAAGGACCCCGCTGCCACGGGAGGGTAGGACAAAAGATGCCATGCAAGTTCTTATTATAAGCATGTATGACTATACGGAATACATGCCTACATATGATTGATGAATTGGAGCTATTGTGTATTGCTCTAGATTATGATTGTTATATGATGAATGTCATCCATAAATATCCATCGTTGATCCATTGCCTACTCTTTACTCATATTGTTTTTTCTAAGTTACTACTACTGTTGATGTTACAGTTACAATCACTACTACTACTACTACTACTACTACTACTACTACTACTACTACTACTACTACTACTACTATTACCGTTACTATTGCTACCGATTCTACTATCAAAACTATCATATCACTGTGCTACTAATACTTCGCTGCAAGAATTTACTTCTCATATGTGGTTGAATTGACAACTCAACTGTTAGGGCTTATAAATATTGTCTGGCTTCCTGTGTGTCGAATCAATAAATTTGGGTGAAATACTACCCTCGAAGACTATTGCAATCCCCTATACTTGTGGGGTCATCAGTCTCGCCTCCTTCTAATTTGATAATCTTGGTTCTTTAGTGAGGGAAATATTGTCTGCTACTATACTTCTTCACCCCTCCTCTTTAGAAAAATCCAACAACTCCATCACGAGTATCACGCACATGCTCATACCACTAATCGTACTACATGCTGCCACCTCGGCTCGGTAAACTACTTCGCCCTTGTGCAATTGGATCACAAATTGGACAGAGAGAGACCATAAACTCATTGAGAACAAAGATCCATAGCCTCTAGAGGGATCACAGATTGGGGTCTAATAGATGGACTCCACCGCTGCATCATCACATCGAGAGGTAATCATCAATATCCATCTACATCATCACCATGACAGCTTCATCTACTTGTAATACATTAGTCGATGTGGATCCAATTTTTGTACTAATTTGATTTTATATCCATGTTCATCATTGTTCACCTTGCAATGCCTATGATCTTGATGTGCGAGTAATTCTCTAGTTCTCAGGGATATGGAGGAACCCTTGTATATTTAGGATTGAATGTTGATAGGAATTGATATCCTAATTATAAGTTTATGTTAATGATCTTCTTGATGTTGGGTGAAGTTGACCATCCAACATATGCCTCTTCTGGATGAAAGGTCTTTATGATTTGTGTGAAGGTGGAATACGGTGGTCAGTAGTGACAATGCTTATCTTTGTCCTTCACAAATCATTGCAATAGGGGGTAATCGAAGACCGCTTTAGCCGTGTCCTCAGGGAAACCCTTAATTACCATTCAATCCAGAGTGGGGATAACTGGTATTGGTGTATGGGATATAGGGTTGTTGCATGCAGGCTCACATTTGTACTTGGTTCCACCCATATGTAGAAACATATAAAGTGGCTTAGGAATCCAAACTTTGAATTGTGCTTAGGCATCGTTCATGTTAGATGCATACTAGTGTGAAATCTGGACTCCCTGAGAACACTTTACTGTCCTCTTGATTCCAACAACCGTTACTCTACGTCGCATGCTCTTTTTCACTTTACTCTTGAATTTTGTTGCCATGTTTGCAACAGCCTCACAATATTTCAAAATGTTATGTCATTGGTTTCTCGTTTCATTGTTATGGTTAATAAATATGGTAAATGCTAACTAAAAAAGCTTTAGCATTTGTCTAAAGATGCACTTTTACCATTTTATCTATTTTCTAAATTGCTAGCAAGTGATGACACACATGTTATTAGTAGTGAATATAATGAGAATGTGGAGAGTGTGTGTGTTGCCACGACAATAGATTGCCATTACTATTTCCATATATTATTTTTTCCAATCTAAGGTAATTACGTATATGTATATATCAATACATATATTCTTTTGATCATGAATGTAACATTCTTTTCCTCCTTGTATATGTAACATTTTATTATCCACAAAAGGAGTAGGAATGTGAACTAGAGATTGCTATGTGTAATATATATTTATGTATTTGGTTGACTAGCTACTAAAATTTTCTTGTGAGGATTTACATCTAACTTGTATCCTAAAATCAATCATATCATCGTCGATCTACAAATGATATATCCAATGGCTAACCTTGTGAAAGGAAGGTGGCACACAAAACGCCCACTTTTGGCCCACAAGATAAGCACATAGCCATGCACGCCTGGAGGCGTGGGTAGATACATGTATCTTGTGCTATCTTTTGAGCAAAAACAAATAGGTTGGTCGATCATGGCACACATACTTACCTACACCAGTGCACGACACTCCGGAAAGTAAGTAAAGCCAAGAAACTGATGTATATCTCCGGAAAGATACCAGTGACGTGCGGCTTTGTACATACATTCATATGTGTGTGTGCATGCCCACAGAGCACGAATTATACCGGCCCCGCTCATGCATGCGAGAATTCAGTAGTGGTTGGCACTAGCCCCCTTATCCGGAGGTAACTGATCCAAAGGCGTTGTTTTCCTTGGGGGATATATGAGAGAGAGATCGATGTGACTGAAACTCATAGGCACCACCTTGTACCCAGCTTGTTGAACATCTATCAAAGCCCTCTCCTTTTCACACATTTTTCATAGAACGCACATGGTTTACATGTAAACCTATAAAAGCTATATCTAGTATATGACCGCATAGGATGGAATATGTAAATCAACATATTTCACCTCAGATCTTGTGTATTGATATGAATGCATAGGGTGGAATGCATACATAGGATATATAGTAATCAACACATGTTTGCTTTGCCTCACAAAGATATACACTAGCAACAGATTAAGGTTTAGCATGATATGCATATGTTAACAAGAATGACAAGAAACCAAAAGTGTTCAATCTAGCATGGCCTAGCTTGGATAGGTTCGAGAAACCTAGCACTTGTCACCACTGGGGCATGGCGCCCACAGCAAGACAAGCAGCACACAGTTGTAAAGGAAAGGAACCTATCTCTATCTATCTAGATAACTCATATCCATCCATCCACTACTAGTAAGAACAAGATAAACAAAGCCGAAAAGTGCTAAGGCTTCTCTGGCAAGTGTCTTACCAGTACACGCATTCGGTCCTATTTAAGCACCTTCCTCTCATATCTCTTGATATCATTGAATTCCTTCCGTATATACACACATCTCTATCACCCCCCCCCCCAATATTTGTTCCACCCCAGCACCCTTTTCCCAAAGAGCCTCCCCCATGGCAGTCCACCTTCAGGTTCAGCAACAACAAGAACACCTGAATCTGCCTACGGGGTTTAGGTTTCACCCAACGGATGTGGAAATTATCACCTTCTACCTAGTCCGTAAGGTTCTAAAGAAACCCTTCGACATGATAGTAATCAAGGAGGTGGATCTGAACAAATGCGAGCCATGGGATCTCCCAATTGATGTAAATATGGGGGAGAAGGACCAATACTTCTTCTCCAAAAAGGACCTCAAGTACCCCACCGGGATACGCACCAACCGGGCCACAAATGCTGGCTATTGGAAGGCTACTGGAAAGGACAAGGATATTGTCCATCCGCCGACCACGAGTCTCATCGGCATGAAGAAGACTCTGGTCTTCTACAAGGGCCGAGCCCCCAGGGGGGAGAAGACAAATTGGATCATGCACGAGTACAGACTTGAGATGGGCAAGCAGCCCACACCAGACCTACCCACCGACATCGTGAGAGCTACCTCCATTAATGCGTCTTCCAAGGTATTTCCAAACCTTGACTAGTAGAACTCGTGATTGATGAATATGCGTGTACATAAATATCTAGCTACTCACCTTTTTTGCACTAATTTTGTTTATGTATGTTGGTAGGAGGAGTATGTGGTTTGTAGAATCTTCCATAAGAGCACTGGACTAAAGAAGGTGGTGATGCCATCATATGCCATGACCATTCCAATGTCCATGGGGGCAGAGCAACAGCAGGGCTTCCTCGAATCTAATACATTGGCTCCTCTCATGGACTATGACGCGTCATTGTCATTGGCACCACTGCCGCCATTGCCTGCAGCTCCTTTGCACCAGATGCATAACTTCGGCGTTGGATCGTCTATGATGGGCAGTGCGATGCTCCCAATGATGAATAACCACTACTTTGAGAACCATCACCAGCAGATGATGGTCGCTCCACCACAATCATCAATGTCGTTCTACAACAACCAGCAGCAGCAGATGGTGCATATGAGTGAAGAAGAGGGCTTCATGGTCGGGGTTGATCCTGGGAGCGGTACATCATCTATAGTGTCACATGAGGATGTTCTGACCGGGATGAACAATAATATTCAGGGAAATGGTGGCACAACAATCTCAAGTGAGATCTCATCGGTCAACATGGGTATGGATGGCATGTGGAACTACTGATGATGAAATGATCCGCGAGAATATATAAATATTGGCATGCATCAAATAATCATCCACCAAAATATCAGTTGATATATACCAACATATATATTGGTTTGCACCGCATTTTATTTTCCTCATGGTCACAAGAGAGTTTGTATGCATTGTCTTGCTTGGCTTTCTTTTCTTGTTACATTATTGTGTATATGTGTACCGGCTTGTATATGCACCACCCATTGGTGTATACCTAGCTACATTTGCATGTGTTGTAAATACCTGGCAGTCTGTCATGGATGTTTTAAACCTATGTGGAATAAACTATTTTGTATAATTATGAATATTTGATTTACTATATTATTGTGAATTTGGTTACATATGTGTATTTTATTGGAGTTGAATTTTGGGCATGCACCAATCTAGAGGGATTTCCATCCACTATATGAACTCTTACTTCCACTTTTAGAAAAAGATGCATTGGTTAATTTTTTAAATTGAATGTGTATGTCCATTTACACCCTAGTGGTTTTGATGATAAATGCCAAAGCCATCCCGTAAGTGCTAAAATAAATATAATGGGACAAAAATTATCTTGTTGACATTCAAGTATTAAGAGATCAATAGCGTATTTGATCTTACCACACAAGACTTCAACATCTCTAGCAATCCCAAGCGGTAAAATGGTATTCATATTTGCAAGCTTAATAGTAACATCAATTATCATGCATAATTTCTTGATAAAGAGAAAAAGGAATGTCACTTATACTAGTACCTATATCACATAAACCATGATAGAAATGATCTTCAATGTTAGCAGAAACAACAGGATGCCAACAACCTTCTTATTCTTTTCTAACATATCCCATTAATTTCTAACAATTTTAGCAATTCTAGATGCTTCCTCACGAAAATATATGACATGTCCATCAATATTATCAACAAATAAATCCTTAACTATTGCGATTGGAGGTTCTACTTTAATTTTTTCAGAGTGTTTATGTGTCTTAATATTACTCTTATGAACCACTACTACAGGATGCTGCTAACGCAACACTACAATCAGAGGCCCTTTGTCGAAACTATGTGTGATGCATTAATCGCAAACGGTGTTGTAAGAAAACTGTCAAAAATGATACAAACTATTTGCGATGGCGGAGACATCAAACACGATTCAGATTCTAGTTTCATGTGCCATACGTGGCATATAGTTCACTCGAATGAACTGTTTGTGATGAGCATAACAACAGAAATATTCAGCCAGATGAAGGTGTCTGTGATATATGGCATATAGTTCACTCAGATGAACTATTTGGGATTATGCAACAAAAAAGCAATTGTCAGCCGGATCAAGGTGTGTGTGCGATAGAGGGCATACTGTTCACTTGGATGAACTGTTTGCGTTGATCCAAGAGAACAGAAACAGTTCAACTTAACAAGATGTGTGTGATATGTGGCAAACAGGTCCATATTCAGAAATGTGTGCGAAGACTGATAATAACATAGACAAATTCTGCTAATAAGCTATGTGTGTTGTGGGCAAACATTGCTGGTATACAATTGTCAGCGATTGATGAATTCATCACCGACGGGTTCCCTAGTATGGTTCATGTGTGATGTGATTTCATATAGAACAATAACATATATACTTATAAGAACATGATTGCATAACCAAATTAAACATCCAATTACATAGGTGGCTAGTACACACATGACATTTGCACACACCAAAGTAAACTACTACATGCATAATTAACTAGGATAAATGATCATCTAATCATCATCTACTTCTTCTTGTGACGCTTGCCGCCACTGCTCTCCTCGTGGCTCGATCCCTCGTTGATTACGACAAGTAGGCAATCCCTCATGTCAATGATCCACATGTGCATCATGTAGCATGTGTAAACATTCTTGGCCGCGAATTTGAGGTTGGATTCATCCAGATTTTGCATCCAGGCCCCCTGCCAGGAGACAATATTTCTCTTAGCATCCTCCTTCATATTTTCATAGTAGGGGTCAATGATGGCCGAGGCGAGTTCAACAAGGGACTCCTTCTTTGTGCTGCCCCAGACCCTGTAGTGGCCACGGATTTCGACAAGCTTCTGGAAGGCCAAACTCGAAACCTTGAGCGCTTTTACATCGACGGTGCTTTCCACCATAGCAAACTTGTAGTCGGTTCTATTGACAAACCTAGCGAAATGGTCGCAAGGCTTTGTGGCCATGCAGTAGTGGTAGATCTGGACTTGATGGCGCACGCACAACTAAGCGATGGCAACCTTCTGATCTATCCCGGCATGACCGTCGGTGTACTGGATGTTGATGCCGACCACTTTGTACTTGTCTTTATCAAGCAAGTGCTCCACAATGTCGATGTAGTCCTCCACCACGGTCGGGTCGATGGTGTACACCAGCGAGAGATCCTTCTCCCTTGTGTGGGTCTCCACTTGATGGACGCCAAACTCCATTGGAGCGCCGCTAGATATCCTCGCTGTATGTGTCGTCGTGAGTATGCTTGTTGTGTTGTGGGGTGCAATCGAAAGGTTCAGGAGATTATGGTTATAATGGCCGTGGGACTTCATTGGGAAGTTGGACGGCCTGGAATATCGGCATGCCCGAATGGCAGTTATTATAGCGCGTAACTCCATCATGTCGCTTGTACCTGCATCGTGGCAACGTGCGTGGCGCAACCACATGCATATGCGCCCCCCAACATGGTCATGCACCGGCCCCAACTGCTGGTAGATCGCACGTGGAGGACACGAAAGTAGAACGTGTGGAGGAGCATAAGCAAAGCATCAAGGGCGAGCAACCATATGCATATAGCAGTTGAACACGCAGGGAAAAGCCGTCCACAAGCTGAGCATGGGGAGGGACACGAGCAGGGCGCACCGCGGCGCCTAACAATGAGCAGAGTGCGTCGAGGGACGTGAGCAGACGCCGGGACGGTGAGGTGAATGTGGGCAACTGTCAAGGGTACACCAGCTAATTGTGTGGGAAGACCGATAATAACATAGACATTTCCTGCTAATAAAATGTGTGTGTTCTTGGCAATCCGACGCTTGTTGGTAAATTATTGTTTGCCATTCTTAAAATCATTATCGACCTCTTCCTTAGTTTAATAATTTTCCATGATTTGCTCAGTCTGCACAACATCTACGCTCTCTGTGTACAGAACAATATTCTTTACTATGAATAGTGTGTTGGGCACACGAGTATATGGATCACATCCTTGGGCGATGATACGTCTCCAATGTATCTACAATTTTTTATTGTTCCATGCTATTATATTATCTGTTTTGGATGTTTTAAATGCATTAATATGTTATTTTATATTATTTTTGGGACTAACTTATTAATCTAGAGCCCAGTGCTAGTTTCTGTTTTTTCCTTGTTTTTGAGTTTCGTAGCAAAGGTATACCAAACGGAGTCCAAATGGAATAAAACCCCCCACGATGATTTTTCTTGGACCAGAAGACACCCTAGAGACTTGGAGATCATGTCGGAGGAGCCACGAGGCGGCCACAAGGTGGGTGGGCGCGCCCAGGGGGTAGGGTGCGCCCCCACCCATGTGGGCCCCTCGCAGCTCCCCTCACATAATTCTTCCGCCTATATATTCTCATATATTCCAGAAACATAAGAGGAAGCTACGAAACCACTTTTCTGCCATCGTAACCTTCTGTACCCGTGAGATCCCATCTGGAGGCCTTTTTCGGTACTCTGTCGGAGGGGGATTCAACGACGGAGGGCTTCTACATCAACACCATTGCCCTTTCAATGAAGCGTGAGTAGTTTACCACAAACCTACGGGTCCATGGCTAGTAGCTAGATGGCTTCTTCTCTCTCTCTCTCTTTGATTCTCAATGCCATGTTCTCCCCGATGTTCTTGGAGATCTATCTGATGTAATCTTCTTTTGCGGTGTGCTTGTCGATATCTAATTAATTGTGGATTTATGATCAGCTTATCTATGAATATTATTTGAATCTTCTCTCAATTATTATATGCATGATTTGGTATCTTAGTAATTCTCTTTGAACTATAGGTTTGGTTTGGCCAACTAGATTCGTTTTTCTTGCAATGGGAGAAGTGCTTTTTTTGGGTTCAATCTTGCGGTGTCCTTACCCAGTGACAGAAGGGGTAGCGAGGCACGTATTGTATTATTGCCATCGAGGATAAAAAGATGGGGTTTTCATCATATTGCTTGAGTTAATTCCTCTACATCATGTCATCTTACTTAAGGTGTTACGACTCTGTTCTTCATGAACTTAATACTCTAGATGCAGGCAGGAATCGGTCGATGTGTGGACTAATAGTAGTAGATGCAGGCAGGAGTCGGTCTACTTGATACGGACGTGATGCCTATATTGCATAATCATTACCTTAGGTATCTCCATAACTTTGCGCTTTTCTATCAATTGCTTGACAGTAATTTGTTCACCTACCGTATTATTTGCTATCATGAGAGAAGCCTCTAGTGAAATTATGGCCCTGGGGTCTATTTTCAATCGTATTAGTTTCTAATCTACTATTTTGCAATCTTTTCTACTTTCCAATATATAAACCAAAAACCCATTTTACCTTTTGTTTATCTATCTCTATCAGATCTCACTTTTGCAAGTAACCGTGAAGAGATTGACAACCCGTTTTTCGCGTTGGGTGCAAGTTGTTTGATTGTTTGTGCAGGTATTGGTGATTTATGTGTTCGTCTCCTACTGGATTGATACCTTGGTTCTCAAACTGAGGGAAATACTTCTCTCTACTTTGTTGCATCACCCTTTCCTCTTCAAGGGAAAAACCAATGCAAGCTCAAGAAGTAGCAGGCGGGCGGTGTGTCTGCATGCCTCATGCTAGCTCTATGCTAAGTTTATATTAATTGATGGTGTTTTATGAACACGTCACCATTTCTGATCTACTATTTTGCAATCTTTTACTTTCCAATCTACAAACCAAAAAAATCAAAAATATTTACTTTACAAGTTATCTATCTCTATAGGATCACACTTTTGCAAATAACCATGAAGGGATTGACAACCCCTTTTTTGTGTTGTGTGCAAGTTGTTTGATTGTTGTGCAGGTATTCCGCGATTTGTGTGTGGTTCTCAAACTAAGGGAAATACTTACTCTACTTTGCTGCATCACCCTTTCCTCTTCAAGGGAAAAACCAACGCAAGCTCAAGAGGTAGCAGTCGGCCACTTGGAGCTCCATTGGAGCCACGGGGAGCGCCATTGGAACCACTGGATGTCCTATCTATATGTGTCATCATGCGTGTGCTTATTGTGTCATGTGGTGCGAGACATGAAGGTAAATGGACACATGAATAAACGGGGGCTGGCCGGCCTGGATTCTCGCTGCGTCTGCATGGCAGTTTTTGCAGCGGGTAACTGCATCGTGGCACCGCGCCTGGCGCAACCGCATGCATAATGGCACCACGAATGTACATGATCGTGCGCCGGACCCGAACACTGGTAGCGCGCGTGGAGGGACGAGGGCAGAGCGCTCGGAGGGACGCGAGAGCAGAGCACGCATGGTGGGACGTGAGCAAAGTGTGCCGCGGCCGCCTCAACCGCGAGCAACCACACACATAGAATAGTTGAACGAGCAGGGGATGGTCATGTACAAGCCGGCCGGCCATTACGTCGCTGCGTAGAGAGTGGCCATGTGCTACTATCTCCGTCTTGGTCTATTAGTCCCCTTTATATTCTATGCCAAATTTTGACCTTAAATTTTACCAACCAAATGTTAATGCATGTTATAAAAATTATATAATTGGAAAGTATGTTCAAATATGAATCCAACGATATAATATTTGGCGACATGCATTCGTATTTTATTAGTTAAATCTCTAGTCAAAATTTGGCACAAAAATACATAGACGACTTATGAACCAGGATGGGGGAAGTAGGTAATGAAATCAAAAACGTTTTTTTATTAACTGTATGTGTACGTGTCCTTTCATCCTCCTCTCGCATGTCTTGTCACCCCACTTCCACAGACGGCTTTGAGCGCAAGCTTAAGCAGCGTGCGGGGGCATTCTTTTGGACAAATGGTGGTGAACCCCTTCCCGCGCAACCGTGCAGGCTCCCGTGCAAGCTACCCACCCGACTCGGTGAAATCCCCCCAAATCCCAATGCTTACCGTCCTGCTATGTAAATCCTCATGGTCGGCGAGTCCTTCGTGACATTTTCCCCTCCCTCCCTGTAGCTTATCTCGTCTGCTTCTCCCACAATCGCCAATGGCACCGGTACATCATCGTCGCTCAGCCACTCCGCCATCATCAAAGGACAGCTCCAGCTGGGAGGCTACACCGTGGCGGCGGCACAGTCCCTGGTGTAGTGTAGTGCGCGTGGCGTCCCTGTTAAGTGTGCCCGGAACACCCACCACACGCTCCGCCGCCGCTGCCCGTCAGCATCTGTTGCTGGCCGCCGTCACCGCCACCCCACCGTCTGCTGCCGTGGCCGCCACACCACCATCGAAAGCTAGGGCCATCGCCCGCTCCGCCACCATGGCCCGAAGGCGGGAGGCCGTCGTGGCCGCCACCCCACTACCGGCCACCGTGGCCATCACCAGCTCCGCCACCATAGCCCGAAGGTAGGAGGTGGTGGTCGTGGCCGCCACCCCATCATCGGCCGCCCTGGCTGCCAGCCCACCGTTGACCGCCAGGGTCATCATCCGCTCCGCCACCATCGCTGAAAGGCGGGAGGCGGAGGTGGAGGCCTACACGTGCGTCAGCGACCTTACACGCTACATTGAGTTCTCGTGGGAGGAGGAGGAGTGCCTCATCGAGCATGCAAAGAGGCTTACCGCCACCGTAGAGGTGAGGAATCGGGAGATCTACGAGGAGTCCCGCCGCTTCGAGAGGGGTCGTTCGGAGCGACAGAGGGCGTTCGAGGTGAGCGTTGTTGAAGGTGCAGCGGTAGCAGGCATCGTATTGAAATTTTCTAGCTCGTCAGTAGGCTCCTCCTCCTTTGCCTCTTACTGAGCGCGCTCGACAAATGAGAGGCTGCCGGAAGTAGTACAAAGCCCCTCCGTAGTAGTAGTATTTAGGGGCTATTTTGTTGAGTTCATCTGACTATAGATGTGGTGGAACTGTACAACGTACTTAAAATTAGCTAGTATATATAGTTGAAATAGGTATTTCAGTACGTGGTTCACAACAATTGGGAAAAGTTTGGTCAGTTTAGCTGTCGATTTGAACTGTTAGTATAAAGAACGACTACTTAATTTATGAATGAAATCTATGCTTAATTACTCAATTTTAGTTGCAAAAAAAACAGTGCTAGTGATTTTTAGCTGCATATTTCGACAAATGGCAGTGTTACAAGGTTGACAAATGGCAATGTTACTAGATCAACAAATGTCTATCTCTCTAGTTTGACAAATGGCAATATAGCCAATATGACAGATGCAAATCTTACCAAATTATTTGTACGTGGATTCACACGGGTCATCCGAAAAAACCGTTCGCGTTGAAGGGATGTACAAATACTACGTGTTAGTTTTTCTATTGGCTTAGCTCCGAAGTCTCGCTTTGCATACTGTATTCAATCTGAACCGTTTGCGTTGAAGAGATGCACAAATCCCGCGCGGAGAATTTTCCCTTGGCTTACTGGGGAAGACCATAGCTCTCACTTTGCATACGGGTGTTCTATCTAAAACGTTTGCAATGAAGAGCTGCACAAATCCTGCTCAGCACATTTTCCCTTGGCTTACTGGGTAAGTTGTCGGTTTACATACGGGTGTTCTATCTAAAATGTTTGCGATCAAGAGCTGTAGAAATCCTGCTCGGCACATTTTCCTTTGGCTTCCTGGGGAAGTTGTCGGTTTGTATACGGGTGTTCTAACTAAAATGTTTGCGATGAGTGCTTTATATTTAGATGCATTTTGACATTTTCTTTTGATAAGTCTGTACATTCAGAGAGAAAAACGCAAGTTCGTTCAAACCATATCTTTCATTCAGTCACACCACGAATTTATATTCATATGATCGAGATAGAATATTAAACCCAAAAAACTAATTACAGCGGTGGAGGTGCCGTGATGTGCCGGTGTTGTCGTTGTCATCCTCCAGGACGCCATTATTGATGTCTTCAAGGAAGCACCGAATGTTCTTCACTTGGAAATGAAACATCATGTCGTTGAGCGATCGACTAGCGGGGCATGGGAGGACGGCAACTCGTGGCGCTGCGAGGTAGCGGTCGACGGCGGCGTCCCATGCCACTTAGGGGGGCGCGCACACGGGCACAGGAGCGACGGGTGCAGGTAAACGCACGGGGACCGGCACCGTGGTGGGTGCAGGGGCGCTCACGGGCACTGACGCTAGCATGTACACGAGCTCGCACGGGTCCCCGGAGACCTCCCTGACGCCCGCGGCTTCCAGCTCTACGATAGTGCTCGACAACCAGCCCGTCAATGCTATAGGGATGGTCGCTGGCGCGGGCGCGGGGATGGGAGTTGTGTCGGTGTACTAAAGTAGGGGCACCTTAGTATCCCGACTTGTGCACGGGCAGTAGCAGCATCCCATGGTCTGGCTCACCACGCGTCCGCCAAAGCCCACTCTAGACCCCTTTAAGCCATTCAAGAACAAAGTATTCAAGTTAAGAGAGAAGACCCCGGCAAGAGGAGCTTGCCGGGAAGGCCGCACCAGGCTCAAAGATTATCATTCCAGCACAAGACCCTAGCAAGAGGAGCTTGCCAGGAAGGCCAAAAGAACGGCACCTCAAGAAGGTGTATCGCGGCGCATCATGCGCCCCGGCAGGACCCGGAAAGCGACAAGCTTCCGGGCCCGGCAAGGTTGCGACCCCGGCAAGGTGCTTGCCGGGGAAGCCTACACTGTGTGCCTACGCTCCAGCTCATCTGGCCACGCGTCGCCCTGGGGCCCTTCCAGGGGCACGTGGCAGATGGCTGTGCAGCCTGGGGTACACGGTGGCAAGCCGCGGTGACGAGGCCATCGCCGTGGTGAACGGAGACGCATGGACGGACGCTTTTTGGGGCGACGGCGACGGGCATTCAATGCCTTTGTCCCCCACCGTCAAAGTTAGGTGAAGACCACTATTTATACACTGTTCATGCACTGTTACAACCACCACCATTTTTACATTTTTACCCTCCTCTACGTTGGCACCTGTCGGTGAACCCTTTGAGCTATAAAAGGAGGCCCATGCACAACGTAGAGGAGGTTCGATCCCAGAAACTCAATCACCCCTACGCTCGGTGTAGTTAGTACTGTAGATCTTCAAGCTCCCGAGCTCCAGAAACTCAATACAACCAAGGCAGGAGTAGGGTTTTACGCGTACGCGCGGCCCGAACCTGGGTAAACTGCCCGCGTGTGCTCCTCGATCTGCTCTCCGTGCTTCCTCCGCTCCCTTACCGCAACATAGAAGGAGCTCCGGTCCCATAGGTGTTCGTGGGCGTCCAGTTTCCCTGACATCTTTGGCGCGCCAGGTAGGGGGCGTCGAGGTTGTGCGAACCTGATCCGGCGCTCACGCGGGCGCAACCTTCAGCAACTTCACCAGCTTCATCAACCTCATCGACTACGTCAACATGCCTCCGAAGAAGAAGGCTACGGAGGTTGGAGGCCTGTCCGCGTCGATCCCACCACCACCAGAGCCGATGGTTGGTGGGGGAGACGCCGGCGGAAGGGCGGACGCCGGTGGGGAGACTCACGGCGCCACCAAGTCCAAGGACAAGACGGACGACCGGGCGAACTCCAAGGCCTCGGTGTCCGTGCATGCACCACGTCCCTCTCAGGAGGTGCCAGACCAGCAGCGACGTGGTACCGGAGGTACCATACGCTTGCTGGGACGTGGCCAGGCCGGCGGGTCACGGAACGCTCAAGGCCAACGTCCTGGCACGAGCAAGGCGCGGTCGCCGGGACGGGAACATGCTCCTTCTAACGCGGTTAGAAGTCCGAGCGTGTCCCGCTCCTCACACCGTTCGCCACCATTTCCCTCCTCTCCAGCAGAAGCCCCGGCCAGGGCTCAGCTGCTCCTCGACTTCCCTCCAGCGGCGGACAAGGCCGAAGACTGGAGGGCGACGATCCAGAGCCTCATCGCCTTCGCCAACAACGACGCGCCGCAGCAGCCGGCAACTTCACGGCCACGGCAAGTCGACCAAGCGAAGGCCGACGGTGACAAGACCGCCGGGGGTGCAACTACCGTGCACTCCCCGCCGCGGAAGCAGAAATCACCACCCCGTCGGATCAACGTCGACAACGACTCCACGGCGTCGTCGGATCCGCGGGCTCGCCGCGATCAGCGCCAAGTCCTCGACGGCAGGCGACAAGAGGACGCTCGAACTCGTATCGAGCGTCGACGAGAAGCCAGAAGACAGTCTGATCAGTGCGCCGGGACCGCTGTCGACATGCACGCGCCCGGTGAACCAGGCGACTTGCCGTACGCGGCAGGCTGCCCTGCGTTCACCCGAGAGCTGCGGCAAGTCCAGTGGCCCAGCATGAAGAACTTTAAGCCTGATGTACCCGAGAAGTACGACGGCAAGACACACCCCTCGGAGTTCCTCAGCATTTACACCATTGCGGTGCAGGCTGCCGGGGGACGCGACGAGAAGATCCTAGCCAACTACTTCCCGCTCGTGCTTAAGCCAAACGTCAAGTCTTGGCTTATGCACTTGCCGGAGAACTCCATCTCTTCATGGGCGGATTTGTGCCACCAGTTTGTTGGCGCCTTCACGGGCGGCCACAAACCCCACGGCCAGGAGAGCGATCTCCACATCCTTGCCCAGAAGGAGGGAGAGTCCCTGCGCAAATACATCCAAAGGTTCAGCCGCGTTCAACACAATATCCCCGATGTCCACCCTGTCGCGGTTATCAGCGCGTTCCACCAGAACGTGCGTAACCGCCAGATGAGGGAGGAGATGGCGATGACCAAGATCCGGGACGTCAGCGAACTTTACGCTCTGGCTGATAAATGTGCACGTGCTGAAGAAGGGAGGAGACTCCCCGGAGAGGATACCGGTGCAGGAGGAAGCGACAGCGAGGATGCCGCCCCGGCAAAGAAAAACCGGCGGCGGAACAAGAAGAAGAAGAACAAGGAGGTACTAGTTGTCGAGCAGTCCGGCAAGGAGGCTCCCGCCAAGAAGACACAGGCTGGTGGCTCCGGCAAGGAGGCCGCCCCTGTAGCGGCAGCCGACAAGCAGGACGGCTCCGACAAGCAGTACTGCAAGATCCACCGCACCAAGGGCCATGATCTCCAAAACTGCAAGAGGGTACAGTACCTCGTAGAGCAGCAGAAGGCTGAATACGAGCGTCGCGACAAGGAGAAGGCCCAAGGAGGCGGAGGAGAGCCCAGCAAGAAGCGTCCGTTCAATGGCCGGGGAGGACGCCGCGGCAAGGCCAAGCAGTGGCAAGGAGACAGACCTCCCCGGGGCCGCGGCAAGACCTTCATCTCCAAGTCAGCGATGGAGTCCCTAGCGTCGGTGAGCTCTTTGCCCTTCTCGGAGAGGCGGATTTGCAGCTCCGAGTTGGTGTGGGCATCCTTCTCCCGCGCCACGTTGAGCGCGGTGACCCTATCTTCACTCGCCTTCAAGTTCAACTCCATCTGCGCCACCCTGGCCTCCAGATCCCTCTTGGCGGTCTCTGCGGCAGCGGCGGCATCCCTCGCCTCCTGCAGAGCCCCGCCAATAGCCTGCTCCCGAGCGGTGAGGTCGTCCTCGTGGCTGTCGAGGTCGACCTTCCGCTGGTTGAGCTCTCCTTCCCGCCGAGACAGCTCCTCGACGGCCAGACGCTGCTGCTCCTCCACCTCGGCCTTCTCGAGGAGGAATGCTTGGTGTGCTTCGGCAAGCTCTTCGCGCTCCTCCGCCAAGTTTCGGAGGGCCGCCTGGTTGGCGGCACGGAGCTCCGCGGCGCGCTTCTCCAAATCAGCACCAGCCTTGGCAGCCAGAGCCTCCCAAGACTCCAACTTCGCCTGCCTAGCCCGGTACAAGGCCAAGAGTCGACGCAGGAGTTGCTCTTCTTCGGGCTCGTCGCTGCTGCCGGGCGCATCGACAACCTTCAACCCGGCGGAGGCGAGAACTTCTCCGTCAAACGTCTCTCCCTCCGCGGGTGCCCTTGATGAGGACGCCCACGGGACTTGGATAAAGACCCCGTTGGCGGCCTCCAGATAAACGCCCGACCCAGCCGCGGAAGCGGAAGGATCGGCGGCCGGTGCAGCGTCCGGCGCTCCTACGGCCTCCGGGCCAGCAGTGCGGTCGCCGGTCCCTTCCCCAGCCGTGGCGTCAGCGGTCGGGGCGGTATCCTCAGCGGCTGGCTCGTCGGCGCCAACCGTTCCCTTTGCGGCGGTGGCATCGCCAGCGTCGCCACGCACCTCCTCCTCGGCAATGGTTTCCGTCTCCATCGACTCCGGGGCGGGCGGATCTAGCAGAAGAAAAAGAAAAGAAAGATTTGTCAAGCAAATATCCAAAAAGAAGAATCCAAGAAGAAGAAAGTACAAGGGTTTACCTGCGCGGGCCTCTTCGATGACGGGGTCCCTCACCGGGGAGCTCTCCCTTGGCGGCGTAGTAGTGGCCCCGGCTGGCGGAGGGCCACTTGCGCCCTCCCTTGGCGGGGTGCTCACCCTTGTCGGGCTGCTCTCCCTTGGCGGGGTACTCACCCTCGGCGGAGTGCCCGTCCTTGGCGGAGTGCTGTCCCTTGCCGGGGAGCTGATCCTTGGCGGGGAGGGTGGAGCAAGCGGCTCGTCGGGGGCGACCTCCTGGTGCTCCTGCGGCTGCGGCTCCACTTCTGCACAAAACAACAAGATATCAATAAGGATAACAACCTCAAGCGCGCCCGTCAAACAGAAAAATGAATACCAGACTTACACTGGGGGCTGCGCTGGGGGCTGCTCCCCGGAGCAGCGGGCTGGTCCGGCAAGTCTGTCGCTGGCGCATCACCTGCTGCTGCGATGGGCTCGTCGTCCTCGATATCGACCACAGGGATCTTGGCCCTCTTCGCCATCCATTGGGTCAAGGTCCTGGAAGCCAAAACAAGATCAGAACCAAGCAAGAGAAATCAAGACAAAATCAAAGGAAATGAAAATTGCAAGTACTTACTCTTCCTCCTCTTCGTCGGAGCTGAGGGCGGAGAAGTCAAACCCCGCCTCGCGTGCTCCAGCGCGAGGAGCTGGAGGAGAAGGCTCCCTCGGGCGCTTGGCGGGCTCCGGGGCTGTGGGCTGTGAAGACCCAGCACCGGTCGTCGCCGAGGCCCAAGGGGTAGAAGGAGCACCAGAGCCACTCCGGGAAGATCCCCCTCCGCTTGTCGCTCGGGCACGGGGCGCCTCCTTGACGACCTCGCTCATCGTGGTGGCACGCGTCGCATGGCGCTTCGGCTGCTGTCGAGGCGCCTGTGGCCTCGTCGTCTCAGCTGCCTTGCGGAGGCGCTTCTTCTGCTGTGCCGGAGGACTTGGTGGCGGCGGAGAGTTCTCCGAGGATGAGGAGGCATCGTCGTCAAGATTCAGGGACCCGCTGGAATCTTCGTCAGAGTCACCGGACTCGGCTTCCTCCTCCTCCTCGGCAGGCCCGCTGGACTCAGTACCCTGCCCGGCAGCCTCGCCCATCCCGGCAGGCTCCCCGGTAGGCTCCCCGGTAAACTCCTCGGGCGCGAGCTTCAACAACTTGAGGATTTCCTCCTCCTCAGCCTGGCTCACCGCGTCCGCGGCTTCCGCCTCGTCCACAGTGTACCCGAACTCACCCGCAGCTGCTGCTGCGGCGGCCTCCTCCATCCTGTTGGCTATGTAGGCCACATCCCGGTCGGTGGTCGTCCGGGTGAGGCCTTTTCTCTCATCGGGGTTGTGTGGCCGTTCAACCAGATTATCGAAGAAAGCCTGCACGGTCTCCGCCGAAGGCATCAGCCGAGTGGGGACGATTCTGTGGGAGTCGCACTCAAGCATGCCGCACGGATGGCACTGAGGGCAGTATTGTTACACAGAGGAATTACTCCGACCGACGGTCTGAACCACTCCGGGTGCTTGGGGTCATGCTTGAACAGCTCCCGGACCATCCCCTTGAGTTCCAAGACAGTGAAGTTGTAGTTCAGCCCAGGGCGCAGCCTCATGCGGTATGCCGCATTGCCGAACTCCCAGGCGGGCCTCTTCCTTGCTTGCAGAGGGGCAATGCGGCGGCGGAGGAAATCGGCCCCGACTTCACCTACAGTAAGATTGGCGATCCGGAGACGAAGGATCCTAGTGAGGGCAATCTGCAGCTTGTCGTCCTCCGGGGCCAAGTCACTCCAATCCTTGCCGCGCACTATTGCAGTCTGGCGCGGCAAGGTAAACTGCTCGGGCTCATCTTCCAGAATCCAACACCAGTCAGCCCTCCACTCCTCCCACTTGCCGCGAAGCTCTCCCTTCAAGTACGCCTCCTTCTTGTTCAGCCTAAAGATCCAGGAGATGCCGCCGGAGAGTGGGGATCCAGATTCTACTCTAGGCGTGAAGAAATGGCGGAAAAGAGCTACATTTGGGTGGACCCCGACATAGTTTTCGCACAGATGTGCGAAAACGGCCAAGGTGAGAACGGCATTTGGGGTGAAATCTAAGAGGTGGAGGCCGTACGTATTCATCACGTCACAGAAGAACTCCGAATACGGAGGACAGAGACCGCAATAGAAGAACGAAGCGAAGAAGTGGTAACCTCCCGGGAACATGTCGACGGCCACGGCGGGGAGGACTGGTGCGCGGGTGATCCTTTGTCTCCCTCGCCCAGAACAAGTAGTACTTGTCCCGCAGCGCCCCTCGGGCCGAGCCTCGGCGGGAAGACCACCATTCTTCTCCGCATGGCTGCCAGCTTCGCCGCCTGCTCAGACTTCTCCTTCTTCGCCTTGTCGCTCTTTGCCTTGTCGCTCTTCGCCTGGTCGCTCTTTGGGGCCATGGTGGGGACGGCGAGGGAGGACGGCGGCGCTGCGTGTGGGGAAGACGGCGGAGGAAGGGCGGAAGCAGGGAGCGGCGGGGGTTTCTGGAGATTCAAGGCACAATGAAAGCAATGGGGGAAACTGCCCCTGCTTCCTCTGCTTTTAAGGGGGAAGTGGGGGACGTTCCGCATTTCCCCATTAAAGAAACAAGCCACGATCTCTCCCACGACGCCGCAATCGACGCGTGCCGTTAGGGAGGGACGCGGCGAATCTGGAGTGGGAAACGGCGCGCCGTGGGCCGCATGTGCCCGTGCACTGTTTTGGGCCTGGCCCAACAGCGCTCGGCACCGTGTGTGGCCCATGCCCGGGGGCTCCTGTCGGTGTACTAAAGTAGGGGACCTTAATATCCCGACTTGTGCACGGGCAGTAGCAGCATCCCATGGTCTGGCTCACCACGCGCCCGCCAAAGCCCACTCTAGACCCCTTTAAGCCATTCAAGAACAAAGTATTCAAGTTAAGAGACAAGACCCCGGCAAGAGGAGCTTGCCGGGAAGGCCGCACCAGGCTCAAAGATTATCATTCCAGCACAAGACCCTGGCAAGAGGAGCTTGCCAGGAAGGCCAAAAGAATGGCACCTCAAGAAGGTGTATCGCGGCGCATCATGCGCCCCGGCAGGACCCGGAGAGCGACAAGCTTCCGGGCCCGGCAAGGTTGCGACCCCGGCAAGGTGCTTGCCGGGGAAGCCTACACTGTGTGCCTACGCTCCAGCTCATCTGGCCACGCGTCGCCCTGGGGCCCTTCCAGGGGCACGTGGCAGATGGCTGTGCAGCCTGGGGTACACGGTGGCAAGCCGCGGTGACGAGGCCATCGCCGTGGCGAACGGAGACGCATGGACGGACGCTTTTTGGGGCGACGGCGACGAGCATTCAATGCCTTTGTCCCCCACCGTCAAAGTTAGGTGAAGACCACTATTTATACACTGTTCATGCACTGTTACAACCACCACCATTTTTACATTTTTACCCTCCTCTACGTTGGCACCTGTCGGTGACCCCTTTGAGCTATAAAAGGAGGCCCATGCACAACGTAGAGGGGGTTCGATCCCAGAAACTCAATCACCCCTACGCTCGGTGTAGTTAGTACTGTAGATCTTCAAGCTCCCGAGCTCCAGAAACTCAATACAACCAAGGCAGGAGTAGGGTTATACGCGTACGCGCGGCCCGAACCTGGGTAAACTGCCCACGTGTGCTCCTCGATCTGCTCTCCGTGCTCCCTCCGCTCCCTTACCGCAACGTAGAAGGGGCTCCGGTCCCATAGGTGTTCGTGGGCGTCCAGTTTCCCCGACAAGTTGGGACGGGATCGGGGGCAGCAACTGCCGCGGCCAGCTCGTTCAGGGCCATGTCCATGAGGCCCCATTCCTCCTTATTTTCTATCTCGTCTGACTCAGAGTCGACTTCAGCAAACTAGAAGACTAGTGGCAGATGATCCTTCTGCGCCATGGCATTGGAGGTCTGCAGAAGGGGAATGGGAGGAGAACGGTAAGGCCACCCGTATTAAATAGTGGCTCGGGCGCCATTAATGGAGAGGATGCGAGCATGGCGGACGTCCATGGAATTCAAATGGCTCGCTTCCCCATGAGCCTGCGCAACTTACAGCCCGCACGCTTCCCGCTGAGCCTGTGCATTGGAGGATAGCTTGCACGCCTCTCGGTCAGCTTACGCAGCGAACTGCGCTCGCACGCCTCATGTTCAGTCAAGCAGTTGTCCGCACCGCACCTCCTAGCCAATAAAAGAGTGACACACGGCGTCACGTGAATGGTTAACAGAATGCACACGATTTAAATTATACAAAACGTTTGAGATGTTCAAGTGGCAGCTATTTGTTTCAAAATGCCTTTGTTGGCTGTTATTCGAGTGCGCCTTCTCTCAAAATGGACACAAAAATACCACAGCATACCGGGCGACATTCCACGATAGCATGCCAAGTTTCATGAATTCCAGATGAGTTTTGGATTTACTAGAATTTAAAAACAAAGTATCTCAACACAAAGGTGGCACGTTCCCTACTGAAACCATCAGGCTTGTTGTGAGAAGCTCTGGTTTGCGAGAAGCTTATACCCAAACCTGCCCCAAATGGGATGAAATATTTACCACAACATGTTGATGCCGCTCCATGATAGCATGCCAAGTTTCATGAATTTCAGACAAGTTTTGGATTTACTAGAATTTAAAAATAAAGTATCTCAATGTTTTGCTGGCAACCAACAGTGCCCTGGTGTCTGAAATTCATTCCCATTTCTGGCATGGGACCTAAGCATGCACCCAAGGATACACATTTGATATGTCAACCCATTTTTTTGCACTGGAGCATGTGCATGTAGTTCAAATTTGAATTATGCACATAAAATGCCTAGAAACCCCGGTTAATGTATAAAAATGTTCAAACGAACCCCAAAAAATCCTTCAAATTGACAGAACACTCCTGTCGTTCTATGTTGACACTAGAAAATTTTTGAAAGCAAGAAGTGCCAACAGATATCATTTCGTCCCCAAAGGTGGCACATTCCCTACCGAAACCATCAGGCTTGGTGTCAGAAGCTCTGGTTTGCGAGAAATATATACCCAAACCTGCCCCAAATGGGACAAAAAATTTACGACTGCATGTTGATGCTGCTCCATGATAGCATGCCAAGTTTCATGAATTTTAGACGAGTTTTGGCTTTACTAGAATTTAAAAACCATGTATCTCAATGTTTGTGGTCGAGCGATGGTGGCAGGGTGTTTGACATTCATTCCCATTTCTTGCATGGGACGTAAGCATGCAACCAAGAACACACATTTGAATTTTGAACCTATTTATACGCACTCGAGCATGTGCATGTAGTTCAAATTTGAATTACGCACATAAATGCATAGAAAACTCAGTTAATGTATAAAAATGTCCAAGCGAACCCCGAAAAATCCCAAAAAATGACACAACACTCATGTTGTTCTATGTTGACAATAGAAAAAAATTGAAAGTAAGAAGAGGGAATGGATATCATTTCGTCCCCAAGGTGGCACATTCCCTACCGAAACCATCAGGCTATTTGCGAGAAGCTCTGGTTTGCGAGAAGCTTATACCCAAGCCTACCCCAAATGGGACAATATTTTTACCATGGCATGTTGATGCCCATCCATGATATCATGTCAAGTTTCATGAATTTTAGACACATTTTTTATTTACTAGAATTAAAAACCTTGTATCTCAATGTTAGTGGCCGAGCGACGGTGTCAAGGTGTTTGAAATTTATTCTCATTTCTTGCATGTGACCTAAGCTTGCAACCAAGGACACCCATTTGATTTTTAAACCTGTTTTTATGCACTGGAGCAAGTGCATGTAGTTCAAATTTGAATTATGCACATAAATGCATAGAAAACTCAGTTAAGGTATAAAAATATCCAAGCAAATCCTGAGAAATCACAAAAATTGACAAAACACTCATGTTGTTCTATGTTTACACTAAAAAATGAAAGCAATTGTTTCGTCCCCAAGGTGGCACGTTCCCTACGGAAACTATCGAGCTTGTTGTGAGAAGCTCTGGTCTGTGAGAAGCTTATACCATAACCTACCTAAATGGGACAAATTTTTTACCCTGGCATGTTGATGCCATTCCATGATAGCATGCCAAGGTTCCTGAATTTAAGACAAGTTTTGGATTTACTAGAATTACAAAAGAAAGTACCTCAACGTTTGCCGGATACCCACAGTGCTGCGGTGTTCGAAATTCATCCCCAGTTCTAGCATGGGACATAAGCATCAACCCATGGACACATATATGATTTCACAACCCATTTTTGTGCACCGGATCATGTGCATGTAGTTTAATTTTGAATTGTGCACCTGGAATACCTAGAAAACCAGGTTCATGTATTAAACGAACCCTGAATAATTCCAATTTTTTTCGACGACACACCAATAGTTGCATCTTCACTACAGATAAAAGTTCTAGCAATTCAAACACTCTCCTTTGACGTTGTGACCCCATTATGCAATTCAAATCAAGACAAAAAATCAAGTTGATCGCACACAGTTTATTAGCACCAACCGTGTGAGATGCAGCACAAAATATCCTTGGAGCACCGTCGGAGTATAGTACGCATATGGCTTACACAAGAAGGTGCATGGCTATAGTCCATAGACGGCATGTCAAGCACACTAGCTCGCTCCCCAAATATCATTTCACTATTCAATCATCGCCGGTGAAAGATGGGGACGTGGACCCACGTCGTGAGGGCAACTTCGACGGCCCACGACTACAAGCAATATGTCAAGTTATGACCTTCTGTCAGTGACCTTGGAAGAAATGGTCGTAAATCTATGACCATTTGAGACCAGTTGGTCGTAAGCTGTTCGGAGGGCTCCAAACCCTAAACTATAACAACCATTTTGGTCAAAAAGGTCGTAATTTCCTTACACGAAATGGTCGTAAAGCAGATAGCACCGGTTCGCTACCTTATTTCTAGCTGATCACGACCAATAGAGATGGTCATAACCTTGTAAATTGTGGTGGATTGCTATGACTAGGCGCTACCTCATCGGTTTTGCCTATGTGTCATGTCCATGTGTTAATTTTGGCCCTAGGTTGCGAAGCAACCTATATTTCTGTTATTCCAAAAATTCCCAAAAATTCTCATAAATTCTTTGGGTCAGATCTTCGTCATACATGTCAAAAACCTTCCTTGCCTAGTTCAAAAATAATTCAACAATATTCATTTTTCTAATTTTTTTCAGAACAGCACTTTGTGAAGGAAGTGCTATTTATATATTCTTGATTGCCCTCAAAAAATTTGGGCACTCTTTCCTATCCAAATCATTGCATCATGACAAAATTCAACTCCATTTTCTTAGTAAATCTTCCTCGATGAATCTCCAAAGTTTTTGTCCACCTAGAAGCTTTGTGAAGGAAGTTCTAGCTACGCATATCCTAATGAGCTGAATTTCTACCACATCTTCTATGTGCCCATATCATAGCTCTCCACAAAATTTTAGCCCCATCTAACAATTCATGAGAGATCACCATCCAATCTTTATTTCTAGTAATATTTTCAGTTTGTGAATTAACTATATTTTATATTGCTTTATAATTGCTGACAAATTTCCAGGACATGACCCTGCACACAGAATCTCCCTCCACCAAATTTTAGCTCATTTAATTTAACCACTTTCCCTCAATATTTTTCCCAATTTTCTGTTCAGTGGAGAGCATTGTAAAGGAAGTACCATTTTTGTATATCGAAATGGATTGAAATTTATATTGTTCCTTCATATGCCCAAATTATCACCCTCCTCCAAATTGCAGCTCAATCAAAACATCTATGTGAGTCCTGGTTCAATTTCTATTTTATGGCCATATTGGCAAATTGCAAAGTAAGTGTTATCTAGACCCCTCCTATTACCCTCAAACTTTTTGGGCACTCTTCCGTACCCAAATCATTGCCACATGATAATATTCAGCTCCATTTTCCTAGTAAATCTTCCTCAAAAAATTTCCAAAGTTTCCATCCAGAGAGAAGCTTTGTGAAGTAAGTACTATCTAGGCTTATCCTAATGATCTTGTATTTTTCCAAATCTTCCATATGCTCAAATAATCACTCCCCACAAAATTTGAGCTCTATTAAACAAATAGTGTGAGCTCGTCATCCATCTTTTATTCTTGTCCTATTTTCAATTTGTGGAGCAACTATATTACATATTGTTTCATATTTCTTAAAAATTATCAGGGCATGACCATACCTATGTAACTTACCTGCACCAAATTTGAGCTCATTCCATTTATCCAATTTCTCTCACTAATTTTCCCAAGTTTCTAAGAGCATTGTGAAGGAAGTACCACTTTGGCATGTCCAAATGGTATCAATTTCCTACGGTGCTTTCATATGCCCAAATAACCATCCTCCACAAAATTTCAGCTCAACCCATTCATTATTTTGAGCCCGGCTTCAACATTCATATTTCTGTCCAGTGTGGTACTTTGCAAAGCAAGTACCACCTAGGCTGCTCCATTTGAGCTAAAAATTTGTGAAGACAGTCTTCTTAGTAGATGATCATCCTCAGCCAAAAGTCAAGCCCATTGTCCATGTGCATTTCCCGTACCGCTAATCAAACACTTGGCTAGTAATTCATGTTTGAACATAGTTCGGTCTCCTCGTGAAAATCTTCTGTTGTCATTTTCTTCCTAGCACCTACCTGCGGAGTTCCCAGCCCACTAGACATGCCTAGGCTGCCCAGAACGCATGGAAACCCCACGGTCATGCGGTGACCACGCGGCGCGCATGCAAGTTTATGCGCTCTGGAGGCAGGGCCCTCGGCCACCATGGAAACCTCAACATATCGCCACCAAACCATTTATTTCTGATTAAATAGATACTTATGCAACTAGAAATGATTTTTGGAATAAATAAAGAGCAAACTATAAGGCAGTTGCAGTTCAAATTTGACCCATTTCCTACTAAATCGGCGGAAATTTGTCTTTTTCACCCGAGGTGGATCAAAACTTTTGACACCCAACAATTTTGTTAATTATGCATTAAATATGGCCTAATATTTTAGAAAATTTATTTGGTCCAATTTTGCTACAAATATATGGTAGGTCCTTCACAAAAAAACTCATTTTGGGCACTCGAAAAATGGAAAATGTATTTTTCGTCCAAAGAAAATGAAAACTTCCTTAGGCAACATTGTTTGCCATCCCAATGTGAACTCTTGTGCATGATATGAGATCATTTGAGAAAACTAGGCCATGAATGCTACCATAAGATTGATCATTTGGCTTGAAAGCCAAGAATCTCCACACATGATAGCTCATTTCTGAGAACACTTTTTAAAAATAATTACCGTATTACAAGTTTGTTATTTTTCCTGGTAACTTGGCCACATATAATGGCACAATCCGAAGGTTTTTCAATTTTTCAATTTCTTTTGAATGTTTCATGCCCATTTAAAAATGCAGTCAAAATGGCAGGCATGACTATTCCTAGCTAGTGGTTGAATCTTGGAAAACTTTTGGTGTTTCTCTAATGAAATAAATACTTTTGTGCCTAGCAATGATTTTTAGAAAAATATTGAGCAAACTATGAGGTAGACGCAGTTCAAATCTGACCCGCTTCTAACTTAATCGGCGCAAATTTGTCTTTTTCACGAGAGGTGAATCGAAGTTTCGGACACCCAACCATTTGGTCAATTATGCATTAAATATGGCCTAGTGTTTTACAAAATTTATTTGTTACAATTTTGCAACAAATATTGTTGGAAATATGCCCTAGAGTCAATAATAAATTGGTTATTATTATATTTCCTTGTTCATGATAATTGTTTATTATCCATGCTAGAATTGTATTGATAGGAAACTCAGATACATGTGTGGATACATAGACAAACACCATGTCCCTAGTGAGCCTCTAGACGACTAGCTCGTTGATCAATAGATGGTTACGGTTTCCTAACCATGGACATTGGATGTCGTTGATAACAAGATCACATCATTAGGAGAATGATGTGATGGACAAGACCCAATCCTAAGCCTAGCACAGATCGTGTAGTTCGTATGCTAAAGCTTTTCTATATGTCAAGTATCTTTTCCTTAGACCATGAGATTGTGCAACTCCCGGTGTCGGTGTACTAAGGTAGGGGTACCTCAGTACCCCAACTTGTGCACGGGCAGTAGCAGCTTCCCGCGGCAGGGTCGACCACGTGCTCGCCGGAGACCTTCCTGCTCCATATAAAACCATTCAAAAACAAAGTATACAAGACAGAAGATCGAGACCCCGGCAAGTGGAGCTTGCCGGGAAGGCCGTTCCAGGCTCAAGGTTACCTCACTCACGCAAGGCCCTGGCAAGAGGAGCTTGCTAGGAAGACTAGAAGATTCCATTACAGAAGACATGCCTCGGCGCTACATGCGCCCCGGCGGGGTTCGGGGAGCGACAAGCTTCATAGCCCGGCAAGCTCCCGGGCCCGGCAAGGTCAAGACCCCGGCAAGGTGCTTGCCGGGGAGAGTTGTGTTGCGTGCCCGCGCTCCAGCTCATCGAACCACGCGTCGCCCTGGGGCCATTTCAGGGACGCGTGGCAGATGGCTGCGCAGCCTGGGGGACACGGTGGCGCTCCACGGTGGTGAAGCCATCGCCGTGGCAAACGGAGACGCAAGGGCGGGCGCTTTTGGGGTCGACGGCGACGGGCATTAAATGCTCTTGTCCCCCACTGTCAAAGTAGGTAGCGACCACTGTTCACGCACTGTAGCTCCACTATTCCTGCACTGTTACAACTACCACCTCTTTTACATTTTTACCCTCTCTCCTACGTTGACACCTGTCGGTGACCCCTTGCACTATAAAAGGAGGCCCATGCACAACGTGGAGGGGGTTCGGAACCTAGATCGCTCATACGCTCGGTGTAGCTAGTTCTTCAAGCTCCCGAGCTCTCCAACTCAATAAAAACTAAGCAGGAGTAGGGTTTTACGCGTCCATCGCGGCCCGAACCTGGGTAAACTGCCCGCGTGCTCACTACGATCTGCTCTTTGTGCTCCCTCTGCCCTCTTACCGCACAAGCAAGGGGCTCCGGCCCCATAGGTGCTCGTGGTGGACAGTTTCCCCCGACATCTTTGGCGCGCCAGGTAAGGGGCGTCGAGGTTGTGCGAACCTGATCCGGCGTTCACGCGGGCGCATTCTTCATCAACCTCTCTGAATTCGTCAGCAACCTCATCAGCAACTGCGCCATGGCCTCGAAGAAGAAGGCTTCGGAGGTCGCAGGCCCGTCTGCGTCTCACCCGCCGCCACCGGAGCCAACGGTGGGCGGGGGAGACGCCGTCGGAAGGATGGTCGCCGGCGAGGACACGCGCGGCGCCACCAGATCCAAGGACAGAACGGACGACCGAGCCTCGGTCTCCGTGGACGCGCCACGTCCATCTCAACAAACGACAACCCAGCAGCGCCATACCACAGGAGGTGGCATCCGCTTGCTGGGCCAAGGGCAAACTGGAGGTTCGCGGGACGCTCCGGGCCATCGTCCAGGCACGAGCAAGGCGCGGTCGCCAGGGCGGGACCCTGCTCCTTCTAACGTTGTTAGGAGTCCGAGCATATCCCGCTCCTCACACCGCTCGCCCCCGCTCCCCTCCACTCCAGCAGAAGCGCTCACAAGGGCGCAACTGCTCCTCGATTTCCCTCCAGCGGCAGACAAGGCCGAAGACTGGAGGGCCACCATCCAGAGCCTGATCGCCTTCGCCAACAACGATACGCCGCAGCAGCCGGCAACCTCGCGGCCGCGGCAAGTCGAGAAGACGAAGGCCGACGGCGACAAGACTGCCGGGGGCGCAACCACCGTGCACTCCCCGCCGCAGAAGCAGAAGACGCCACCCCGCCGGAACAACGCCGACGACGGCTCCACCGCGTCGTCGGATCCGCGGGCTCGTCGGGACCAGCGCCAGGTCCTTGACGACAGGCGACAAGAAGACGCTCGAACAACGATCGAGCGCCGCCGAGAAGCTCGGCGACAATCAGACCAGAGAGCTGGGAACGCTGTCGACGCGCGCGCGCCCGGTGAACCAGGCGACTTGCCGTACGCGGCAGGCTGCCCTGCGTTCACCCGTGAGCTGCGGCGCGTCCAGTGGCCCATCATGAAGAATTTCAAGCCCAACATACCGGAGAAGTACGACGGCAAGACGCACCCCTCGGAATTCCTCAGCATTTACACCATCGCGGTGCAGGCTGCCGGGGGGCGCGACGAGAAGATTTTGGCAAACTACTTCCCGCTCGTGCTTAAGCCGAACTTTCGTTCGTGGCTTATGCACTTGCCGGAAGGCTCCATTTCTTCCTGGGCAGATCTTTGCCACCAGTTTGTTGGCGCCTTCACGGGCGGCCACAAACCCCACGGCCAGGAGAGTGATCTCCACATTCTGGCCCAGAAGGAAGGAGAATCCCTGCGCAAGTACATCCAACGCTTCAGTCGAGTGCAGCACAACATCCCCGACGTCCACCCTGCCGCGGTTATCAGCGCGTTCCATCAGAACGTGCGTAACCGCCGCATGCGTGAAGAAATGGCCATGACCAAGATACGGGATGTCAGCGAGCTTTATGCTCTGGCTGATAAGTGCGCACGCGCAGAAGAGGGGAGGAGACTCCCCGGGGAGGATGCGGTCGCAGGAGGAAGCGACAGCGACGACACCGCCCCGGCAAAGAAGAGCCGGCGGCGGAACAACAGAAGAAAGAACAAGAAGGAGGTGCTTGCCGTCGAGAAGTCCGGCAAGGAGGCTCCCGCCAAGCAAACACAGGCTGGCGGCTCCGGCAAGGAGCCTGCCCCTGTAGCGGCGGCCGACAAGCAGGACGGCTCCGACAAGCAATACTGCAAGATCCACCGCACCAAGGGCCACGACCTCTCCAACTGCAAGCGCGTCGAGTATCTCGTCGAGCAGCAGAAAGCTGAGTACGAGAGGCGCGACAAGGAGAAGGCCCAAGGTGGCGGGGGAGAACCAAGCAAGAAGCGGCCATTCAATGGCCGGGGAGGACGCCGCGGCAAGGCCAAGCAGCGGCAAGGTGATCGACCTCCCCGGGGCCGCGACAAGGATGAAGAGGACGACGACGAAGACATGGAGGATGAGGATAACAGCGAGCAGGAGTTCCAGAAGGCCACGGAGGTCCTGTGCGTCGACGGTGGTGCCTCTCTGCACACCTCCCACCGCCAGCTCAAGCAGTGGGTACGCGAGGTGAATGCAGCAGAGCCGCCCGTGGAGTCGCGCAGGCTCCTCAAATGGTCCAGCACGCCCATCATTTTTGATCTTGAGGATCACCCTGACCGCACCACTGCGGTCGGGTGCTTGCCGATGCTGGTCTCACCCACCATCTGCAACCTCAAGGTCACCAAAATGTTGGTTGACGGCGGGGCCGGGCTGAACTTGATGTCCTCTGCTGTGATCAAGAAACTCCAGATCCCAGATGGCGAGCTCGAAGAGACCGGTTCTTTCCAAGGAATCAACCCGGGGAGGAGCAAGCCCAAGGGGAAGATAACTCTGCCGGTGACCTTTGGCGGGGAGCTCAACTTCAGAACTGAGCGCATCACATTCGACGTCGCCGATATTCCATTACCGTATAATGGAATACTCGGCCGTCCCGCCCTCGCCAAGTTCATGGCAGCTTCCCACCATGCCTACAACGTACTCAAGATGCCGGGGCCGATAAGCGTCATCACCGTCCATGGCGACAAGAAGGATGCGCTTGTCTGCGCCGACAAGATCTACCGGGATGCAGCAGCTGTGGCAGAGAAGGACACACTTGCCGCTGAAGCTCCCGGGGGGAAGAAGACGAAGACCAAGTCTGGCAAATCCTCTGGGGCCCACTCCGGCAACCGCACCTCTTCGGAGTGCTGCGCTGCCGTCGAGGATGTTCCATCGAGCTCCACCGGCAAGTGTAAAAAGGGAATGGCCGCTCCTCCGGCAACCAAGAAGGTGTCCGCCAAGGAGGACGGCACTGGTGGTACCTTCACCATCAGTGCCACACTTGACAGCAAATAGGAAAGCGCGCTCGTTGCCTTCCTGCGGGCGAATGTCGATGTGTTTGCATGGCAACCGTCTGACATCCCCGGTGTTCCCAGGAAGGTAATTGAGCACAAGCTTGCTGTTTGTCCTCATGCGCGGCCCGTCAAGCAGAAGGTGAGGAAGCAAGCCGTGGAGCGCCAAGAATTCATCAACGAAGAGATCAAGAAGCTAGAGGCAGCAGGCCTAGTTAGAGGTGTGATCCATCCGACGTGGTTAGCAAACCCAGTCGTCGTGCGCAAGGCCAATGGGAAGTGGAGACTGTGTATAGACTTCACCGATGTGAATAAAGCATGTCCCAAGGATCCATTCCCTTTATCGCGCATTGACCAGATCGTTGACTCCACTGCCGGATGTGAGCTACTCTCTTTTCTTGATGCATATTCAGGCTACCACCAGATCTTTATGGCCAAAGAAGATGAAGAGAAGACTGCATTTATCACTCCATGTGGCACTTATTGCTTCATACGCATGCCATTTGGACTGAAGAATGCAGGGTCAACATTTGCAAGGGTAGTGCACACTGCTTTCGAGCCACAGATCCACAGAAATGTAGAGGCTTACATGGATGACATCGTGGTGAAGAGCAAGAGCAAGGATACCCTGGTCCAAGATTTGGAAGAGACATTTCAGAACCTGCGCAGGATACAGCTCAAGTTGAACCCCGAGAAGTGCGTCTTTGGAGTCCCCTCCGGCAAGCTTCTCGGGTTCTTCGTGTCACAGAGGGGGATTGAAGCTAACCCCGACAAGATTAAAGCCATTGAGCAGATCGAGGCCCCGAAGCGCGTCAAGGATGTCAGAAGGCTTGCAGGTTGTGTGGCTGCCCTCAGTAGGTTCATTTCGAAATCTGCAGAACGCGCCCTGCCTTTCTTCAAAATTCTGAAGAAGGCAGGTCCCATGAAGTGGACTCCGGAAGCGGAGGCAGCGCTGCAAGATTTGAAACGGTACCTATCCTCCACTCCAATACTTGTCGCACCTAGACCACAGGAAAAGTTGTTGCTATACCTAGCGGCAACCAACCAGGTGGTTAGTGCTGCGTTAGTAGCGGAGAGGGAGGCCGACGAGGAGTCTGCACCACCGACAAGCGAATCCAGCGACGAGCAGGGGGCTGCTCCGACAAGCTCTGGCCCCGACAAGGACAACTCTGCGCAGGAACAGGAAGAAGTGTGGAAGAAGATGGTGCAGCGCCCAGTGTATTTCGTAAGTTCCCTTCTCCAAGGGGCTAGATCGAGATACTCTGGTGTGCAAAAGTTGCTTTTCGGCCTCCTCATGGCCTCGAGAAAGCTGCGCCATTATTTCCAGGCACACGAGATAACAGTGGTCACTCGCTTTCCGCTGAAGAGGATATTGCACAATCCAGAAGCAACAGGCAGGATTGTTGAGTGGGCACTGGAGCTGTCAAGCTTTGGACTCAAGTTTGAAAGTACTTCAACCATACATAGTCGAGCTTTGGCAGAATTCATAGCTGAGTGGACCCCAACGCCCGATGAAGAAATCCAAGAAACAAGTGCACCCGTACAAGAAGCGACAAGAGAGTGGGTAATGTATTTTGATGGTGCCTTCTCGCTGCAAGGCGCCGGTGCTGGCGTGGTACTCATCGCGCCCACCGGAGAGCACCTCAAGTATGTTATCCAGATGCACTTTCCCAGGGAGCAAGCGACAAACAACACTGCTGAATATGAAGGCTTGCTTGCCGGCCTCAGGATTGCGGCTGAACTTGGGATCAGGAAGCTGATTGTGCAGGGAGATTCTCAGTTGGTGGTCCGGCAAGTCAACAAGAGTTACCAGAGCCCTTTGATGGAAGCTTATGTAGATGAAGTAAGGAAGCTTGAGGAGCACTTTGAAGGCCTGCAAATGGAGCACGTCCCGAGAGCTCAGAATGAAATAGCAGATGGCCTTTCAAAGTGTGCTTCGATGAAGTTACCTGTGGAACCAGGGACCTTCTTGCTCAAGCTGACTCAACCATCCGTTACACCGTCAATTGGGCAGTCCAAGAAAAGAAAATTGGTCTCCGGCGACTACTTGCCGGCGGATCTTCCTGAAACCGCCGCCAAGGTCCCCAAGATCAACGACCAGAACGCTGAGGAACAGTCTGCTCCTGCAGATCCGAGGATCTGTGCAGTTGAAGCAAGTGTTCCCGACAAGCCTCGCCCCGGCGAGCTTGCCGGGGGACCATCAGCTCCGGCGGAACCAGAGGTTCTTGCCGTAGAAGCTGAGGTCCCCGCAGCGGCCCTCATGCCTTTAGTCCTTGCCGTTGAGCCTCGGGCTCCGGCATGGGCACAGCAGATCGTCCGTTTTCTGCAAACTGGAGAACTTCCCGACGACCCGGAAGAAATAGAGAAGATAACCAGGCAGTCAAGTATGTACCAGTTCGTGGATAACGAGCTGTACAGAAGGAGACTCAATGGTGTCAGATTGAAGTGCATCTCCAGGGAAGATGGACAGAAGCTGTTGGCAGAAATACATGGAGGCATATGTGGCCATCACATTGGCGCAAGGGCGCTTGCCGGGAAAGCTTTCCGGCAAGGGTTCTTTTGGCAAGAAGCCCTCCAAGATGCAACTGCACTAGTAACCAAGTGTGAAGCGTGCCAGTTCCATGCAAAGCAGATTCATCAGCCAGCTCAAGCTCTCCAAACAATCCCTTTGTCCTGGCCCTTCTCGGTCTGGGGGCTCGATATCCTCGGCCCTTTCCCCCGTGCAGTCGGGGGCTTTGAGTACTTGTACGTTGCAATCGACAAGTTCACAAAGTGGCCAGAAGTGGAACCGGTGAGAAAGGTGACAGCACAGTCAGCGGTCAGGTTCTTCAGGTCGATTGTTTGCCGTTTCGGAATCCCTAACAGGATCATCACCGATAACGGTACGCAATTTACTAGTCGCACCTTCATGCAGTACGTCCAAGACCTTGGCGCCAAGGTCTGTTTCGCTTCTGTTGCTCACCCGAGGAGCAACGGTCAAGCGGAGAGGGCAAATGCTGAAGTGCTGCGCGGACTCAAGACGAGGACCTTCGACAGGCTGCGCAAGTGCGGAAGAAACTGGATAGAGGAGGTACCGGCGGCTCTTTGGTCAATCAGAACGACACCAAGTCGAGCCTCCGGACAGACACCCTTTGCTCTAGTCTATGGAGCAGAGGCAGTTCTCCCCACGGAACTCGTATACGGATCTCCTCGAGTGCTCGCTTATGCTGAGCTTGAGCAAGAGCAACTGCGGCAAGATGATGCGTTGCTCCTCGAGGAGGAACGTCTCCAGGCTGCTATACGAGCTGCTCGATATCAGCAAGCCTTGCGTCGCTACCATAGCCGCAAGGTCAAGGCCAGGAGTCTCGAGGAAGGCGACCTTGTTCTTCGGCGTGTTCAGTCCGCCAAGAATTCCAACAAGTTGACGCCGAAGTGGGAAGGCCCTTATCGGGTGAGACAAGTCACAAGGCCCGGAGATGTCCGCCTTGAGACCGAAGAAGGCTTACCGGTGAGCAACTCCTGGAACATAGAGCATCTTCGCAAATTTCACCCGTAAGGCGCGGTTGCCGTGATCCGCTCCGGCAACCACCTTTTGTACAAGCTTTGCCGCTGTTGCATGTAACCCTTTGTACAAAGCCGGGCGCAGACCCCGTGCATCAGTAAAGTTCTCCATGTTTTGCACAATTTGCCTTTTGCATGCTTTTCTTTGCTATTTGCATGTGTTGTTTGGCATCTTGTGCAACATACACATCCGGTAAGCATTGGCACGCCAAAGGGCCATATACTTGTTTCCCTCTTCTTTTTCCTTGCCTCTTAAGCAGAAGGAATGTTCCTCGCGCACAAGTTTGCCGGGGGGAAGGAGATGGAGGAGGAACCAAGTGCTGTTCAAGAAAGAGAAGCCTTACCGAGAAGCAAGCAAGATATGAAAGCTAAGTTATTAGAATTTGAGCAGTTCAAATTTTTAATTTTTAGTTGTCTTCCTTGAACAATCACACTTTGTATGGAAAACCTGTGCGCAGAGGAACCTACCCATAGCTAGCCACACCCTTGTCTTGTTTCCGAGTACGCTCAATGATTTAAGTGAGCTGCGACAAGTGTCACGCCCTTACTTCGTTTTCGAGTTCGCTCAGCAAGCTAAGTGCGTTGCGACTAGCTGCGGCAAGGTTGCTTGCCGGTAAGACCTTGGCCAGCAGGCTGCTCAGAGTCCAGCACTCAGCGCTCGCGGCAAAGGACCCTTGCCGGCAAGCTCCCTGGAAGCGTAGGGTGAAAAACATACAAAGTAGATGACCAAGACAAGGAAGATAACATTGCACTGATTGATTAAAATAAGATAAATATCTTACAAAGGATAACTTGTCGCAACGATTAATGAGTTCATAACACCCTATGCAGCAACAAAAAGAGATAAAGATAAAGGAGGCCTAATCTACGCGGTCGCCCTCGATCCTGGAGATCTTGTTCACTTTGGCGATGATGTGGGCGACCTGCTCCTTCAGCGCCTCCATGTTCGCGTCGGCCGGCAAGCTGCGGAGAACGTTGGTGAGGTTTATACCGGGATTGCGGTATACTATCTTCGTCAGTACACGCTCCAAGGTTCCCGTGCAGAGCTGGCGCGACTCCTCGGCCAGTTGCGCGGGAATCTTCTTCCGAAGATCTGCAAGAGCCGGCGCGATTCCCCTGAAGAAGAGGCTGAGCTTGGCGCTGTGAGGGAGGTTTGGGTCCGGAGAGTAGATGAGATGCTCCAGCTTCAGCGCCAGCAGCTCCTGGTCGATGTTGGACGCAGAAGATACCAAGTCGTCGGTCCACACCTCGACGGTCCGACGGAAGTTCTCGGCCACAGTGTTGGCGCTCGCCACCAAGCCTCGCTCCTTGCGGAGCTCTTCCTTCAGCTTGGTTTCCCGGGCCCGGACGGCGTCAAGCGAGTCCTTCAACGTGGAAACCTTCAGCTCCAGATCCTCGATGGAGTCCTTGGCGGCCTTCAGCTCGTCGCCCTTCTTAGAGAGACGCACCTGGAGTTCGGAGTTGGTGTGGGCGTCCTTCTCGCGCTCTGTGTTGAGCGCGGCGACCCTCTCCACGCTCGCCTTCAATGACTCCTCCAGTTGCGCGACCTTGGCGGCAAGCTCCTCCTTGGCGGTCTCCGCGGCAGCCGCGGCGGCTTTCGCCTCCTTCAGCTCTCCGCCAAGGGCCTGTTCCCGAGCGGCAAGGTCTTCCTCGTGGGAGTCGAGGTTGACCTTCCGATGGGTCAGCTCTCCTTCTCGCCGGGACAGCTCCTCCCCGGCGAGCCGCTGCTGCTCTTCGGCCTCGGCCTTCTCCAGCAACCATTCCTGGTACTCCCCGGCGAGCCTCTCGCGCTCCTCCGCCACCTCGCGGAGGGCAGCCTGGTTGGCGGCGCGGAGCTCCGCCGCGCGCTTCTCCATCTCGACGGCGGCCTTGGCGGCGAGGGCCTCCCGAGACGCTAGCTTCGCCTGCCTGGTCCGGTAAAGGGCCAGGAGCTGGTGAAGCAGCTTCTCCTCTTCGGGCCCGTCGCTTCCGCCGGGCGCCTCGACGATCTTCAAACCCGCGGAGGCGAGGACCTCTCCATCAAAGGCCTCGCCCTCCGCGGGGGCTCGCGATGAAGAACCCCAAGGCACCTGGATGAAGACGCCGTTGGGAGCTTCAAGATAGTAGCCGGCCTGCTCCTTTTCGGCGGAGGGGTCGGCGGCCGGCGCAGCACTCGATGCTCCTGCCGCCTCCGGGCCGGCAGTGCGGTCGCCGTCCCCCTCCCCGGCCGCTGCGTCCGCAGCCGGAGCGGTCTCCTCCGCAGCCGGCTCGGCGGCTCCCGCCGTGTCCTCAGCGACAGGGGCGTCGCCGCCGCCGCCCTGCGCGCCCTCCTCCTCGACGTCGATGACCTCCGTCTCCATCTGCTCGGGGGGAGGAGGATCTAGAAGAAGAAGAAAAAGAAGAAGAAGTTCAAGCAAATATCCAAAAAGAGGCGAATCCAAGAAGACGAAGTTACGGAACTTACCTTGACGGATGTCGTCAGCGGCGGGCTCCCTCGCCGGGGAGCTCTGCCTTGGCGGAGTGGCCGCCCTCGCCGGGCTGCTCGCCCTTGGCAGGGTACTCGCCCTTGGCGGAGTACCCGCCCTTGGCGGAGTGCTCTCCCTTGCCGGGGAGTTCGGCCTTGGCGGGGACGGCGGGGCCTGAGGCTCCTCGGGAGCGACCTCCGGATGCTCCTGAGCTTGCGGCTCCACCTCTGCACAAGACAATCAAGTCAAGACAAAAGCATCAAGATATTGGAACAAGACAAAATCTCCAAGTGCGCCCGACGAGCGGAAGGATGGAACCCAGACTTACGCTGGGGGCTGCGTTGGGGGCTGCTCCTCGGAGCAGCGCTCGGGTCCGGCAGGCTCGTCTCCGGCACGTCCCCTGTCACCGCGACAGGCGAGTCGTCCGCGACCTCGACCACGGGCACCTTGGCCTTCTTCGCCACTCGCTCCGCCAAGGTCCTGAAGATTAAAACAAAAGCAAGATCAGCATCAACAAGAATCAAGATAATGTTAAAGAAGATGCAAGGCCTCAAGTTCTTACTCCTGTTCCTCCTCGTCGTCGTCGTCGCTCAAGGCGGAGAAGTCAAACGCCACCTGAGGCGCGTCCGCGCGAGGAGCAGGAGGCGAAGATTCCCTCGGGCGCTTGGCGGTCCCCGGGGCTGGGGGCTGCGAAGACCCGGCCCCTGTGGTAGCCGAGGCCCGGGGAGCGGGCGGAGCTGCCGCTCCACTCTGCGAAGACCCTCCTCCGCTTGGCGCTGTCGTGCGGGGCGCATCCGCCGCGGCCTGTGTGTGGGTCGCCTCCGCCGTGGCCTGTGTGCGGGTCGCCCCCGCCGTGGTTGGTGCGCCGGGCGCCCCCGTCGCAGCTTGGCTCCCCCGGGTAGCTCGCGCCGCCCGGCGAGCTGGTTGTTGCCGGGGCGCCTGCGCCCTCGTCCCCGTCGCCGTCTTGCGGAGACGCTTCAGCGGAGAACGCCTAGGACTTGCCCGAGGCGGGGAGGTCTCCGACGACGAGGAGAGGTCGTCGGCGTAGAGCCCCAGGGATCCGTCGGAGTCTTCGTCGGCCCCGGCGTCCTCCTCCTCCTCCTCCTCCCCGGCAGGCTTGCTGGGCCCAGCGCCCTGCGCTGTGGCCGCTTTCCCTCCGGCGCCTCCGCTCCCTCCGACGCCTCCGCTCCCTGCGGCGCCTCTGTTTCCTCCGGCGGCGTTGCCTCTCGCCGCGGCCTCGGTCAAGATTCCAGGGATCCCGGAGTGCCTCAGGGAAGGGACCCCGGCGAGCTCGTCGGGAGGAAGCTTCAACAGTCTGCGGATCTCCGCCTCCTCTGCCTGGAAGGACGATTCCGCAGCCTCTGCCTCCTCGGGCGTAAAGCCGAACTCTCCTGCCGCTGCGGCTGCAGCGGCCTCTTCAACCCGAGAAGCTATATACGCTATCTCTTGGTCGGTGGTGTCCCGCGTGAGCTCCCTAATCTCGTCCTTGTTCTTCGCCACCTCTGCCAAGTTGTCGAAGAAGTTCAAGATGATGTCTGGCTTAGGCGGAATCCACGTGCGGTCGATACCATGCGAGTCACACGCGGGCATCATGGCGCGAAGGGCATCCCGGGCCGTGCTGTTGCAGAGGGGCACCACTCCCCGGGGAGCTCTGAACCACTCTGGGTGGGCCGGGTCATGCTTAAATAGTTCCCGGACCATCCCCTTCAGCTCCAGTGATGTGAAGTTGAAGTTGAGCCCGGGGCGCAGCCTCATTATGTCCGCCGAGTTGCCGTAATCCCAGGCTGGCCTCTTCCTATCTTGAAGGGGGGCGATGCGGCGGCGGAGGAAATTTGTGCCCACCTCTGCGACAGACAACCTTGCTACACGTAGACGAAGAATCCTGATGAGAGCGACGTCAAGCTTGCCGTCGTCCGAATCCAGCTCGCTCCAGTCCCTGCCGCGCACGATAGGTGTTGTGCGCGGCGCGGTGAAGGACTGCGGCTCGTCCTCAACTATCCAACACCAGTCAGCACGCCACTCCTCCCACTTGCCGTGGAGCTCCCCCGGCAAGTAGGACCCCTTCTTGTTCAGACGAAAGACCCAAGATATTCCTCCGGAGAGGGGGGCGCCGGCCTCTGCTCTAGGGGTAAAGAAGTGCCTAAACAACGCTACGTTCGGATATATCCCAATATAGTTTTCGCACATATGTGCGAAAACCGCCATCGTGAGGATGGCGTTGGGGGTGAAGTCAAGAAGATGGAGGCCGTAGGTGTGCATGATGTCGCAGAAAAAGTCGGAAAAAGGGGGACAGAGGCCGCAGTGGAAGAAAGCTGCGAAGAAATAGTACCCGCCGGGGTAGTTGTCCTTGGCGGCGGCCGGGTAGGCTCGGGTGCGGGGATGCGCCTTGGTCTTCTTGGCCCAGAACAAGTAGTACTTGTTCCAGAGCTCCCGCGCGCTGAGCCTCGGCGAGAAGACGACGCTCCGCTTCCGCAACGCGGTGAGCCTCGCCGCTTGCTCCGATTTCTCCTTCTTGGTCTTCTCCGCCTTCTCCTTCTCGGTCTTTGGGGCCATGGCGGAGGCGGCGAGGGAAGGGGGATGAAGAGTCCGGCGGCGCCGCAGAAGCGGGAGGCGACGACGGAGGTTTGGAGGCGGAGCGCAAGAGGGGATCTCTGGAGATGGAAGAAGAGACGATGAAGACGTAGGAGGGGAACCGCTCCTGCTTCCTCTGCTTTTATGGGGAAGTGGGGGACGTTTCGCTCTTTCCATTAAAAGAACGTGGCCACGTCCCATCCCACGACGCCGCAATCGACGCGTGCCGTTACGGGGGGACGCGGCGGATGCGGAAGTGGATTCGGCGTGCCGTGGGCCGCGCGTGTCCGTGCACTGTCTTGGGCCTGGCCCAACAGCGCTCGGCACCGTGTGTGGCCCAGGCCCGGGGGCTCCTGTCGGTGTACTAAGGTAGGGGTACCTCAGTACCCCAACTTGTGCACGGGCAGTAGCAGCTTCCCGCGGCAGGGTCGACCACGTGCTCGCCGGAGACCTTCCTGCTCCATATAAAACCATTCAAAAACAAAGTATACAAGACAGAAGATCGAGACCCCGGCAAGTGGAGCTTGCCGGGAAGGCCGTTCCAGGCTCAAGGTTACCTCACTCACGCAAGGCCCTGGCAAGAGGAGCTTGCCAGGAAGACTAGAAGATTCCATTACAGAAGACATGCCTCGGCGCTACATGCGCCCCGGCGGGGTCCGGGGAGCGACAAGCTTCATAGCCCGGCAAGCTCCCGGGCCCGGCAAGGTCAAGACCCCGGCAAGGTGCTTGCCGGGGAGAGTTGTGCTGCGTGCCCGCGCTCTAGCTCATCGAACCACGCGTCACCCTGGGGCCATTTCAGGGACGCGTGGCAGATGGCTGCGCAGCCTGGGGGACACGGTGGCGCTCCACGGTGGTGAAGCCATAGCCGTGGCAAACGGAGACGCAAGGGCGGGCGCTTTTGGGGTCGACGGCGACGGGCATTAAATGCTCTTGTCCCCCACTGTCAAAGTAGGTAGCGACCACTGTTCACGCACTGTAGCTTCACTATTCCCGCACTGTTACAACTACCAACTCTT
Source organism: Secale cereale (assembly GCA_902687465.1). Taxonomy (NCBI): domain Eukaryota; kingdom Viridiplantae; phylum Streptophyta; class Magnoliopsida; order Poales; family Poaceae; genus Secale; species Secale cereale. Next base: position 597,279,472 of record LR738712.1, read on the forward strand.
TTACATTTTTACCCTCTCTCCTACGTTGACACCTGTCGGTGACCCCTTGCACTATAAAAGGAGGCTCATGCACAACGTGGAGGGGGTTCGGAACCTAGATCGCTCATACGCTCGGTGTAGCTAGTTCTTCAAGCTCCCGAGCTCTCCAACTCAATAAAAACTAAGCAGGAGTAGGATTTTACGCGTCCATCGCGGCCCGAACCTGGGTAAACTGCCCGCGTGCTCACTACGATCTGCTCTTTGTGCTCCCTCCGCCCTCTTACCGCACAAGCAAGGGGCTCCGGCCCCATAGGTGCTCGTGGTGGACAGTTTCCCCCGACACCCGGATACCGTAGGAATACTTTGGGTGTACCAAACGTCACAACGTAACTGGGTGGCTATAAAGGTGCACTACAGGTATCTCCGAAAGTGTCTGTTGGGTTGGCACGAATCGAGACTGGGATTTGTCACTCCGTATGACGGAGAGGTATCTCTGGGCCCACTCGGTAGGACATCATCATAATGTGCACAATATGTGATCAAGGAGTTGATCACGGGATGATGTGTTACGGAACGAGTAAAGAGACTTGCCGGTAACGAGATTGAGCAAGGTATCGGTATACCGACGATCGAATCTCGGGCAAGTGCTATACCGATAGACAAAGGGAATAGTATACGGGATTGATTGAATCCTTGACATCGTGGTTCATCCGATGAGATCATCGTGGAACATGTGGGAGCCAACATGGGTATCCAGATCCCGTTGTTGGTTATTGGCCGGAGAGTTGTCTCGGTCATGTCTACATGGTTCCCGAGCCCGTAGGGTCTACACACTTAAGGTTCGATGACGCTAGGGTTATAGGGAAAGTATGTACGCGGTTACCGAATGTTGTTCGGAGTCCCGGATGAGATCCCGGACGTCACGAGGAGTTCCGGAATGGTCCGGAGGTAAAGATTCATATATGGGAAGTCCTGTTTTGGTCACCGGAAAAGTTTCGGGCGCTATCGGTAGCGTACCGGGACCACCGGGAGGGTCCCGGGGGTCCACCGGGTGGGGCCACCAGCCCCGGAGGCATACGTGGGCCAAGTGTGGGAGGGGACCAGCCCCAGGTGGGCTGGTGCGCCCCCCCACCAAGACCCAAGGCGCCTCCAAGAGGGGAGGGGGCAAACCCTAGGGCAGATGGGCCCTAGGGCCCAATCTGGTGCGCCCCCCTCTCCCTCTCCCCCTCTGGCCGCCACCCCTAGATGGGATCTAGGGTGGCCGCACCCCTAGGGTTGGGAAACCCTAAAGGGGGCGCAGCCCCCCCTTCCCCCTATATATATGTGAGGTTTGGGGCTGCCCGTAACACGTTTTGACCTCGGTCGATTCGCGCAGCCCTACCTCTCTCCCTCCTTGTCTCCCGCAGTGCTTGGCGAAGCCCTGCTGGAGTCCCGCGATCCTCCACCACCACCACGCCGTCGTGCTGCTGTTGGATGGAGTCTTCCCCAACCTCTCCCTCTCTCCTTGCTGGATCAAGGCGTGGGAGACGTCACCGGGCTGCACGTGTGTTGAACGCGGAGGCGCCGTTGTTCGGCGCTTAGATCGGAATCAACCGCGATCTGAATCGCAGCGAGTACGACTCCTTCATCCGCGTTCTTTCAACGCTTCCGCATCGCGATCTACAAGGGTATGTAGATCCACTCTCCTTTATGCTCGTTGCTAGATTACTCCATAGATAGATCTTGGTGACGCGTAAGAAAAATTTTGATTTTCTGCTACGATCCCCAACAGTGGCATCATGAGCTAGGTCTATGCGTAGTATCTTGCACGAGTAGAACACAAAGTAGTTGTGGGCGTAGATCATGTCAATTCTCTTGCCGTTACTAGTCTTATCTTGATTCGGCGGCATCGTGGGATGAAGCGGCCCGGACCAACCTTACATGTACTCTTACGTGAGACAGGTTCCACCGACTGACATGCACTAGTTGCATAAGGTGGCTAGCGGGTGTCTGTCTCTCCCACTTTAGTCGGATCGGATTCGATGAAAAGGGTCCTTATGAAGGGTAAATAGAAATTGGCATATCACGTTGTGGTTTTGGCGTAGGTAAGAACCGTTCTTGCTAGAAACCGATAGCAGCCACGTAAAAACTTGCAACAACAATTAGAGGACGTCTAACTTGTTCTTGCAGCATGTGCCGTGTGATGTGATATGGCCAAAAGGATGTGATGAATGATATATATGTGATGTATGAGATTGATCATGTTCTTGTAATAGGAATCACGACTTGCATGTCGATGAGAATGACAACCGGCAGGAGCCATAGGAGTTGTCTTATTTATTGTATGACCTGCGTGTCACTGAATAATGCCATGTAATTACTTTACTTTATTGCTAAACGTTAGCCATAGTAGTAGAAGTAATGTTTGGCGAGACGACTTCATGAAGACACGATGATGGAGATCATGATGATGGAGATCATGGTGTCATGCCGGTGACGATGATGATCATGGAGCCCCGAAGATGAAGATCAAAAGGAGCAAAATGATATTGGCCATATCATGTCACTATTTGATTGCATGTGATGTTTATCATATTTTACATCTTATTTGCTAAGAACGACGGTAGTGAATAAGATGATCTCTCATTAAAATTTCAAGAATTGTGTTCCCCCTAACTGTGCACCGTTGCTAAGGTTCGTTGTTCCGAAGCACCACGTGATGATCGGGTGTGATAGGTTCTAACGTTCGCATACAACGGGTGTAAGCCAGATTTACACACGCGATACACTTAGGGTTGACTTGACGAGCCTAGCATGTACAGACATGGCCTCGGAACACGGAAGACCGAAAGGTCGAACATGAGTCATATAGAAGATACGATCAACATGAAGATGTTCACCGTTGATGACTAGTCCGTCTCACGTGATGATCGGACACGGCCTAGTCGATTCGGATCATGTATCACTTAGATGACTAGAGAGATGTCTATCTGAGTGGGAGTTCATTAGATGAACTTCATTGTCATGAACAATAGTCTAAGTTGTCTTCGCAAATTATGTTGTAGACCAATAACTGCGTTGTAGCTCCCTGTTTAATACGATCCTAGAGAAAGACTAAGTTGAAAGATATTGTAAGCAAGGATGCGGACTGGGTCCGTAGTCCGAGGAGTGTCCTCACTGCTGCACAGAAAGCTTACGTCTTTGATGCACCGCTCGATGTGCAAACCCCTACAACGTTGTTTGTGGATGTTGTGAACACCTGAGAGACACGGCCTGATGACTACTTGATAGTTTAGTGCACCATACTTTACGGCTTAGAATCGGGATTCCAATGACGTTTTGAACGCCATGGAACATATGAGATGTTCTAAGAGCTGAAATTTGGATTTCAGGCTCATGCCCGTGTTGAGAGGTATGATACCTCTGACAAGTTCCTTTGCCAAAAAGATGGAGGAGAATAGCTCAACTTGTGAGCATGTGCTCAGAATGTCTGGGTGCTAAAATCACTTGAACCAAGTGGGAGTTAATCTTCCAGGTGAGATAGTGGTTGACAGAATTCTCTAGACACTATCACCAAGCTTCTAGAACTTCGTGATGAACTATGACATGCAAAGGATGGAGATGATCCCGGAGCTATTAGCGGTTCTTAAGACCGCAAAAGTAGAAATCAAGAAGGAGCATCAAGTGTTGATGGTTTAACAAAGACCACTGGTTTCAAAAGGGCAAGGGCTAGAAGGGAAACTTCATGGATGGCAAACCAGTTGTCGCTCTGATAAAGGAACCCATGGTTAAACCCAAACCTCGAGACTAAGTGCTTCTATTGTAAGGGGAACAGTCATATGATAGCGGAACTACCCCAAATACATGGTAGATATGATAGCTGGCAACTTCAACAAAGTATATTTGATATACGTGTTATTGATGTGTACCTTACTAGTACTCCTTGTAGCACATGGGTATTGGATACCGGTTCAGTTGCTATTATTAGTGATTTGAAGCAAAAGCTACGGACTGAACGGAGACTGGCTAAGGGCGAGGTGACGATGTGTGTTGGAAGTGTTTCCAAGGTTGATAAGATCACCATCGCACGCTCCCTCTATTTTCGAGATTAGTGTTGAACCTAGATAAATGTTATCAGGTGTCTACGTTGAGCATGAATATGATTAGATCATGTTCATTGCAATACAGTTATTCATTTAAGTTAGAGAATAATGGTTATTCTGTTTACATGAATAATACCTTTATGGTCATGCACCCAACGGTTTATTGAATCTCGATCATAGTAATACACATTGTGATAATATTGATGCCAAAAGATGTAGAGTTAATAATGATAGTACCACTTCCTTGTGGCACTGCCGCTTAGGTCATTTTGGCATAAAATGCATGAAGAAACTCCATGCTGATGGATGTTTGGAGTCACTTGATTTTGAATCGCTTGACACATGCAAGCCATGCCTCATGGGCAGGATGACTGAGATCCCGTTTTCAGGTACAATGAAACGGGCAAGTGACTTGTTGGAAATCATGCATACTGATGTATGTGATCCAATGAGAATTAAGGCGTGTGGTGGATATCGTTATTTCCTCATCTTCACTAACGATTTGAGTAGATATGGGTATATTTACTTAATGAAGCAAAAGTCTGAAACGTTTGAAAGGTTCAAAAAATTTCAGAGTGAAGATTAAGAATCATCATAACAAGAAGATCATGTTCCTACGATCTGATCAAGGGGATATTATCTGAATTATGAGTTTGGCAATCACTTAAGACATTGTGGAAATGTTTCGCAGTTGAAGCCCCCTGGAACACCACAGCGTAATGATGTGTCCAGACATCGTAATCGAACCTTATGAGATATGGAGCGATCTATGATGTATCTTACCGATCTACCGCTATTATTTTGAGGTTATGCATTAGAGAAAGCTGCATTCACTTTATATAGGGCACCATCTAAGTCCGTTGAGACAACGCCATATGAACTAAGGTTTGGCAAGAAACCAAAGTTGTCGTTTCTCAGTGTTTGGGGCTGCGATGCTTACGGCTTCAGCCGGGAAAAGCTCGAACCCAAAGCGGACAAATACATCTTCATAGGATACCCAAAGGTAACAGTTGGGTATACCTCCTATCTCAGATCCAAGGGCAAAAATGTTTGTCCCTAAGAACGGGTCCTTTCTCGAGAAGGAGTTTCTCTCGAAAGAATTGAGTGGGAGGAAGATAGAACTTGATAAGGTTGTCAAACCCTCACTTCAACCAGAGAGTAGTGCAACACAGAAAGATGTTTCTGTGGAACCTACGACTGTTGAAGAGGAAACTGATGATAGTGATCATAAACTCCAAATCAAGTTGCTATCGAACCTCGTAGGTCGACAAGGATATGTACTACTCCTGAGTGGTACGGTGATCCTGTCTTACAAGTCATGTTGTTGGACAACAATGAACCTACGAACTATGGAGAAGCGATGGTGGGCCCGTATTCCGACAAATGGTTAGAAGCCGAGAAATCCGAGATAGGATCCATGTATCAAAACAAAGTGTGGACTTTGGTGGACTTACCCGATGATTGGCAAGCCATTGAGATAAATGGATCTTTAAGAAGAAGACGGACGTGGACGGTAATGTCACCGTTTATGAAGCTCGACTTGTGGCAAATAGTTTTTCACAAGTTCAAGGAGTTGACTACGATGAGATTTTCTCACCTGTAGCGATGCTTAAGTCCGTCGGAATCATGTTAGCATTAGCTGCATTTATGAAATCTGGCAGATGGATGACAAAACAAGTTTCCTTACCAGTTTTCGTAAGGAAAGGTTGTATGTGATACAATCAGAAAGGTTTTGTCAATCCTAAGGATGCTAAAAGGTGTGCTAGCTCCAGCGATCCTTCCATGGACTAGAGCAAGCATCTCGGAGTCGGAATATACACTTTGATGGAGTGATCAAAGTTTTTGGGTTTATACTAAGTTTGTTAGAAACTTGTATTTACAATAAAGTGAGTGGGAGCATCACAACATTTCTGATAAGTATATGTGAATGACATATTGTTGATCCAAAATGATGTAGAATTTCTGGAAAGCATAAAGGGTTATTTGAAATGAGTTTTTCAAAGGAAGACCTGGATAAAGCTGCTTACATATTGGGCATCAAGATCTATACAGATAGATCAAGACGCCTGATGATACTTTCAAAAGAACACACACCTTTGACATGATTTTGAAGGAGTTCAAAATAGATTAGTCAAAGAAGGAGTTCTTACCTGAGTTGTAAGGTGTGAAGTTGAGTAAGACTCAAAACTTGACCACGGTAGAAGGAAGAGGAAGGAAGAAGGTCGTCCCCTATGCTTTTGTCATAGGCTCTATACGGTATGCCATGCTAAGTACCGCGCCTGATGGGTGCCTTGCCACATGTCTGGCAAGAGGGTACAAAGGTGATCCAGGAGTGGATCACTAGATAGTGGTCAAAATTATCCTTAGAGGAATAAGGAAATGTTTCTCGGTTATGGAGGTGATAAAGAGTTCGACGTAAACAGCTACGTCGATGCAAGCTTAACACCTATCCGGATAACTCTAAGTGGAAATACCGGATACGTATAATGGAGCAACAGTTTGGAATAGCTCCAAGTGGAATGTGGTAGCAGCATCTACGATATGACATAAAGTTTTGGGAAGTACATAGGGATCTGAATGTTGCAGACCCGTTGACTACAACCTCTCTCACAAGCATAACATGATCAAACCCAGAACCCTTTGAGTGTTAATCACATGGCGATGTGAACTAGATTATTGACTCTAGTGCAAGTGGGAGACTGTTGGAAATATGCCCTAGAGGCAATAATAAATTGGTTATTATTATATTTCCTTGTTCATGATAATTGTTTATTATCCATGCTAGAATTGTATTGATAGGAAACTCAGATACATGTGTGGATACATAGACAAACACCATGTCCCTAGTGAGCCTCTAGACGACTAGCTCGTTGATCAATAGATGGTTACGGTTTCCTAACCATGGACATTGGATGTCGTTGATAACGAGATCACATCATTAGGAGAATGATGTGATGGACAAGACCCAATCCTAAGCCTAGCACAGATCGTGTAGTTCGTATGCTAAAGCTTTTCTATATATCAAGTATCTTTTCCTTAGACCATGAGATTGTGCAACTCCCGGATACCGTAGGAATACTTTGGGTGTACCAAACGTCACAACGTAACTGGGTGGCTATAAAGGTGCACTACAGGTATCTCCGAAAGTGTCTGTTGGGTTGGAACGAATCGAGACTGGGATTTGTCACTCCGTATGACGGAGAGGTATCTCTGGGCCCACTCGGTAGGACATCATCATAATGTGCACAATATGTGATCAAGGAGATGATCACGGGATGATGTGTTACGGAACGAGTAAAGAGACTTGCCGGTAACGAGATTGAGCAAGGTATCGGTATACCGACGATCGAATCTCGGGCAAGTGCTATACCGATAGACAAAGCGAATAGTATACGGGATTGATTGAATCCTTGACATCGTGGTTCATCCGATGAGATCATCGTGGAACATGTGGGAGCCAACATGGGTATCCAGATCCCGCTGTTGGTTATTGGCCGGAGAGTTGTCTCGGTCATGTCTACATGGTTCCCGAGCCCGTAGGGTCTACACACTTAAGGTTCGATGACGCTAGGGTTATAGGGAAAGTATGTACGCAGTTACCGAATGTTGTTAGGAGTCCCGGATGAGATCCCGGACATCACGAGGAGTTCCGGAATGGTCCGGAGGTAAAGATTCATATATGGGAAGTCCTGTTTTGGTCACCGGAAAAGTTTCGGGCGCTATCGGTAGCGTACCGGGACCACCGGGAGGGTCCCGGGGGTCCACCGGGTGGGGCCACCAGCCCCGGAGGCATACGTGGGCCAAGTGTGGGAGGCGACCAGCCCCAGGTGGGCTGGTGCGCCCCCCCACCAAGGCCCAAGGCGCCTCCAAGAGGGGAGGGGGGCAAACCCTAGGGCAGATGGGCCCTAGGGCCCAATCTGGTGCGCCCCCCTCTCCCTCTCCCCCTCTGGCCGCCACCCCAAGATGGGATCTAGGGTGGCCGCACCCCTAGGGGTGGGAAACCCTAAAGGGGGCGCAGCCCCCCCTTCCCCCTATATATATGTGAGGTTTGGGGCTGCCCATAACACGTTTTGACCTCGGTCGATTGGCGCAGCCCTACCTCTCTCCCTCCTCGTCTCCCGCAGTGCTTGGCGAAGCCCTGCTGGAGTCCCGCGCTCCTCCACCACCACCACGCCGTCGTGCTGCTGTTGGATGGAGTCTTCCCCAACCTCTCCCTCTCTCCTTGCTGGATCAAGGCGTGGGAGACGACACCGGGCTGCACGTGTGTTGAACGCGGAGGCGCCGTTGTTCGGCGCTTAGATCGGAATCAACCGCGATCTGAATCGCAGCGAGTACGACTCCTTCATCCGCGTTCTTGCAACGCTTCCGCATCGCGATCTACAAGGGTATGTAGATCCACTCTCCTTTATGCTCGTTGCTAGATTACTCCATAGATAGATCTTGGTGACGCGTAAGAAAAATTTTGATTTTCTGCTACGATCCTCAACAAATATATGGTAGGTCCTTCACAAAAAAACTTATTTTGGGCACTCAAAAAATAGAAAATGTATTTTTCGTCCAAAGGAAATTAAAACTTTCTTATCCAACATTGGTTGCCATTCCAAGATGCACCCTTGTGCACAATATGAGATCATTTGAACAAAATATTCCATTGATGTGGCCATAAGATTGTTCATTTGGCTTGAAAACCATGAATCTTCACAAATGATAGCTCATTTCTGAGAACACTTTTTAAAAAGAATTACCGTATTACAATTTTATTACTTTTCCCAGTAACTTGGTCACATATAACGACACAATGCGAAGGTTTTTCAATTTTTTTGAATATTTCATGACTGATTCGAAATGCGGTCAAACTCGTGGACATGACTGTTCCTAGCTAGTGGTTGAATATTGGAAAAAATTTGGTGTTTCTCTGATTAAATAGATACTTATGTGCCTAGAAATGATTTTTTGAAAAAAAAATAAAGAGCGAACTATGAGGCAACTGCAGTTCAAATTTGACCCGCTTCCTACTGAATCGGCCAAAAATTGTCTTCTTCACGAGAGGTGGATCAAAGCTTTTGACACCCAACCATTTGGTCAATAGTGCATTAAATATGTCCTAGTATTTTAGAAAAATGATTTGGTCGAATTTTGCAACAAATATATGGTAGGTCCCGCAAAAAAACTCATTTTGGGCACTTGAAAAATAGAAAATGCATTTTTCGTCCCGAGGAAATGAAAACTTTCTTAGCAACATTGTTTGCCATTCCAAGATGCACCCTCGTGCACAATATGAGATCATTTGAACAAACTATGCCATTGATGTGGCCATAAGATTGATCATTTGGCTTGAAAGCCATGAATCTTCGCAAATGATAGCTCATTTCTGAGAACACTTTTTTGAAATAATTACCGTATTATAAGTTTGCTATTTTTTCTAGTAACTTGGTCACATATAATGACACAATGCAAAGGTTTTCCAATTTTTTTTATTTTTTTTAGTTTTTCATGCCCGTTTAAAAATGCGGTCAAAACTACGGGCATGACAGTTTCTAGCTAGTGGTTGACTATTGGAAAACTTTTGGTGTTTCTCTGATTAAATAGATACTTATGTACCTAGAAATGATTTTTGGAAAAAATAAAGAGCAAAATCTGAGGCAAGTGAAGTTCAAATTTGATCTGCTTCCTACTAAATCGGTGAAAATTTGTATTTTTCACGAGAGGTGGATCAAATCTTTTGACACCCCAACCATTTGGTCAATTGTGCATTAAATATGTACTAGTATTTTAGAAAAATGATGTGGTCCAATATTGCAACAAATATATGGTAGGTCCTTCACAAAAAAACTCATTTTGGGCACTCAAAATATAGAAAATACATTTTTCGTCCATAGGAAATGAAAACTTTCTTAGCTAACATTGTTTGCCATTCGAATATGCACCCTTGTGCACAATATGAGATCATTTGAACAAACTATGCCATTGATGTGGCCATAAGTTTGATCATTTGGCTTGAAAGCCATGAATCTTCATAGATGATAGCTCATTTCTGAAAACACTTTTTTCAAATAATTGACGTATTACAAGTTTGTTATTTTTCCTGGTAACTTGGTCACATATGATGACACAATGCGAAGGTTCACTAGTAGAAAAACTACTTTACGTTCACCTCATTACTCCTGGTTTGTAATCGGACCGGTACTAATGGACCCATTAGTGCCGGTTCCAACGGCTAGGGGGGGGGATCATTAGTCCGGTTCGTTTTGAACCTCTAGTACCGGTTCGTGAAACGAACCGGGACTAAATGGGTGGTGGAAGGCCTGTGTCAGGCTGGGGCCCCACGAGCACATGTAGTACCGGTTCGTGTCACGAATCGGTACAATAGATGCATCTTTAGTCGCGGTTGGTATAACCAACCGGGACTAAAGATGCTCCTATATAAACCCTTCATCGAGCCTGGGCTCTCTATTCTTCCCCTTTCCTCTCCTCTATGTTCTTCCCCTCTACCTCAAGATAATCCTCCATTTTTGCAAAAAAAATGTCAAGATCTGAAGGCATCCCATCCATCCAAGTGTTCACAAAGGTTAGCAACTTTGTCCTTTCATCTCTCATTGCTAGATTTGCTCTTGCAAAGCTCTATAATTATAGTTATTTGTGGGTTTTAATTTGGGAGTGTTTATATGTGGTAGTTTATTTGTTTTATATGAAATTTGAGCTCAAATTAACTTCTTGGTTTGCATACGTAGGTGTAGTTTACTTAGTGCCTTCCCGGCCCCGTCCTAACCACCGTCGATCGCCCGCACCTTCTCAGCGCCGTCACCACCTTGGTGAGCCTCTTGTTTCTTATCATTTTTATGAAAAAAAATCATGTTTTGTGATTTAGATAGTTACTTGTATAATTTTCTTACCCGTACGTTCTTTGTTACACATAGTGTCATGGTTTTGATATCTGTCCCCGTCGACGCTTGTCCGGTTTATGATTCGGATGTGGTATATTCTCTTTTATAACTATTTGTTGCATCTCGTGTTTATGAAAAATTATGCCCATCAAGTTGACATAGATATTTTATCTAGGAGGTATGTGAACGGAAATTCCAACCCACCCTCTTGTTGAGAGCTTAAATTTAGTTGAAAAAGAAAACGAGTATTTGAAAGAAAAATTGAAAAGAATTGAGGAGGAGGAGATGGAATTGGAGTTGCATGTTGTCGATGTCGTCAATGATCACAATATCAAGATGGAGAAAATGAGCTTGAAGATTAGAAAGATTAGCAAATATGCCATTGATAGTGAGGCTTGGTATCATTATGTTGTTGGATCAATTGTTACCTTAGCTGCGATCTTGATCCCATTTGTTGTTGTATTTAAATGCTTTAGCTAGAGAGTGTGTGTGTTGTTTTATGAGAATAAGTGTGTATGAACTTTATGTATGAACTTGTAGTAATTTGGTCTTTTCGGTGTTGTGTAATGAAGATGAGCCGGCAATGGATGTACGATGATCGATGCTCTCCCCAGTTTATTAAAGGCATGCATACTTTTCTGTATGCGGCTAAGGCAAACAAGCAGGCGGATGGTTTTACGTGTTGTCCATGTGCTGTCTGCAAGAATGATCGGAATTAATCTAAGTCAAGAACCATTCATGTCCACATGTTTGAGTCCGGTTTCATGCTCCACTATAATGTTTGGACCAAGCATGGAGAAAGAGGGGTCCTGATGGAAGAGAATGAAGAAGAAGAAGAGGACGACGATAACTATCCTAGCCATGGCTTCCCTGAATATTATAGTAAAACAATGGGGGAAGAAGCTGAGTCGGCAATGCGGGAAGAAGCAGAAGAAGAGGCATCAGATGAGCCTGCTGATGATCTTGGTCGGGCCATTGCCGATGCAAAGACAAACTGAGCAACTGAAAAGATGAGGTTGAAGTTGCAGCGCATGTTAGAGGATCACAAGAAATTGTTGTACCCATATTGTGAAGCTGGCAAGAAAAAGCTAGGAACCACACTGGAATTGCTGTAATGGAGTGCAGAGAATGGTGTATCTGACAAGGGATTTGAAAAGTTGATGATAATGTTAAAGAAGATGCTTCCAAAGGACAACAAATTGCCCAATAGTACATACGAAGCAAAGAAGGTTGTCTGCCCTCTAGGATTAGAGGTGCAGAAGATACATGCATGCCCTAATGACTGCATCCTCTACCGTGGTGAGTATGATGATTTGAATCCATGCCCGGTATGCGGTGCAATGCGCTATAAGATGCCGCGACGACCCTGGTGATGTTGAGGGCAAGCGCCCCGGGAAGGAGATTCTTGCCAAGGTGATCTGGTATGCTCCAATAATACCACTATTGAAACGTTTGTTCCAAAACAAAGAGCATGCTAAGTTGATGCGATGGCACAAAGAAGACCGTAAGAAAGACGGGAAGTTCAGAGTACCCGCTGACGGGTCGCAGTGGAGAAAAATCGAGAGAAAGTGGGAGGACTTTGTAGGTGACACAAGGAATGTATGGTTTGGTCTAAGAGCAGATGGTATTAATCCTTTTGGGGAGCAGAGCAGCAATCATAGCACCTGGCTATGACTCTATGTATGTATAACCTTCCTCCTTGGTTGTGCATGAAGAGGAAATTCATTATGATGCCAGTGCTCATCCAAGGTCCTAAGCAACCCGGCAACGACATTGATGTGTACCTAAGGCCATTAGTTGAAGAACTCTTACAACTATGGAATGAAAAAGGTGTACGTGCGTGGGATGAGATCGATCACAAGGAATTTGACCTACATGCATTGCTGTTTGTGACCATCAATGATTGTCCTGCTTTTAGTAACCTTTCAGGAATGACAAACAAGTGATACCATGCATGCACGCACTGTTTAGATGATACCAACAATATATATTTGGATAATTGTAAGAAGAATGTGTATCTGGGACATCGTCGATTTCTTTGAATCAAGCATCTCATAAGAAAGAAAGGCAAGCATTTCAATGGTGAGGCAGATCACGGGAACAAGCCTTGCCACCATACTGGTGATGATATATTTAATATGGTCAAGGATTTAAAACTATTCTTTGGAAAGGATCCTGGCGGACAATCTGTTCCGAATGACGCTGACGGACGCGCACCCATGTGGAAGAAGAAATCTATATTTTGGGACCTACCATATTGGAAAGACCTAGAGGTTCGCTCTGCAATCGACGTGATGCACGTGACGAAGAATCTTTGCGTGAAACTGCTACGCTTCTTGGGCGTGTATGGAAAGACAAAAGATACACCAGAGGCACAAGAGGACCAGCAACGTATGCACGTTAAAGACATCATACATCAGGTTCATGCCATCTACGCTCTTACCAAAGAAGAGGAGTAAATCGTCTTTGAATGCCTGCTCAGTATGAAGGTCTCGTCTGACTTCTCGTCGAATACAAAGGGAATAATAAATATGGCAGAGAAAAAGTTCCAGAACCTAAAGTCTCATGACTGCCACATGATTATGACACAACTGCTTCCGGTTGCATTGAGGGGGCTTTTATCGGAAACCGTTCGATTGGCCATTGTGAAGCTATGTGCGTTCCTCAATGCAATCTCTCAGAAGGTAATCGATCCAGAAATCATACCAAGGTTAGAGAAAGATTTGGTGCAATGTCTTGTCAGTTTTGAGTTGGTGTTCCCACCATCGTTCATTAATATCATGATGCACGTCCTAGTTCACCTAGTCGAAGAGATTGCCATTCTGGGTCCTGTATTTCTACACAATATGTTCCCCTTTGAGAGGTTCATGGGAGTCTTAAAGAAATATGTCCATAACCGTGCTAGGCCAGAAGGAAGCATCTCCAACGGCCATGAAAATGAGGAGGTCATTGAGTTTTGTGTTGACTTTATTCCTGACATTAAGCCGATTGGTGTTCCTGAATCGTGGCATGAGGGCAGACTGGGTAGAAATGGCACGCTAGGACCGAAAGCAATTATATGTATGGACGGACATTCTCTCACTCAAGCACACTACATAGTTCTACAAAATTCTGCCTTGGTGGTTTCGTGAGCGATCGATCTAGCCGCAAACTAATCCCTCAAAAATAACCTAGGCGCAATCACGCTCGACTTGCCCTGCTGCACCATCCACCCGTGGAGTCCTCACCAATGCTTCCTCCTCCAACGACCGCTCAGGTGATTCCGTGTTCGTCGGACAGGAGAAACAATGACCCGATCCTGACGGGCAGTCTTGAACAACAGAATAGGTATGTGAAAGGATCGAGAAAAGGTGTCTGTAGGGGGGTGAATAGACTCCAAGCAAGAAAAGTGGCAGCTTTTAACTTACTTTAAGTTGAGGTGGAGATTTAGCACATGTTTAAACATTCACAATACATATCAAGCATGCATGACAAGAGTATATGGGTGTTGGAAAGTAAAGCATGCAACTTTGACTACTTAACCAAATAAAAATCTAGCCTTTTCCCAATTTTAAGTCTTGGCAGATTTTAGCAATTAAGCATAATTCAAGCAATCAACCTACACATGCAATTCTAAGAGTATAGCAGCGGAATGTAAAGCAATTGCATATGAAGGTAAAGGGAGGAGTTTGAAGGAGCAAACACAATGTAGACACGGAGATTTTTTACGCGTGGTTCCGATAGGTGGTGCTATCGTACATCCACGTTGATGGAGACTTCAACCCACGAAGGGTAACGGCTGCGCGAGTCCACGGAGGGCTCCACCCACGAAGGGTCCACGAAGAAGCAACCTTGTCTATCTTACCATGGCCATCGCCCACGAAGGACTTGCCTCACTAGGGTAGATCTTCATGAAGTAGGCGATCTCCTTGCCCGTACAAACTCCTTGGTTCAACTCCACAAACTTGTCGGAGGATCCCAAGTGACACCTAACCAATCTAGGAGACGCCACTCTCCAAAAGGTAATAGACGGTGTTTCGATGATGAACTCCTTGCTCTTGTGCTTCAAACGATAGTCTCCCCAACACTCAACTCTCTCACACAGATTTGGATTTGGTGGAAATATGATTTGAGTGGAAAGCAACTTGGGGAAGGCTAGAGATCAAGATTCATATGGTAGGAATGGAATATCTTGGTCTCAACACATGATTAGGTGGTTCTTTCTCAGAACAGTGAGTAATGGAAGTGTAGGTATGTTCTGATGGCTCTCTCCACGAATGAAGAGTGGGTGGAGGGGTATATATATCCTCCACACAAAATCTAACTGTTACACACAATTTACCAAACTTGGTGGGACCGAATCAGACAACTCGGTTAGACCGATTTAGTTCATAATGTGACCGTTAGGCATTTCGGTGGGACCGATATGATCAACTCGGTAGGACCGATTTCATTAGGGTTAGGGCATAACGTAATCTCGGTGAGACCGATTACACAAACTCGGTAGGACCGATTTTGGTAATAAGCTAACCAGAGAGTTGGTCAGGCAAACTCGGTGGGACCGATTCGCTCATTTCGGTGAGACCGAAATGTTACAAAAAGGCAACAAAGTGTTTGCAATGTTAACTCGGTGAGACCGATTCTCACATCTCGGTTAGATCGAAATATTTCAAATAGGAAATAGAGAATTTACATTCCCATCTCGGTGAGACCGAGATCCCTATGGGTGAGACCGAAGTGATTAGCATTTTGTGGCAGCGGCTATGTCAAATGAACTCGGTGGCGTCGGATAGAAGATTTCGGAGGGGGCGAGTTTGACTTTTGGTTTGGAAAATATGTGGATGTGAGAAAGTCGTTGAGGGTTTTGGAGCATATCACAAAGCACTTTGAGCAAGCAAGCCATTAAGTAACACCTCATCCCCTTTTAATAGTATTGGCTTTCCTATGGACTCAATGTGATCTTGGATCACTAAAATAGAAAATGTAGAGTCCTGAGCATTGAGCTTGAGCCAATCCTTTGTCCTTATCATCTTGAAGGGGTTCCACATCCTCTAGTCCATGCCACTCCATTTTTTGAACTTGTCTGAAATATACTAGATGAAAATGAAGGAAATATGCCCTAGAGGCAATAATAAAGTTGTTATTTATATTTCCTTATATCATGATAAATGTTTATTATTCATGCTAGAATTGCATTAACCAGAAACTTAGTACATGTGTGAATACATTGACAAAACAGAGTGTTCCTAGTATGCCTCTACTAGACTAGCTCATTGATCAAAGATGGTTATGTTTCCTAACCATAGACATGAGTTGTCATTTGATCAACGGGATCACATCATTAGGAGAATGATGTGATGGACAAGACCCATCCGTTAGCTTAGCACTATGATCGTTTAGTTTTACTGCTATTGCTTTCTTGATGACTTACACATGTTCCTATGACTATGAGATTATGCAACTCCCGAATACCGTAGGAACACCTTGTGTGCTATCAAACGTCACAACGTAACTGGGTGACCATAAAGATGCTCTACAGGTGTCTCCGAAAGTGTTCGTGGTGTTGGCATAGATCAAGACTAGGATTTGTCACTCCGAGTGTCGGAGAGGTATCTCTGGGCCCTCTCGGTAATGCACATCATAATAAGCCTTGCAAGCAAAAGACTAATGAGTTAGTCACGAGATGATGTATTACGGAACGAGTAAAGAGACTTGCCGGTAACGAGATTGAACTAGGTATAGAGATACCGACGATCGAATCTTGGGCAAGTAACATACCAATGACAAAAGGAACAACGTATGTTGTTATGCGGTTTGACCGATAAAGATCTTCGTAGAATATGTAGGAGCCAATATGAGCATCCAGGTTCCGCTATTGGTTATTGACCGGAGATGAGTCTCGGTCATGTCTACATAGTTCTCGAACCCGTAGGGTCCGCACGCTTAACGTTTGATGACGACCGGTATTATGAGTTTATGAGTTTTGATGTACCGAAGGAGTTCGGAGTCCCGGATGAGACCGGGGACATGACAAGGAGTCTCGAAATGGTCGAGACGTAAAGATCAATATATTGGACGACTATATTCGGACATCGGAAAGGTTCCGAGTGATTCGGGTATTTTTCGAAGTATATGGGCCTTATTGGGCCATACGGGAATAGAGGAGAAAGGCCAAAAGGAAGGAGGCGCCCCCCCCCCCTCTGGTCCGAATTGGACAAGGGGTGCAGCCCCCTTTTCCTTCTCCCTCTCCACCTCTTTCCTTCTCTCCTACTCCGGAAAGGAAAGGGGAATCCTACTAGGACTTGGGAGTCCTAGTAGGACTCCCCACACTTGGCGCGCCCCCTCTAGGGCCGGCCTCTCCCTTGCTCCTTTATATACGGGGGCAGGGGGCACCCTAGGACACACAAGTTGAATTGTTCCAGCCGTGTGCGGTGCCCCCCTCCACAGAAACACACCTCGGCCATACCATCGCAGTACTTAGGAGAAGCCCTGCGCCGGTAGATACATCATATCCGTCACCACGTCGTCGTGCTGACGAAACTCTCCCATGAAGCTCAACTGGATCAAGAGCTCGTGGGACGTCATCAAGCTGAACGTGTGCTGAACACGAAGGTGCCGTACGTTCGGTGCTTGATCGGTTGAATTGCGAAGAAGTTCGACTACATCAACCACGTCACTTGACGCTTCCGCTTCCGGTCTACGAGGGTACGTAGACACACTCTTCCCTCTCGTTGCTATGCATCTAGTAGATAGATCTTGCGTGATCGTAGGAAAATTTTAAAATACTACGTTCCCCAACAGTGGCATAATGAGCCAGGTCTATGCGTAGATGATATGCACGAGTAGAACACAATGAGTTGTGGGCGATACTAGTCATACTGCTTACCAGCATCTCATACTTTGCTTCGGCGGTATTGTGAGATGAAGCGGCCCGGACCGACATTACGCGTATGCTTACGCGAGACTGGTTTCACCGTTACGAGCACTCGTTGCTTAAAGGTGACTGGCGGGTGTCTGTCTCTCTCACTTTAGCTGAATCAAGTGTGGCTACGCCCGGTCCTTGTGAAGGTTAAAACAGCACATACTTGACGAAACATCGTTGTGGTTTTGTATGCGTAGGTAAGAACGGTTCTTGCTAAGCCCGTAGCAGCCACGTAAAACTTGCAACAACAAAGTAGAGGACGTCTAACTTGTTTTTGCGGGGCATGTTGTGATGTGATATGGTCAAGACATGATGAGTTATACGGTGTTGTATGAGATGATCATGTTTTGTAATGTTATCGGCAACTGGCAGGAGCCATATGGTTGTCGCTTTATTGTATGAAATACAATCGCCATGTAATTGCTTTACTTTATCACTAAGCTATAGCGATAGTCGTAGAAGCAATAGTTGGCGAGACGACAATGATGCTACGATGGAGATCAAGGTGTCCCGCCGGTGACGAAGGTGATCATGACGGTGCTTGGGAGATTGAGATCAAAAGCACAAGATGATGATGGCCATATCATGTCACATATTTTGATTGCATGTGATGTTTATCTTATTATGCTTCTTATTTTGCTTGGAACGACGGTAGCATTATAAGATGATCCCTTACTAAATTTCAAGGTATAAGTGTTCTCCCTGAGTATGCACCGTTGCAAAAGTTCGTCGTGCCGAGACACCACGTGATGATCGGGTGTGATAAGCTCTACGTTCAAATACAACGGGTGTAAGCCAGTTTGCACACGCAGAATACTCAGGTTAAACTTGACGAGCCTAGCATATGCAGATATGGCCTCGGAACACTGAAGACCGAAAGGTCGAGCGTGAATCATATAGTAGATATGATCAACATAAGATGTTCACCATTGAAACTACTCCATCTCACGTGATGATCGGACATGGTTTAGTTGATTTGGATCACGTGATCATTTAGATGACCGGAGGGATGTCTATCTAAGTGGGAGTTCTTTGATTAATATGATTAAATTGAACTTTAATTTATCATGAACTTAGTCCTCATAGTATTAGCATATTTATGTTGTAGATCAATAGCTCACGATGTTGCTCCCCGTTTATTTTTTATATGTTCCTAGAGAAAACTAAGTTGAAAGATGTTAGTAGCAATGATGCGGAATTGTTCCGTGATCTGAGGATTATCCTCATTGCTGCACAGAGAAATATGTCCTTGATGCACCGCTAGGTGACAGACCTATTGCAGGAGCAGATGTAGACGTTATGAACGTTTTGACAAAAGCTCGGTATGATGACTACTTGATAGTTTAGTGCACCATGCTTTACGGCTTATAACCGGGACTTCAAAAACGTTTTGAATGCCACGGAGCATATGAGATGTTCCAAGAGTTGAAATTAGTATTTCATACTCATGCCCGTGTCGAGAGGTATAAGACTTCTGACAGTACTTTGCCTACAAGATGGAGGAGAATAGCTCAACCAGTGAGCATGTGCTCAGATTGTCTGGGTACTACAATTACTTGAATCAAGTGGGAGTTAATCTTCCAGATAAGATAGTAATTGACAGAGTTCTCTAGTCACTATCACCAAGTTAGTAGAACTTCGTGATGAACTATAATATGCAAGGGATGACGAAGGTAATTCCCGAGCTCTTCGCAATGCTGAAATCGGTGAAGGTAGAAATCAAGAAAGAACATCAAGTGTTGATGGTTAATAAGACCACTTGTTTCAAGTAAAGGGCAAAGGGATAGAAGGGGAACTTCAAGAAGAATGACAAGCAAGTTGTCACTCCCATGAAGAAACCCAAAGCTAAACTCAAGCCTGAAACTAAGTGCTTCTACTGCAAAGGAAATGGTCACCGGAAGTGGAACTGCCCTAGATACTTGGCGGATAAGAAGGATGGCAAAGTGAACAAAGGTATATTTGATATACAGATTATTGATGTGTATTTTACTAGTGTTCATAGCAACCCCTCGGTATTTGATATTGGTTCAGTTGCTGAAGAGTAGTAACTCGAAATGGGAGTTGCATAATGAACAGAAACTAGTTAAAGGATGAAGTGACGATGTGTATTGGAAGCAGTTCCAAGATTGATATGATCATCATCGCACACTCCCTATACTTTCGGGATTAGTGTTGAACCTAAATAAGTGTTATTTGGTGTTTGTGTTGAGCATGAATATGATTTGATCATGTTTATTGCAATATGGTTATTCATGTAAGTTAGAGAATAATTGTTGTTCTGTTTACATGAATAAAACCTTCTATGGTCATACACCCAATGAAAATAGTTTGTTGGATCTCGATCGTGTGATACACATATTCATAATATTGAAGCCAAAAGATGCAAGGTTAATAATGATAGTGCAACTTATTTGTGGCACCGCCGTTTAGGTCATAATGGTGTAAAGCGCATGAAGAAACTCCATAGTGATGGACTTTTGGAATCACTTGATTATGAATCACTTGGTACTTGCGAATCATGCCTCATGGGCAAGATGACTAAAATTCCGTTCTCCGGAACAATGGAGCGAGCAACAGATTTGTTGGAGATCATACATACAGATGTATGTGGACCAATGAGTGTTGAAGCTCGCGGCGGGTATCGTTATTTTCTGACCTTCACTGATGATTTGAGCAGATATGGGTATATCTACTTAATGAAGCACAAGTCTGAAACATTTGAAAAGTTCAAAGAATTTCATAGTGAAGTGGAGAATCATCGTAACAAGAAAATAAAAGTTTCTCCGATATGATCGTAGAGGTAAAATATTTGAGTTAGCGAGTTTGGCCTTCAGTAAAAACAATGTGAAATAGTTTCACTACTCACGCCACTTGGAACACCATAGTGTAATGGTGTGTCTGAACGTCATAACCGTACTTTATTAGATATGGTGCGATCGATGATGTCTCTTACCGATCTACCACTATCGCTTTTGGGGTTATGCATTAGAGATAGCTACATTCACGTTAAATAGGGCACCATCTAAATCCGTGGAGATGACACCGTATGAACTGTGGTTTGACGAGAAACCTAAGCTGTCATTTCTTTAAGTTTGGGACTGCGATGCTTATGTGAAAAAATTTCAACATGATAAGCTCAAACCCAAATCGGAGAAGTAAATCTTCATAGGATACCCAAAAGAAACTGTTGGGTATACCTTCTATCACAGATCCGAAGGCAAGGTCTTTGTTGCTAAGAGTGGATCCTTTCTAGAGAAGGTGTTTCTCTCGAAAGAAGTGAGTAGGAGGAAAGTAGAACTTGATGAGGTAATTGTACCTTCTCCCGAATTGGAAGTGGAACATCACAGAAAATAGTTCCAGTGATTCCAACACCAATTAGTGAGGAAGCTAATGATGATGATCATGAAACTTCAGATCAAGTTTCTGCTGAACTTCGTAGATCAACCTGAGTTCGTTCCGCATCAGAGTGGTACGGCAACCCAGTTCTAGAAGTCATGTTACTGGACCATGATGAACCTACGAACTATGAGGAAGCGATGATGAGCCCAGATTCCGCAAAATGGCTTGAGGCCATGAAATCTGAGATGGGATCCATGTATGAGAACAAAGTGTGGACTTTGGTTGACTTGCTCGTTGATCGGCAAGCCATCGAAAATAAATGGATCTTCAAGAAGAAGACTGACGCTGACGGTAATGTTACTGTTTACAAAGTTTGACTTGTTGCGAAATTTTTTCAACAAGTTCAAGGAGTTGACTACGATGAGACTTTCTCACCCGTAGTGATGCTTAAGTTTGTCCGAATCATGTTAGCAATTGCAGCATTTTATGAAATCTGGCAAATGGATAACAAAATTGCATTCTTTAATGGATTTATTAAAGAAGACTTGTATATGATGCAACTAGAAGGTTTTGTCAATCCTAAAGCTGCTAACAAAATGTGCAAGCTCCAGCGATCCATCTATGGACTGGTGCAAGCATCTCGGAGTTGGAATATACGCTTTGATAAGTTGATCAAAGCATATAGATTTATACAGACTTGCGGTGAAGCCTGTATTTACAAGAAGTGAGTGGGAGCACTACAACCTTTCTGATAAGTATATGTGAATGACATATTGTCGATCGGAAATGATGTAGAATTTTATGGAAAGCATAAAGGAGTGTTTGAAAGGAGTTTTTCAAAGAAAGACCTTGGTGAAGCTGCTTACATATTGGGCATCAAGATCTATAGAGATAGATCAAGACGCTTGATAAGACTTTCGATGAGTACATACCTTGATAAGATTTTGAAGTAGTTCAAAATGGATCAGTCAAAGAAGGAGTTCTTGCCTGACTTGTAAGGTGTGAAGTTGAGTAAGACTCAAAGCCAGACCACGGCAGAAAAATATAGAGAGAATGAAAGTCATTCCCTATGCCTCAGCCATAGGTTCTATAAAGTATGCCATGCTGTGTACCAAACATGTTGTGTACCTAGCCATGAGTTTGTCAAGGGGGTACAATAGTGATCCAGGAGTAGATCACTGTACAGCGGTCAAAGTTATCCTTAGTAACTGGATGACTAAGGAAATGTTTCTCGATTATGGAGGTGATAAAGAGTTCGTCGTAAAGGGTTACGCCGATGCAAGCTTTGACACTAAATCCAGATGACTCTAAGTATCAATCTGGATGCGTATTGAAAGTGGGAGCAATTAGCTAGAGTAGCTCTATGCAAAGCATTGTAGACATAGAAATTTGCGAAATACATACGGATCTGAATGTGACAGACCCGTTGACTAAACTTCTCTCACAAGCAAAACATGATCACACCTTATTACTCTTGGGTATTAGTCACATAGCGATGTGAACTAGATTATTGACTCTAGTAAACCCTTTGGGTGTTGGTCACATGGCAATGTGAACTATGGGTGTTATTCACATAACGATGTGAACTATCGGTATTAAATCACATGGCGATGTGAGCTAGATTATTGACTCTAGTGCAAGTGGGAGACTAAAGGAAATATGCCCTAGAGGCAATAATAAAGTTGTTATTTATATTTCCTTATATCATGATAAATGTTTATAATTCATGCTAGAATTGTATTAACCGGAAACTTAGTACATGTGTGAATACATAGACAAAACAGAGTGTCCCTAGTATGCCTCTACTAGACTAGCTCATTGATCAAAGATGGTTATGTTTCCTAACCATAGACATGAGTTGTCATTTGATCAACGGGATCACATCATTAGGAGAATGATGTGATGGACAAGACCCATCTGTTAGCTTAGCACTATGATCGTTTAGTTTTACTGCTATTGCTTTCTTGATGACTTACACATGTTCCTATGACTATGAGATTATGCAACTCCCGAATACCGTAGGAACACCTTGTGTGCTATCAAACGTCACAACGTAACTGGGTGATCATAAAGATGCTCTACAGGTGTCTCCGAAAGTGTTCGTGGTGTTGGCATAGATCAAGACTAGGATTTGTCACTCCGAGTGTCGGAGAGGTATCTCTAGGCCCTCTCGGTAATGCACATCATAATAAGCCTTGCAAGCAAAAGACTAATGAGTTAGTCACGAGATGATGTATTACGGAACGAGTAAAGAGACTTGCCGGTAACGAGATTGAACTAGGTATAGAGATACCGACGATCGAATCTTGGGCAAGTAACATACCAATGACAAAAGGAACAACGTATGTTGTTATGCGGTTTGACCGATAAAGATCTTCGTAGAATATGTAGGAACCAATATGAGAATCCAGGTTCCGCTATTGGTTATTGACCGGAGATGAGTCTCGAACATGTCTACATAGTTATCGAACCCGTAGGGTCCGCACGCTTAACGTTTGATGATGATCGGTATTATGAGTTTATGAGTTTTGATGTACCGAAGGAGTTCGGAGTCTCGGATAAGACCGGGGACATGACGAGGAGTCTCGAAATGGTCGAGACGTAAAGATCGATATATTGGACGACTATATTCGGACATCGGAAAGGTTCCGAGTGATTCGGGTATTTTTCGAAGTATATGGGCCTTATTGGGCCATACGGGAATAGAGGAGAAAGGCCAAAAGGAAGGAGGCACGCGCCCCCCCCCCTCTGGTCCGAATTGGACAAGGGGTGCAGCCCCCTTTTCCTTCTCCCTCTCCACCTCTTTCCTTCTCTCCTACTCCGGAAAGGAAAGGGGAATCCTACTAGGACTTGGGAGTCCTAGTAGGACTCCCCACACTTGGCGCGCCCCCTCTAGGGCCGGCCTCTCCCTTGCTCCTTTATATACGGGGGCAGGGGGCACCCTAGGACACACAAGTTGAATTGTTCCAGCCGTGTGCGGTGCCCCCCTCCACAGAAACACACCTCGGTCATACCATCGCAGTACTTAGGAGAAGCCCTGCGCCGGTAGATACATCATATCCGTCACCACGCCGTCGTGCTGACGAAACTCTCCCGTGAAGCTCAACTGGATCAAGAGCTCGTGGGACGTCATCAAGCTGAACGTGTGCTGAACACGGAGGTGCCGTACGTTCGGTGCTTGATCGGTTGAATCGCGAAGAAGTTCGACTACATCAACCACGTCACTTGACGCTTCCGCTTCCGGTCTACGAGGGTACGTAGACACACTCTTCCCTCTCGTTGCTATGCATCTGGTAGATAGATCTTGCGTGATCGTAGGAAAATTTTAAAATACTACGTTCCCCAACAGAAAACATTAGTCCAACAAGAGATATGTTGACATTAATTACCAAAATCACCCAGTGAGCACTTGTGCTTTCAATCTCCCCCCCTTTTGGTAATTGATGACAACATACATCAAAGCTTTAGATAAAGATATGACGAATAACAAGTAAAGCTTTGGAAGGACATGTAACATGCATAGGCTCCCCCTACATGTATACAATCATGTAAATATGGAATATAAGAGCATGTGAAAGCATAGACATGGCAAAGCAAACAATGAGTTACATGTATCTTGGATACATGCATCAGAGCAAATGATATGAATATATGAAGTATATCCTCATGTTCATGATTCCTTCTTGCAAACAATATGTACATTAGCAAGAAATCCTCATGCACATGAGTGTGATGCATATACTTACCTTGTGGTCTTGAGCTAGCTTATGAAGGGATGAACCTGAGAAAACAAGGTTAGATAACACAAGTACATCTACTAGACAGAGCAACAAAAGAGTCACAAGAGTACCAAGATTGGGATAACATGTAGAGAGTGAGTATTGGGTACTCTTGAAAACAGACATGTTCCCAAATGTAAAAGATATGCAATGAATTCAAAGACTTCTTTCCCTAGCAGTCTTTCTCCCCCTGAATCTTATATTGGATAATGGAAGAGAGTAGGGAAACAAAATCATAGCATAACAAAGACATATCAAATCACAGAACATAGACATGCCTTTCCCCTCATAAAGACATATGACTTCTCTCCTCTTGAACACCAAGCATCTGGGTCATGTGATTCCTCTCTTCCCCTATTAGAGACATTTTCTCATTAAGCTTTCATGTGAACTCTCTCTCCCCCTTTGACATCAATTTCCAAGAAGGGATCTTTTGGAGTGAGTCAAAATAGGTTTGGTCCTTGAGTCACAGAGCAGAGCAGCATATAAAATGTGATGCTAGTAGAGGACAAGAATCATTGAGTGGAGTTGTAACAAATATGCAGGATGCAGATGACAAAGTGTCTCCTCGGTATTGAAATTGGTAGCACTGAGTTGTTTTCTTCGGTGGCACGAGATGGTTCGGTTTAACCGAAAGAGGCAAATCGGTGGGTCCAAGTTCAACACAGAGAGAACAATTTTTCATCTCAGCTCACTAGGCAAATAAGATCTCACAAAGATTTTCAAGGAATTAACTAAAGGATTTGCAATGAATTGGATGCAAAAAATGTAGAACAAAATAGAGAAAAGAAAAATCTAGTTGAAGTTCCTTTTTTTAAAGAAGGGGAACAAAATGCAAGGAACAAATGCACAAACTTAGAGAAACACTAGGGAACTTCATCTAGAATTGGTCGGCGACAAAGTCACCTATGTTAGAGCATATTGACTTAGGAGTCAAGTGAAGACACTTGATCATAGGTCATACTCGTCGTTTCAGCTCAAAATGGGGTTGCCATTTTTCGTTTAAGCATTTTGATGTATTCACATCTTGTTGAGCTGCTTTGACCCATGACTTGAGGTAAAGCTTCTCTAAGATGGAATGACATACCTTGGGTGATGGTGTTGATCTCGATCATGTAGTAGAACTTGTGTGGGATGCTCAAGGTTGATGGAGCTCATCAAGAATTGTGAGCACCACTTGTAGTTTGAGTTCATCTCCCTACATGGATTAGATTTGCAAGGAAGAGCACTTGTGTATCCGCAATGACAAACATGATATTTGATACCAAATGATATATAGAATTTTTCAAAGGATATGTTGAAGGGTTTCATGCTTCCTTATCATCAACCACCATGGTGTAGCTAGGGACTTGGTGATGTAGAGATTGCTCAAGATGTAAGTGAGTTGAAATCCCATGGATTTAGATTCATCCAAGTGCCTACAAGGGTTAGATAGCATGCAAGGGTACAAATATATCCAAGACATATGATCAACATCATAACAAAAGTATCAAGGATTAGTCAAAGGCACATCCCTTGCAAGTATCTAAATGGAGTTCCTACTCCAAGTTTGACGCATCAATAATGTTCAATTCACCTCTCAACCTGCAAAACTATTTCTCATCAAGTGGTTTAGTAAATATATCCGCTAATTTCTTATCTGTGCGAACATGTTTAAGATTGATATCACCCTGAGCAACATGATCTTGAATGAAATGATGATGAACTTCAATATGCTTAGTTCGAGAATGTTGCACATCATTATGAGCAATCTTAATAGCACTTTCATTGTCACAAAGCAATGGAACATGTTTCACATAGATCCCATAATCTTTAAGAGTTTGGGTCATCCAAAGTAATTGAGCACAACATGAACCAGCGGCAATGTATTCCGCTTCGGCGATGGATAAGGATACCGAGTTTTGTTTCTTGGAGGACCAAGACACAAGAGATCTATCAAGAAATTGAGAAGTACCCAAAGTGGACTTTCTATCAACTTTGAGTCTGGCATAGTCCGAATCAGAGTAACCAACAAGATCAAAACAAGACCTCTTAGGATACCAAATGCCAAAATGTGGTGTATGAATTAAGTATCTCACTATCCTTTCACAGCCTTAAGATGACATTCTTTGGGGGCCACCTGATATCTTGCACGCATGCACACACTTAGCATAATATCGGGACGGGAGGCACATAGATATAACAATGAACCAATCATAGAGCGGTCAACCTTTTGGTCAACTGGTTCGCCATCTTTAGTCAAGTCAAGATGTCCACTAGTAGGCATGGGTGTAGTCATACCTTTGCATCCTTGGATGTTGAACTTCTTGAACAAGTCATTGGTATACTTTGTTTGAGAAACAGAGGTACCCTCCTTAGTTTGCTTGATTTGGAAACCAAGAAAGAACTTGAGTTCACTCATCATAGACATCTCAAACTTTTTTGTCAATAGCTTTCCGAACCTTTCACTAACATGGGGGTTAGTAGAACTAAATATGATATCATTAACATAAATTTGGCACACAAATAATTCACCATTAACCCTTTTAGTAAAAATTGTGGAATCTATTTTTCCAATCTCAAAGCCTTTTTCAATAAGGAACTTGGTCAAGCATTTATACCACGCTCTAGGAGCTTATTTAAGACAATAAAGAGCTTTGTGAAGTTTGTAAACATGATTGGGTTTCTTAGGATTGACAAAGCAGGGAGGTTGTTTAACATAAAGTTCCTCCTCAATTTCACCATTGAGAAAAGCACTTTTAATGTCCATTTGGTACAAGGTGATATCATGGTGATTAGCATAAGCAAGTAAGATGTGAATGGACTCAAGTCTAGCAACGGGGGCATATGTCTCACCATAGTCCATACCTTCGACTTGAGTGTAGCCTTGGGCGACGAGACGTGCTTTGTTGCGGACAACTTGACCATCTTCGTCTTGCTTGTTGCCAAACACCCATTTGGTACCAATTATGTTGTGGTTGTTGTCGGGCTTCTTGACCAATGTCCACACTTGATTTCTCTCAAATTTGTGTAGCTCTTCGTGCATAGTGTTCACCCAATCTGGATCATCAAGAGCATCTTCAACCTTCATAGGTTCAAGGTTAGATATGAAAGAGTAATGTTCACAAAAGTTAGCTAGGCAAGATTTAGAGTGAGTGATTCTCCCGGTTTGGATATCATCGTAGATTTGCTCTAGGGGATGATCTCTAGTAATTCTTTCTCTAACTTGTGAAAGATTTTGCTTGGGTCGGGGTGGATCATCCTCTTCATCTTCTTCTTCTTCTTCTTATCCTTCTTCATTGTTGTTGGTGTTGTTGTCCCCTTGTGGAGGTGGAGAAGGAGGTGGATGAGGTTCATCTTGAAGCACTTCCTCGTTTCCTTCATCACGGTGTGTCCCACTTGTGGATGCCTCCAAGTCAACTTGTGGTTCACCTTGTCATGAGGTAGAAGCTTCCACATGGATGGACGAAGTACTCTCTTTCACCTCCGTTGGATGGATGTTGCCAATAGACAAGTCTTGAATTGCTTCTGAAGGATCTTTATCTCCTACATCAATTGGCAATCGCTCTACTTGCGAGCCGTTAGATTCATCAAACTTCACATCTACCATCTCTTCAACATTTCGGGTGAAATTGTTGTAGACACAGTAAGTATGAGAGTTTGAGCCATAACCAAGTAGGAAACCTTCATGAGATTTAGGAGCAAATTTAGAACGACGATGCTTATCAAGAATGTAGAACTTTGAGCCGAATACTCGGACGTGTCCGACTTGGGGTTTGTTACCGGTGAGAAGCTTGTAGGCCGTCTTGCCGAGAAGTTTGTGAAGATACAAGTGATTGGTTGCATGACAAGTTGTCTCAACCGCTTCCGCCCAAAAGTGTCTTGGTGTCTTGTATTCGTCAAGCATTGTCCTTGCCATTTCGATGAGTGTCCGGTTCTTCCTCTCAACAACTCCATTTTGTTGAGGCGTGTACGTAGCCAAGAATTCATGTGAAATCCCTTCTTCGTCAAGAAAGGGTATTCACATTTGCATTCTTGAACTCTGATCCGTTGTTGATGCGACCCTTCTTGATCTTCACTTCAAGTTGATTTTGGGCCTTCCTAGCGAAGTTTTTGAAGATCTTTTGGACTTGTGATTTATCATCAATAAAGAACACCCACGTAAATCTTGAAAAATCATCAACAGTGACTAATCCAAAAGAGTTACCACGATGCTTTTGTAAGCATTGGGATCAAAAAGATCCATATGAAGTAGCTCAAGTGGTCTTCTCGTAGTCATGATGTTCTTCACGGGATGACTTCCTCCAACTTGTTTTCTTGCTTGACAAGCACTACAAAGTCTATCCTTGTCAAATATAACATCTTTAACACCAAGGATATGATCACCTTTAATAAGATTATCAAGATTTCTCATGCCGATGTGACCTAACCTTCTATGCCACAACCAACCTTTAGAAGATTTAGCAATAAAACAAGTGGGAGGTTGGGATTTCTTAGTGAAGTCAACAATGTATAGGTCACCTCTACAAATGCCGGTAAAGATCATATTATGATTATCTCTATGAAAGACTTGGAAATCAACATGAGTGAATAGCACATTTCAACCAAAATCAGCTAATCTAGAGATGGAGAGAAGATTATATCCGAGGGATTCTACTAGCATGACATTCTTGATTGAGCTACCGTTGGATATGGCCACCTTACCAAGGCCGATAACTTTACCCTTAGAGTTGTCACCAAAGGTAACATACTTTCGTGAACCATCATTTCTAGCAAGCTCGTCAAACATGACCTTATCTCCGGTCATGTGATCCGTGCATCCACTATCAAGCACCCATTCCTTTCCTCTGGCTGCGTAACCACGAATATTTGCCATAAGACCAAAATGTCTCATTTGTTCATCAAGATCGTAATCACTATCATCATCCTCATCATAGTATCCATGTTCCACATCGTCATGTGATTGATCAACACCTAGAGAGAGTGATTCATTAGAAGTATGACTGTAACAATGTTCATCTCTATGAATTCTAATGACTTCGGAAATGATATTGCTAATAATTCTGACATCTCCTTTGGCACGCATGAGATCACGAAGCTCAAATAAGCAATCACTAAACTTAGGATCACTAGTACTCATCCTATTCAAGGCAATAGATTTATGGAGAATCTCATCCAGATTTTTCAAGGAATAATTTGGGAATCGTTCCTCTAGGAATCTCCATATAGTATAAGCACATTCAAAAGTTGGCAAACATACAAGCACGTTTCTAGGCAATCCTCTAGTGATAAGATTGACAGTTCTAAGATTTCGAATCTTGTCAAGTTTCTCATTGAAAGTAGGATTCGAAGCATCGATGGGGGCATACAAGGATTATCAATATACTTGTTCAAATGATATTCATTGAAGATCTCAAGCATTTCAT
The DNA here is from genome assembly GCA_902687465.1 of Secale cereale. Classification (NCBI taxonomy): domain Eukaryota; kingdom Viridiplantae; phylum Streptophyta; class Magnoliopsida; order Poales; family Poaceae; genus Secale; species Secale cereale. The sequence continues at coordinate 597,309,841 of LR738712.1, forward strand.
TCTTCCCTTCCTTATAAAATTCTTCATCGAGCATAGGTACTCTATGTCTAATACTCCCCAACGTAGACGCATCCATCTTCCTCCAATGGTGATTAAACCAAAGCAATGGAGACCAATGCTCTAATACTAATTGAAAGGACCAAGAAGAGGTGTCTAGAGGGGGGTGAATAGACTCCTAGCAAGAAAAGTGGCAGCTTTTAACTTTCTTTAAGTTGAGGTGGAGATTTGGCACATGTTTAAATATTCACAATACGTATCAAGCATGCATGACAAGAGTATATGGGTATTGGAAAGTAAAGCATGCAACTTTGACTACTTGACCAAATAAAAATCTAGCCTTTTCCCAATTTTAAGTCTTGGCAGATATTAGCAATTAAGCACAAGTCAAGCAATCAACCTACACATGCAATTCTAAGAGTATAGCAGCGGAATGTAAAGCAATTGCATATGAAGGTAAAGGGAGGAGTTTGAAGGAGCAAACGCAATGTAGACACGGAGATTTTTTACGCGTGGTTCCGATAGGTGGTGCTATCGTACATCCACGTTGATGGAGACTTCCACCCACGAAGGGTAACGGTTGCGCGAGTCCACGGAGGGCTCCACCCACAAAGGGTCCACGAAGAAGCAACCTTGACTATCCCACCATGGCCATCGCCCACGAAGGACTTGCCTCACTAGGGTAGATCTTCACAAAGTAGGTGATCTCCTTGCCCGTACAAACTCCTTGGTTCAACTCCACAAACTTGTCGGAGGCTCCCAAGTGAAACCTAACCAATCTAGGAGACACCACTCTCCAAAAGGTAATAGACGGTGTGTCGATGATGAACTCATTGCTCTTGTGCTTCAAATGATAGTCTCCCCAACACTCAACTCTCTCTCTCACACACGGATTTGGATTTGGTGGAAAGATGATTTGAGTGGAAAGCAACTTGGGGAAGGCTAGAGATTGAGATTCATATGGTAGGAATGGAATATCTTGGTCTCAACACATGAGTAGGTGGTTCTTTCTCAGAACAGTGAGTAATGGAAGTGTAGGTATGTTCCGATGGCTCTCTCCACGAATGAAGAGTGGGTGGAGGGGTATATATATCCTCCACACAAAATCTAACCGTTACAGACAATTTACCATACTCAGTGGGACCGAATCAGACAACTCGGTCAGACCGATTTAGTTCATAATGCGACCGTTAGGCATTTCGGTGGGACCGATATGATCAACTCGGTAGGACCGATTTCATTAGGGTTAGGGCATAACGTAATCTTGGTGAGACCGATTACACAAACTCGGTACGACCGATTTTGGTAATAAGCTAACCAGAGAGTTGGTCAGGCAAACTTGGTGGGACCGATTCGCTCATTTTGGTGAGACCGAAATGTTATAAAAAGGCAACAGAGAGTTTGCATTGTTAACTCGGTGAGACCGATTCTCACATCTTGGTTAGACCGAAATATTTCAAATAGGAATCAGATAGTTTACATTCCCATCTTGGTGAGAACGAGATCCCTATCGGTGAGACCAAAGTGACTAGGGTTTTGTGGTAGTGGCTATGTCAAACGAACTCGGTGGCGCCGGATAGAAGATTTCGGTGGGGCCGAGTTTTACTTTTGGTTTGGGACATATGTGGATGTGAGAAAGTGGTTGAGGGTTTTGGAGCATATCACAAAGCACTTTGAGCAAGCAAGCCATTAAGCAACACCTCATCCCCTTCTAATAGTATTGGCTTTCCTATGGACTCAATGTGATCTTGGATCACTAAAATAGAAAATGTAGAGTCCTGAGCATTGAGATTGAGCCAATCCTTTTTCCTTATCATCTTGAAGGGGTTCCACATCCTCTAGTCCATGCCACTCCATTTGTTGAACTTGTCTGAAATATACTAGATGAAACCTTTAGTCCAACAAGAGATATGTTGACATTAATTACCAAAATCACCCAGGGAGCACTTGTGCTATAAATTTCCGCCTTTTTGGTAATTGATGACAACATACATCAAAGCTTTAGATAAAGATATGAAGAATAACAAGTAAAGCTTTGGAAGGACATATAACATGCATAGGCTCCCCCTACATGTATGCAATCATGTAAATATGGAATATAAGAGCATGTGCAAGCATAGACATGGCAGAGCAAGCAATGAGTTACATGTATCTTGGCTATATGCATCAGAGAAAATGTATGAATATGAAGTGTATCCTCATTTTCATGATTCCTTCTTGCAAACAATATGTATATTAGCAAGAAATCCTCATGCACATGAGTGTGATGCATATACTTACCTTGTGGTCTTGAGCTGGCTTATGAAGGGATGAACCTGAGTAAACAAGGTTAGATAACACAGGTACATCTACTAGACAGAGAAACAAAAGAGTCACAAGAGTACCAAGATTGGGATAACATCTAGAGAGTGAGTACTGGGTACTCTTGAATACAGACATGTTCCCAAAGGTAAAAGATACGCAATGAATTTAAGGACTTCTTTCCCTAGTAGTCTTTCTCCCCCTGAATCTTATATTGGATAATGGAAGAGAGTAGGGAAACAGAATCAGAGCATAACAAAGACAGATCAGATCACACAACATAGACATGTATTTCCCCTCATAAAGACATGTGACTTCTCTCCTCTTGAACACCAAGCATGTAGGGCATGTGATTCCTCTCTCCCCCTGTTTGAGACATTCTCTCATTAAGCATTGATGTGAACTCTCTCTCCCCCTTTGACATCAATTTCCAAGAAGGGATCTTCTGGAGTGAGTCAAAATAGGTTTGGTCCTTGAGTCACAGAGCAGAATAGCATATAAAATGTGATGATGGTAGAGTACAAGAATCATTGAGTGGAGTTGTAACAAATATGCAGGATGAAGATGACAAAGTGTCTCCTCCATATTGAAATCAGTAGCACCAAGTTGTTTTCTTCAGTGGCACCGAGATGGTTCGGTTTAACTGAAAGAGGCAAATCGGTGGGTCCGAGTTCAACACAGAGAGAACAATTTTTCATCTTAGCTCACTAGGCAAATAAGATCTCACAAAGATTTTCAAGGAATTAACAGAAGGATTTGCAATGAATTGGATGCAGAAAATGCAGAACAAAACAGAGAAAAGAAAAATCTAGATTAAGTTCTTTTTTAAAAGAAGGGGAACAAAATGCAAGGAACAAATGCATAAACTTAGAGAAACACTAGGGAACTTTATCTAGAATTGGTCGGCAAGAAAGTCACCCATGTTAGAGTATACTAACTTAGGAGTCAAGTGAAGACACATGATCATAGGTCATACTCATCGTTTAAGCTCAAAATGGGGTTGCCATTTTCCGTTTAAGCATTTTGATGTATTCACATCTTGTTGAGATGCTTTGACCCATGACTTGAGGTAAAGATTCTCTAAGATGGAATGACATACCTTGGCTGATGGTGTTGATCTCGATCATGTAGTTGAACTTGTGTGGGATGCTCAAGGTTGATGTAACTCATCAAGAATTGTGAGCACCACTTATAGTTTTATTTCATCTCCCTACATGGCTTAGATTTGCAAGGAAGAGCACTTGTGTATCCACAATGACAAACATGATATTTGATACCAGATGATATATAGAATTTGTCAATGGATATGTTGAAGGGTTTCATGCTTCCTTGTCTTCAACCACCATGGTGTAGGGACTTGGTGATGTAGAGATTGCTCAAGATGTGAGTGAGTTGTAATCCCATGGATTTAGATTCATCCAAGTGCCTACAAGGGTTAGATAGCATGCAAGGGTACATATGTATCCAAGACATATTATCAAAATCATAAGAGAAGTACCAAGGATTAGTCAAGGGCACATCCCTTGCAAGTATCTAAATGGAGTTCCTACTCCAAGTTTGAGGCATCAATAATGTTCAATTCACCTCTCAACCTGTAAAACACTTTCTCATCAAGTGTTTTAGTAAATATATCCGCTAATTGCTTATCGGTGCAAACATGTTTAAGATTGATATTTCCCTTATCAACATGATATCGAATGAAATGATGACGAACTTCAATATGCTTAGTTCGAGAATGTTGCACAGGATTATGAGCAATCTTAATAGCACTTTCATTGTCACAAAGCAATGGAACATGTTTCACATAGATCCCATAATATTTAAGAGTTTGGGTCATCCAAAGTAATTGAGCACAACATGAACCAGCGGCAATGTATTCCGCTTCGGCGATGGATAAGGATACCGAGTTTTGTTTCTTGGAGGACCAAGACACAAGAGATCTACCAAGAAATTGACAAGTACCCGAAGTGGACTTTCTATCAACCTTGTCTCCGGCATAGTTCGAATCGGAGTAACCAACAAGATCAAAAGAAGACCTCTTAGGATACCAAATGCCAAAAATTGGTGTATGAATTAAGTATCTCACTATCCTTTTCACAGCCTTAAGATGAGGGGGGTGCTTGATATCGTGCACACATGCACACACTTAGCATAATATTGGGACAGGATGCACATAGGTATAACAATGAACCAATCATAGACCGGTAAACCTTTCGGTCAACCGGTTCGCCATCCTTAGTCAAGTCAAGATGTCCACTAGTAGGCATGGGTGTAGTCATACCTTTGCATTCTTACATGTTGAACTTCTTGAACAAGTCCTTGGTATACTTTGTTTGAGAAACAAAGGTACCCTCCTTAGTTTGCTTGATTTGCAAACCAAGAAAGAATTTGAGTTCACTCATCATAGACATCTCAAACTTTTCCGACATTAGCTTTCCACACCTTTCACTAAAATAGGGGTTAGTAGAACCAAATATGATATCATCAACATAAATTTGGCACACAAATAATTTACCATTACCCCTTTTAGTATAAAGTGTGGAATCTATTTTTCCAATCTCAATGCCTTTTTCTATAAGGAACTTGGTCAAGCACTTATACCACGCTCTAGGAGCTTGTTTAAGACCATAAAGAGCTTTATGAAGTTTGCAAACATGATCGGGTTTCTTACGATTGACAAAGCCGGGACGTTGTTTAACATAAACTTCCTCCTCAATTTCACCGTTGAGAAAATCACGTTTAAAGTCCATCATGATTAGCATAAGTAGGTAAGATGCGAATGGACTCAAATCTAGCAACGGGGGCATATGTCTCACCGTAGTCCATACCTTTGACTTGAGTGTAGCCTTGGGCGACGAGACGTGCTTTGTTGCGGTTGACTTGACCATCTTCGTCTTGCATGTTGCGAAACACCCATTTGGTACCAATGATGGTGTGGTTGTTGTCGGGCTTCTCGACCAATGTCCACACTTGATTTCTCTCAAATTTGTGTAGCTCTTCGTGCACAGCATTCACCCAATCTGGATCATCAAGAGCATCTTCAACCTTCATAGGTTCAAGGTTAGATATGAAAGAGTAATGTTCACAAAAGTTATCTAGAAGAGATTTAGAGCGAGTGATTCTCCCGGTTTGGATATCATCGTAGATTTGCTCTAGGAGATGATCTCTAGCAATTCTTGCTCTAACTCGTGAAAGCTTTGCTTGGGTCGGGGTGGAAGATCATCTTCTTCTTATTGTCCTTCTTCATTGTTGTTGGTGTTGTTGTCCCCTTGTGGAGGTGGAGAAGGAGGTCGATGAGGTTCATCTTGATGCACTTCCTCGTTTCCTTCATCATGGTGTGTCCCACTTGTGGATGCCTCCAAGTCAACTTGTGGTTCACCTTGTCGTGAGGTAGAAGCTTCCACATGGATGGACGAAGTACTCTCTTTCACCTCCGTTGGATGGATCTTGCCAATAGACAAGTCTTGAATTGCTTCGGAAGGATCTTTATCTCCTACATCAATTGGCAATCGCTCTACTTGCAAGCCGTTAGATTCATCAAACTTCACATCTACCGTCTCTTCAACATTTTGGGTGAAATTGTTGTAGACACAGTAAGTATGAAAGTTTGAGCCATAACCAAGTAGGAAACCTTCATGGGATTTAGGAGCAAATTTAGAACGACGATGCTTATCAAGAATGTAGAACTTTGAGCCGAATACTCGGAAGTATCCGACTTGGGGTTTGTTACCGGTGAGAAGCTCGTAGGCCGTCTTGCCGAGAAGTTTGTGAAGATACAAGTGATTGGTTGCATGACAAGCTGTCTCAACAGCTTCCGCCCAAAAGTGTCTTGGCGTCTTGTATTCGTCAAGCATTGTCCTTGCCATTTCGATGAGTGTCCGGTTCTTCCTCTCAACAACTCCGTTTTGTTGAGGCGTGTACGTAGCCGAGAATTCAGGTGAAATCCCTTCTTCGTCAAGAAAGGTATCCACATTTGCGTTCTTGAACTCCGATCCGTTGTGGATGCTAACCTTCTTGATCTTCACTTCAAATTGTTTTTGGGCCTTCCTAGCAAAGTTTTTTAAGATCTTTTGTACCTGTGATTTATCATCAATAAAGAACACCCACGTAAATCTTGAAAAATCATCAACAATGACTAATCCAAAAGAGTTACCACGATGCTTTTGTAAGCATTGGTACCAAAAAGATCCATATGAAGTAGATCAAGTGGTCTTCTCGTAGTCATGATGTTCTTCACGGGATGACTTCCTCCAACTTGTTTTCTTTCTTGACAAGCACTACAAAGTATATCCTTGTCAAATATAACATCTTTAACACCAAGGATATGATCACCTTTAATAAGATTATCAAGATTTCTCATGCCGAGGTGACCTAACCTTCTATGCCACAACCAACCTTTAGAAGATTTAGCAATAAAACAAGTAGGAGGTTGGGATTTCTAAGTGAAGACAACAATGTATATGTCACCTCTACGAATGCCGGTAAAGACCATATTATGATTATCTCTACGAAAGACTTGGCAATCAACATGAGTGAATAGCACATTTCAACCAAAATCATCTAATATAGACATGGAGAGAAGATTATATCTGAGGGATTCTGCTAGCATGACATTCTTGATTGAGCTACTGTTGGATATGGCCACCTTACCAAGGCCGACAACTTTACCCTTAGAGTTGTCACCAAAGGTAACATACTTTCGTGAACCATCATTTCTAGCAAGCTCGTCAAACATGTCCTTATCTCCGGTCATGTGATCCGTGCATCCACTATCAAGCACCCATTCCTTTCCTCTGGTTGCGTAACCACGAAGATTTGCCATAAGAAAAAAAATGTCTCATTTGTTCATCAAGATCGTAATCACTATCATCATCCTCATCATAGTATCCATGTTCCACATTGTCATGTGATTGATCAACACCTAGGGAGAGTCATTCATTAGAAATATGACTGTAACAGTGTTCATCTCTATGAATTCTAATGACTTCGAAAATGATATTGCTAATAATTCTGACATCTCCTTTGGCACGCATAAGATCACGAAGCTCAAATAAGCAATCACTAAACTTAGGATCACTAGTACTCATCCTATTCAAGGCAATAGATTTATGGAGAATCTCATCCTGATTTTTCAAGGAATAATTTGGGAATCGTTCCTCTAGGAATCTCCATATAGTATAAGCACATTCAAAAGTTGGCAAACATACAAGCACGTTTCTAGGCAATCCTCTAGTGATAAGATTGACAGTTCTAAGATTTCGAATCTTGTCAAGTTTCTCATTGAAAGTAGGATTCGAAGCATCGATGGGGGCATACAAGGATTATCAATATACTTGTTCAAATGATATTCATTGAAGATCTCAAGCATTTCATTCTTCCATTCCTTATAAAATTCTTTATCGAGCATAGGTACTCTATGTCTAATACTCCCCAACTTAGACGCATCCATCTTCCTCCAATGGTGATTAAATCAAAGCAATGGAGACCAATGCTCCGATACTAATTGAAAGGACCAAGAAGAGGTGTCTAGAGGGGGGGTGAATAGACTCCTAGCAAGAAAAGTGGCAGCTTTTAACTTTCTTTAAGTTGAGGTGGAGATTTAGCACATGTTTAAATATTCACAATACGTATCAAGCATGCATGACAAGAGTATATGGGTATTGGAAAGTAAGGCATGCAACTTTGACTACTTGACCAAATAAAAATCTAGCCTTTCCCCAATTTTAAGTCTTGGCAGATTTTAGCAATTAAGCACAAGTCAAGCAATCAACCTACACATGCAATTCTAAGAGTATAGCAGCGGAATGTAAAGAAATTGTATATGAAGGTAAAGGGAGGAGTTTGAAGGAGCAAACGCAATGTAGACACGGAGATTTTTTACGCGTGGTTCCGATAGGTGGTGCTATCGTGCATCCACGTTGATGGGGACTTCAACCCACAAAGGGTAACGGCTGCGCGAGTCCACGGAGGGCTCCACCCACGAAGGGTCCACGAAGAAGCAACCTTGACTATCCCACCATGGCCATCGCCCACGAAGGACTTGCCTCACTAGGGTAGATCTTCACGAAGTAGGCGATCTCATTGCCCGTACAAACTCCTTGGTTCAACTCCACAAACTTGTCGGAGGCTCCCAAGTGAAAACTAACCAATCTAGGAGACACCACTCTCCAAAAGGTAATAGACGGTGTGTCGATGATGAACTCATTGCTCTTGTGCTTCAAATGATAGTCTCCCCAACACTCAACTCTCTCGCACACACACAGATTTGGATTTGGTGGAAAGATGATTTGAGTGGAAAGTAACTTGGGGAAGGCTAGAGATCAAGATTCATATGGTAGGAATGGAATATCTTGGTCTCAACACATGAGTAGGTGGTTCTTTCTCAGAACAGTGAGTAAAGGAAGTGTAGGTATGTTCTGATGGCTCTCTCCACGAATGAAGAGTGGGTGGAGGGGTATATATATCCTCCACACAAAATCTAACCGTTATAGACAATTTACCAAACTCGGTGGGACCGAATCATACAACTCGGTCAGACCGATTTAGTTCATAATGTGACCGTTAGGCATTTTGGTGGGACCGATATGATCAACTCGGTTGGACCGATTTCATTAGGGTTAGGGCATAACGTAATCTCGGTGAGACCGATTACACAAACTCGGTACGACCAATTTTGGTAATAAGCTAACCAGAGAGTTGGTCGGGCAAACTCGGTGGGACCGATTCGCTCATTTCAGTGAGACCGAAATGTTACAAAAATCTAACAGAGAGTTTGCAATGTTAACTCGGTGAGACCGATTCTCACATCTTGGTTAGACCGAAATATTTCAAATAGGAAACAGAGAGTTTACATTCCCATCTCGGTGAGACCGAGATCCCTATCTGTGAGACCAAAGTGACTAGGGTTTTGTGGTAGTGGCTATGTCAAATGAACTCGGTGGCACTGGATAGAAGATTTTGATGGGGCCGAGTTTGACTTTTGGTTTGGGACATATGTGGATGTGAGAAAGTGATTGAGGGTTTTGGATCATATCACAAAACACTTTGAGCAAGCGAGCTATTAAGCAACACCTCATCCCCTTTTAATAGTATTGGCTTTCCTATGGACTCAATGTGATCTTGGATCACTAAAATAGGAAATGTAGAGTCCTGAGCATTGAGCTTGAGCCAATCATTTGTCCTTATCATCTTGAAGGGGTTCCACATCCTCTAGTCCATGCCACTCCATTTGTTGAACTTGTCTGAAATATACTACATGAAAACATTAGTCCAACAAGAGATATGTTGACATTAATTACCAAAATCACTCAGGGAGCACTTGTGCTTTCAATATGCATCTTCTTGATTCATCATCCCAGAGCTAGCTAGGTTCTGTGTTAGATAGGTTCCTACTTAGTTGCATAATCTTTTTGCAAAAAAAAGTGGCACAATCAGTAGCTAGTGAATTAACGGAGAAGAGTAGGATGTAGCTGTCTGGCCTTCTGATCAATTAATCTAGCTGTGTTGGTGGTCGATGAAAGACGAGGGGGAGAATTACTAGGATCTATGAATTAATGATGATGAAATTAATCAGAGATTGCATGGCTGATTTAACTCATTTAGGTGGCTAAATTAATGTTGGCATTGTAAATTATAAAGTAATTCTAGCTAGAGGTGATAAGGAGCTATTCTACTTTTTTGTGTGTGGCAAAGTATATAGTGAAATATACAGTGCATGCTATTTCCTTGGCAAAATCTAAAGTAAGATAGAATTAATAAACCATATAGCACTAAATCAGGAAACTAGGTCGACATGTTGGGTTGCACTCTCTCAATTGATAAAAGTTAAGAGTAACCTGTACTTAAAAATAATCATACCATGCAAGATGCATAAAGGGCCCCGGGTTTTGTTTTCGCCCTAGACCCCTCAAATCTCAGGACCGGCCCTGCCGAGAATATCAGTTGGATTATTTTTAGTATAGGTGTGGCAAAATAATGTGCAGCGAGGCCCCAATATTGTGGATTTAAGAGCTGGGCCACCAAGCAATGGTTGGGACCTGGGTGACCGGCCCTCGGGTTGGAGCTCAATACCCAAAACCAAATCCGAGCATGCCACTGGATCATTTATCACGCAGGGATCGGGCACTGTAGTGTTTTTTGTAAAGAGGTTTCAACTTGCAAAAGCCTTTATAAACAGAAACGTTAAGCCGACCGTCAGCCACAACGACCCCTCTGTCGCTCGTCGGATTCGTTTGCATGAATCCCAACGCGGGTTTCTAGCCACGTCGGATCCCCTAACCAGTTCGCTATAAGTGAACTGTATTTATTATAAGAAATGTTGAGATGCTGTTTTTTATATTAAGAGATGGCATTTTTATTTATTTACGAGATGGTATTTTTATATTAAGAGATGACATTTTTACATTAAAAGATGGCATTTCTTATTTGTCGGATTTAGGGTTCCGGCAAAACCCTTAAGGTTCAAACTCTGGGGTGCGCATGAAGATCTCTCCTTCCGCCCTAGCCCTTCTACTCGACAGTTCTAGGCCTAGCTCGTCAGATCCAATGAACAAGAGACACAAGATTTATACTGGTTCGGGCCACCGTTGTGGTGTAACACCCTAATCCAGTGTGTGTGGTGGATTGCCTTGTAGGCACAGGGAGAACTAGTACATGGATGAACTACCTCCTGGGAGAGCTGTTCTTGAGCTCATGTGAGCTTGAGGTGTGTGGCCTTCTATCTGATCGACTCGAGATGGGATTGACTCTGTCCTTGATCTGATTCCGGTCCGCCCTTCTCAATGGTGGTGGCTAGTCCTATTTATAGTGTCCAGGGTTCTCTTCCCAAATATTGAGCGGGAAGGAATCCCACAATAGCCAAATTTGAAGGGGAACAACTAGTACAAGATATCCTGACAAAAGGTGGTCTTTGCTGCCAAAGGTTTTGGTGGTGACGCTGCGTGGGCTCCGCGATGACCTCCGTCCTGTCGTCATGCTGGTCTTGGTCTTGTTGCACTGATATGGAAACCTTTGCTGACGCCTCGGGACTTCGCGCCTGCACCTGCTCCTTTAGCTCCGAATAGGAAACAGGCGCTCTCAGTAGCCCCGGGGCCCAAGGCACGCTCGGTCTTGGCTTCGCAGCGAAGCCAAGGGACAAGTGTGGAGCACCGCGGGCCCTCAAAGCCTGAGGCCATGTCTGACGCGTGGCGGTTGATGGGACGTGGGCGGCTCCACTTCCCCACGTGACCTCGTTTCCTTCATCATGGTGCGTCCCACTTGTGGATGCCTCCAAGTCAACTTGTGGTTCACCTTGTCGTGAGGTAGAAGCTTCCACATGGATGGACGAAGTACTCTCTTTCACCTCCGTTGGATGGATCTTGCCAATAGAAAAGTATTTAATTGCTTCTGAAGGATCTTTATCTCCTACATCAATTGGCAATCGCTCTACTTGCGAGCCATTAGATTCATCAAACTTCACATCTACCGTCTCTTCAACATTTCGGGTGATATTGTTGTAGACACAGTAAGTATGAGAGTTTGAGCCATAACCAAGTAGGAAACCTTCATGAGATTTAGGAGCAAATTTAGAACGACGATGCTTATCAAGAATGTAGAACTTTGAGCCGAATACTCGGAAGTATCCGACTTTGGGTTTGTTACCGGTGAGAAGCTCGTAGGCCGTCTTGCCGAGAAGTTTGTGAAGATACAAGTGATTGGTTGCATGACAAGTTGTCTCAACCGCTTCCGCCCAAAAGTGTATTGGCGTCTTGTATTCATCAAGCATTGTCTTTGCCATTTCGATGAGTGTCAGGTTCTTCCTCTCAACAACTCCATTTTGTTGAGGCATGTAAGTAGCCGAGAATTCATGTGAAATCCCTTCTTCGTCAAGAAAGGTATCCACATTTGCGTTCTTGAACTCCGATCCGTTGTTGATGCGAACCTTCTTGATCTTCACTTCAAATTGTTTTTGGGCCTTCCTAGCGAAGTTTTTGAAGATCTTTTGTACCTTTGATTTATCATCAATAAAGAACACCCACGTAAATCTTGAAAAATCATCAACAATGACTAATCCAAAAGAGTTACCACGATGCTTTTGTAAGCATTGGGACCAAAAAGATCCATATGAAGTAGCTCAAGTGGTCTTCTTGTAGTCACGATGTTCTTCACGGGATGACTTCCTCCAACTTGTTTTCTTTCTTGACAAGCACTACAAAGTCTATCCTTGTCAAATATAACATCTTTAACACCAAGGATATGATCACCTTTAATAAGATTATCAAGATGTCTCATGCCGACGTGACCTAACCTTCTATGCCACAACCAACCTTTAGAAGATTTAGCAATAAAACAAGTGGGAGGTTGGGATTTCTTAGTGAATTCAACAATGTATAGGTCACATCTACGAATGCAGGTAAAGACCATATTATGATTATCTCTACGAAAGACTTGGCAATCAACATGAGTGAATAGCACATTTCAACCAAAATCGACATGGAGAGAAGATTATATCCGAGGGATTCTACTAGCATGACATTCTTGATAGAGCTACCGTTGGATATGGCCACCTTACCAAGGCCGACAACTTTACCCTTAGAGTTGTCACCAAAGGTAACATACTTTCGTGAACCATCATTTCTAGCAAGCTCGTCAAACATGTCCTTATCTCCGGTTATGTGATCCGTGCATCCACTATCAAGCACCCATTCCTTTCCTCCGGCTGCGTAACCACGAAGATTTGCCATAAGAACAAAATGTCTCATTTGTTCATCAAGATCGTAATCACTATCCTCATCCTCATCATAGTATCCATGTTCCACATCATCATGTGATTGATCAACACCTAGAGAGAGTGATTCATTAGAAGTATGACTGTAACAACGTACATCTCTATGAATTCTAATGACTTCGGAAATGATATTGCTAATAATTCCGACATCTCCTTTGGCACGCATGAGATCGCGAAGCTCAAATAAGCAATCACTAAACTTAGGATCACTAGTACTCATCCTATTCAAGGCAATAGATTTATGGAGAATCTCATCCTGATTTTTCAAGGAATAATTTGGGAATCGTTCCTCTAGGAATCACCATATAGCATAAGCACATTCAAAAGTTGGCAAACATACAAGCATGTTTCTAGGCAATCCTCTAGTGATAAGATTGACAGGTCTAAGATTTCGAATCTTGTCAAGTTTCTCATTGAAAGTAGGATTCGAAGCATCGATGGGGGCATACAAGGATTATCAATATACTTGTTAAAATGATATTCATTGAAGATCTCAAGTATTTCATTCTTCCATTCCTTATAAAATTCTTCATCGAGCATAGGTACTCTATGTCTAATACTCCCCAATGTAGACGCATCCATCTTCCTCCAATGGTGATTAAACCAAAGCAATGGAGACCAATGCTCAGATACTAATTGACAGGACCAAGAAGAGGTGTCTAGAGGGGGGTGAATAGACTCCTAGCAAGAAAAGTGGCAGCGTTTAACTTTCTTTAAGTCTAGATGGAGATTTAGCACATGTTTAAATATTCACAATACGTATCAAGCATGCATGACAAGAGTATATGGGTATTGGAAAGTAAAGCATGCAACTTTGACTACTTGACCAAATAAAAATCTAGCCTTTTCCCAATTTTAAGTCTTGGCAGATTTTAGCAATTAAGCACAAGTCAAGCAATCAACCTACACATGCAATTCTAAGAGTATAGCAGCGGAATGTAAAGCAATTGCATATGAAGGTAAAGGGAGGAGTTTGAAGGAGCAAACGCAATGTAGACACGGAGATTTTTTACGCGTGGTTCCGATAGGTGGTGCTATCGTACATCCATGTTGATGGGGACTTCAACCCACAAAGGGTAACGGCTGCACGAGTCAACGGAGGGCTCCACCCACGAAGGGTCCACGAAGAAGCAACCTTGACTATCCCACCATGGCCATCGCCCACGAAGAACTTGCCTCACTAGGGTAGATCTTCACGAAGTAGGCGATCTCCTTGCCCGTACAAACTCCTTGGTTCAACTCCACAAACTTGTCGGAGGCTCCCAAGTGAAACCTAACCAATCTAGGAGACACCACTTTCCAAAAGGTAATAGACGGTGTGTCGATGATGAACTCATTGCTCTTGTGCTTCAAATGATAGTCTCCCCAACACTCAACTCTCTCTCTCACACACAGATTTGGTTTTGGTGGAAAGATGATTTGAGTGGAAAGCAACTTGGGGAAGGCTAGAGATCAAGATTCATATGGTAGGAATGGAATATCTTGGTCTCAACACATGAGTAGGTGGTTATTTCTCATAATAGTGAGTAATGGAAGTGTAGGTATGTTCTGATGGCTCTCTCCATGAATAAAGAGTGGGTGGAGGGGTATATATATCCTCCACACAAAATCTAACCGTTACAGACAATTTACCAAACTCGGTGGGACCGAATCAGACAACTCGGTCAGACCGATTTAGTTCATAATGTGACCGTTAGGCATTTCGGTGGGACCGATAAGATCAACTCGGTAGGACCGATTTCATTAGGGTTAGGGCATAACGTAATCTCCGTGAGACCGATTACACAAACTCGGTACGACCGATTTTGGTCAGGCAAACTCGGTGGGACCGATTCGCTCATTTCGGTGAGACCGAAATGTTACAAAAAGGCAACAGAGAGTTTGCAATGTTAACTCGGTGAGACCGATTCTCACATCTCGGTTAGACCAAAATATTTCAAATAGTAAACAGAGAGTTTACATTCCCATCTTGGTGAGACCGAGATCCCTATATGTGAGACCAAAGTGACTAGGGTTTTGTGGTAGTGGCTATGTCAAATGAACTCGGTGGCGTCGGATAGAAGATTTCGATGGGGCCGAGTTTGACTTTTGGTTTGGGACATATGTGGATGTGAGAAAGTGGTTGAGGGTTTTAGAGCATATCAAAAAACACTTTGAGCAAGCGAGCTATTAAGCAACACCTCATCCCCTTTTAATAGTATTGGCTTTCCTATGGACTCAATGTGATCTTGGATCGCTAAAATAGGAAATGTAGAGTCTTGAGCATTAAGCTTGAGCCAATCATTTGTCCTTATCATCTTGAAGGGGTTCCACATCCTCTAGTCCATGCCACTCCATTTGTTGAACTTGTCTGAAATATACTACATGAAAACATTAGTCCAACAAGAGATATGTTGACATTAATTACCAAAATCATTCAGGGAGCACTTGTGCTTTCAGTATGCATCTTCTTGATTCATCATCCTAGAGCTAGATAGGTTCTGTGATAGATAGGTTCCTACTTAGTTGCATAATCTTTTTGCAAAAACAAGTGGCACAATCAGTAGCTAGTGAATTAACGAAGAAGAGTAGGATGTAGCTGTCTGGCCTTCTGATCAATTAATCTAGTTGTGTCGGTGGTCGATGAAAGACGAGGGGGGAAGAATCACTAGGATCTATGAATTAATGATGATGAAATTAATCAGAGATTGCATGGCTGATTTAACTCATTTAGGTGGCTAAATTAATTTTGGCGTTGTAAATTATAAAGTAATTCTAGGTAGAGGTGATAAGGAGCTATTCTACTTTTTTTTTGTGGCAAAGTATATAGTGAAATATACAATGCATGCTATTTCCTTGGAAAAATCTTAAGTAAGATAGAATTAATATAACCATATACCACTAAATCAGGAAACTAGGTCGACATGCTGGGTTGCACTTTCTCAATTGATAAAAGTTAAGAGTAACCTGTATTTAAAAATAATCATACCATGCAAGATGCATAAAGGGCCCCAGGTTTTGTTTTCGCCCTGGACCCCCCAAATCTCAGGACCGGCCCTGCCGAGAATATCAGTTGGATTATTTGTAGTATAGGTGTGGCAAAATAATGTGCAGAGAGGCCCCAATATTGTGGATTTAATAGCTGGGCCACCAAGCAATGGTTGGGACCTGGGTGACCGGCCCTCGGGTTGGAGCTCAATACCCAAAACCAAATCCGAGCATGCCACTAGATCATTTATCACGCAGGGATCGGGCACTATAGTGTTTCCTACAAAGAGGTTTCAACTTGCAAAAGCCTTTATAAACAGAAACGTTAAGCCGACCGTCAGCCACAACGACCCCTCTGTCGCTCGTCGGATTCGTTTGCATGAATCCCAATGTGGGTTTCTAGCCACGTCGGATCCCCTAACTAGTTCGCTATAAGTGAACTGTATTTATTATAAGAAATGTCGAGATGCCGTTTTTTATATTAAGAGATGGCATTTTTATTTATTTACGAGATGGTATTTTTATATTAAGAGATGACATTTTTACATTAAAAGATGGCATTTCTTATTTGTCGGATTTAGGGTTCCGGCAAAACCCTTAAGGTTCGAACTCTGGGGTGCGCATGAAGATCTCTCCTTCCGCCCTAGCCCTTCTACTTGACAGTTCTAGGCCTAGCTCGTCAGATCCAATGAACAAGAGACACAAGATTTATACTAGTTCGGGCCACTGTTGTGGTGTAACACCCTAATCCAGTGTGTGTGGTGCATTGCCTGGTAGGCACAGGGAGAACTAGTACATGGATGAACTGCCTCCTGGGAGAGGTGATCTTGAGCTCATGTGAGCTTGAGGTGTGTGGCCTTCTATCTGATCGACTCGAGATGGGATCGACTCTGTCCTTGATCTAATTCCGGTCCGCTCTTCTCAATGGTGGTGGCTAGTCCTATTTATAGTGGCCAGGGTTCTCTTCCCAAATATTGAGCGGGAAGGAATCCCACAACAGCCAAATTTGAAGGGGAACAACCAGTACAAGATATCCTGACAAAAGGTGGTCTTCGCTGCCAAAGGCTCTGGTGGTGACGCTGCCGTGGGCTCCGCGATGACCTCCGTCCTGTCGTCATGCTGGTCTTGGTCTTGTTGCACTGATATGGAAACCTTTGCCTGACGCCTCGGGACTTCGCGCCTGCACCTGCTCCTTTAGCTCCGAAGAGGAAACACGCGCTCTCAGTAGCCCCGGGGCCCAAGGCACGCTCGGGTTTGGCTTCGCAGCGAAGCCAAGGGCCGAGTGTGGAGCGCCGCGGGCCCTCAAAGCCTGAGGCCTTGTCTGACACGTGGCGGTTGATGGGACGTGGGCGGCTTGACTTCCCCACACGACCTCGGCGGCTGCGCGATTTGACGGATCCCTGCATGCACAACAAATAATCATTACCTGTGATTTTGGAGGCCGGCGGTTGG
Organism: Secale cereale; assembly: GCA_902687465.1. Lineage (NCBI taxonomy): Eukaryota > Viridiplantae > Streptophyta > Magnoliopsida > Poales > Poaceae > Secale > Secale cereale. The sequence goes on from LR738712.1 coordinate 597,327,323, forward strand.
CCTTCTCCCGGCTATAAATAATGCGGCGAGTGGAGCCTCCGCCGCCCATCTCCTTCCTTTGCTCTTCTCACCCCTTCTTCCCTATACTGTGCTTGATCGTGCTGTTCATGGTGCCGATTCGACGATTCTCTGCCGCCGAGAAGGGGAAGACCCCTCGCGAGGAGCCAGTGGCACTTCCCCCAAAGAAGAGGCCGCTCCGTCCTCATGGCGCTGTCATGAAGCTAAAGGTGACGAGGCCTTGGCACGAGCGTCCTCCCCCGGCTATCCATTTCCCCTTTATGCCAGGGCACCGGGCCGTGGGGAAGGAGCTGGCGCTCAACGCCACCCTTGCCGGGGCTGTACCGACTGCGTCGTTGTGGTGCGCGCTGCTGTCCTGAGAGCTCACGCCGGAGGCTCCTCCCGTGAGTTCGTGGTGTGGGCAGCGACACCTCCTGGATCTTGGATTCGCCTGCCGCCATTCTTTGTTGCGGAGGTGCCGCCGAGGGGACCGCCCGGGCTGTGGTTGTGACACGCCGAGTGCCGGGCCCCGGCGACGAGGGCGGAGGTCAAGGTCGTCTCTTCGGGCAAGGTCTTCATGACTCGCGGATGGGGCGAGGTCGCCCGTGCTTGCGGCTCAGAGGGCGCCCTCGCCATCCACTTCGAGTTCGATGGCGTCTCCATGCTACACTTCAAGGTGTTCGATAAGGAAGGACGCCGCCTGGGATGTTGCCCCGGGAAGGGCCACCAGGAGTATGCTGCTGGCGACGCGCCGGATGTCGATTCCGCCGCCAGCTAATCCAGTGGCAACGATGGCCTCCGGAGGTATAGCAGCTTCTATGAGTCCGCTGAGTCCCCGGAGACAAGTGACGATAGCTACGCGCCCCCGAGCTCGTGGCGCGCCCGAAACGCGTCGGGCTTGCGAGCACATTGCTGGTGGTGACCCGCTTAGGGTCGGAGGTGGCCCGTTGTTGATGGTGTCGTGGTTAGGATCTCCTGAAGACCCTTGGTGGCGCTCCCTGCGAGGATTCATAGCCGACCCCATGGGGTTTTTTAAAGAACTTGTAATGTTTTTGCTTCTATCCTACTGTTTTACCAGCGCGCTCTGTTTGCAAGCCTCGTTTCAGCAATATCGCCCCCCTTTTTACCCTTTCGGTTGCATAGTTCTCTACGCCGACAAGCCCCAGTCCCAAGGCAAGCTGCAGCCGTCGCTGGTATGCCAGATCGCGATGCCGTGGTCAAGGCCAGGAGGTGAGCAGCCCGGTGTCCGGTAAGAGCTCCTAAGACGCGATGCTCAAGAGGTCCCCCTTGGCGTGCAAGCGGCTTCCTGAGGCTAAGAAAGCGAGGAAGTATCGCTGAACCGTGACTATCGAATCCTGCTGAGTGAACGTGGGTAAGGCATCATGGGATTGATGATTTATCTTGGCGATCGTGAGGAGGATCCTTGTACAGCGTGCCTGGCTCGTTCATTAGGCTGAGATATCGTGATTCCCTCCTGCTAGCCCTGGGGTTCTGCGTCGGCAGGGCCCGGCCCGCACGTACCTCAGCCGCCGCTGGCCTTGACCGGAAACCAGGACAAGACCAGGAAGTGAGGGGCTATGGGTCTAGTTAGGCCCTTGGGTCGCGATAACCAAGGGTACCCCTTGACGTACGAAACAGACCTGAAGGAAGGGAATGCTGGACTCAGGCCTTCATGTTCTGCGTCGGCAGGGCTCGGCCCGCGCGTACCTCAGCTGCCGCTAGCCTTGACCGGAAAGCAGGACAAGACCAGGGAGTGAGGGACTACGGGTCCAGTTAGGCCCTTGGGTCGCAATGCCCAAGGGTCCCCCTTGACGTACGAATAGGCTCGAGCTCTCTGAACCATCCCCCTTCTTTCGCGCTTCTCGGTGCTCTGCATCCGCGGGTCCCGACCCTCGAGCGAAGCTCAGCCGCCGTTGGTATGCCAGGTCGCGATGCCGTGGTCAAGGCCAAGGGGTGAGGGCTGGAGAGTCAGTGAGAGCCCCTGAGACGCGATGCTCAGGGACCCCCCTTTAATGCATAAGCGAACCACGTGGGGAGGGGAGTTCGGTGAGACTGCCTGCCGCCGTGCTCCTGAGACTCCGGTGGGTTAGCCTGCAGCAGAACAACTTAGGCAGCGGCCACGTCGGGCTTCCGATAATTCCGCTTGGAGACGGAGGCACCGGGGACCTGGTGAGGTGACACTTGTGGAGCGGGCCGCGGATCAGAGCTCGCTCGCTCGGGTTTGTCAGCGCTGCTGGGACAGACCCGAGCACAAGCGTCGTGCCAATGTACGCAACTCCATTGCGAGATGAGCAGAAGTCCGTTAGGTGGCGGTGGAGACCCGGAAGTGCGGCGGTTAGTTGATCGATCCATATGTAATACGACTAGGATGGTAGCACTAGCTTTGGTAAAATGCAAGGGAGATACATGCCACCAGGGTAAACCTGTGCGGCCTGGGGTTAGCGCAGCCCGAGGGGCGCCCCCAAAAGGTCACCTGAGATGCGAAAAGATACATGCCGCAGGGACAGACCCGTGCGGCCTGGGAATAATGCTGCCCGAGGGGCGCTCCCAGTTGAACAGAAAATGAAAGATGTCACATGGCATATTTGTTGAAGTAGTGTCGGTGTAGCTGAGAGCACTCGGCGAAGGCGCTGCTCCTCATGTGCCGTCTGGCCCCGGCCCCTCGCGAGGCTCCAGGACTCCCCAGATCTCGCGCAGGACCGAGTCCAACTCCGCCTGGATCTCCTGGTGTCTGGCCTCGCGAGCCGCCAGGGCTTCCCGCATGTGGCCCTGGTGTAGGGTCGCCTGGTTCAGCAGGCCGAAGGGCATGTGCACGTAGCTGTGAGGGGAACCCTGACATCGGCCCACCTGGGAAGGCCGGTAGAGCTCCTGAGACGCGATCCTGTTGAGTGCCGAGACGTTGACGCAAATGCGCAGCCCGTCTTCTGAGCCTGGGCCGACAACTGCCGTCGGAGGAGTCGGGCGGCGCTCGCCTCACATGGCTCTTGGCTCCTATAGGTCTTCGATGGTCTGCCTGATGAACTCCTCAGTGCTTGGTGCCTCGCGCCTTGAGGCCTCCGGAGGGAAGTGTCCAGCGAAGTACTCTTCCACATGGTGCCCGAGCGCCTTCCTCATGACGTTGACTAGGTCTGAGGCCCTCCAGAGGAGAGCCCCCGAGCCCAGCCTGAGAGGGGCGCCGGGCGCGCTGATGGCTTCTCGCCCCTTGTTGGTTACCCCAAGTGGAAGGTTGAGATGTAGCGTAGCGGCAAATTTCCCTCGGCAAAGATACCAAGGATCGAATCCCGTGAGACTCCGAGGGTCGACAAGTAGGTGTCAACGGCGCCAGAAACTTAGCGGTTGACGGGACCTGCACACAGATACAGATAACTTTGCTCCCAACGAGTACAGAGAGGTTGTCAATCCCTCCGGCCTTGTTGTTTACAAAGGATCAAACACAAGAGATAATAATGATAGCTATGACTGCAACTAGGAAATAAAAACAGGAAGTAAATAGAAGGTGTGATCAGCGGTGGTAATATGGACCGAGGTCCCATGATGTTCACTAGTGATGTCTCTCTCCCAAAAGACGATAAAACAGCAAAGCGAGGTAAACAAATTACAGCTGGGCAATTGACAGGATTATGTGCGCAAACCAATGCTAACTATGTTGCAAAGAAAAGTAGAGGCTCAAGAGCATGGGCGGTACGCCAAGGCAAGTAGACCGAAATCCATCTGCATCTACTACTAATCATCCACCTTGAGATATCTATCCAGAACATCTCGCTGGTATTAAGTTGCGAATCCCACCCAAAGTGTAAACTCAAAGCAACGGACAACTGCATTAAAAGAACTTTGCGTAAAGTAAACAATCCTTGCAGCCGCAAGTACAAGCACCGTTGTTTTCTCCCTTGTGGCAACAGCACATCCCCTAGACTCATGTTTATGTCACTCAAGCTAGTCATAAGGGGGCATGAACCCGCAATCAAGCATAACGCTCCCTCTTGGAGTTACTACCTACTACTTGGCCAAAGCAATAAACAGCAACGGAGAACATGCAAGAATTACTCAAGAACAAAGTTATAAAAGAGGTGAATCAAATATATTACTCAAACACAATCTGAACATAGTCTCATAATCCATCAGATCCCAGCAAACTCAGCAAAGCAACAGCAGAAAGATTACATATGTGCCTCGATCATGTAGGGCAGCTCACGAGGTCTAAACCATGAAGAGCAAAGAGGGGAGGAGAACATCACATAGCTACTGATCATGGACTCATGGTCCAAGGTGGACTACTCACGACTCATCCGGGAAGCGTCCTGGTGGTGGAGAAGCTCCCGGTGGTGGTTCTCCCCTCCGGCAGGGTGCCAGGAAGAGTTCTCCTGATGCTCCCGATCTTGGAAGCGCTGCGACGGCGGAACAGAGGCGAGATCGCGAAAAAGGGTTCTGTCCTCGAGGGTTTCGGGACGAGAGGGATATATATATATGCGAAGGGGGGCAGCCAGAGGCGGAGCAGGCGCCCCCCTGGCGCGGCCAGGGGTGGGGCCGCGCCAGGTGGCCGCCTGGGCCTCCCCTGGATCCCCTTTGGCCCATCTTTGGTTCTTCGCGAAGCTTCCTGTACGCTGATTTTTCCTGTATATTTCCTGGAATTTTTGGAGCACTTTTAATATGGGGGAAACCTGAAATAGAAAAATAGCAGAAAACAGGAACTGGCACTGTGGTGCACTGAGTTAATAGGTTAGTCCAAATATGATCAAAAGTGTATGGAAGTGCATCAATATCATAGCAATATCACACAAAAAAAGCATGGAGCAAGCAGAAATTATAGATACGTTTTGGACGTATCAACATCCCCAAGCTTAATTCTTGCTCGTCCTCGAGTAGGTAAATGATAACAAGCATAATATCTGTGGTGACATGCTATCAACCATATAAGAACTTTTAAGTAAAGCAATCAAGGCATGTAATTCAATTCAAGTCATAACAAGCAAGAGTCTATATTAGCATTGTAACAAGCAACATAAGAACATAAAGGTGCAAGAGCTCTCGATGTCCGTGACTCAAATGTCTCCAAATGGTGTTTGCGTGCAAGAAAGGGGATAGGGATATAAGAGAGAGTAAAACATAGTTTTTGTATTGTTGAGAACTTAATCTACTAAAGTTTCACACTTGGTCTTCTTTGGAATCTTATCTTGACTCATCCCCAGACCACTAGCCAGGTACAAGTCAAAATGATCCACTCCCTTTCGATATTTTGAGCACTCATGCAATGGATGAGCGTAAGCAAGAAAGTTGACACTTAGGATGGCAAAGAGAGAGAAATGATGAAGGGGGAAGACAAAAAAGGTGTGAAAGGCTCACATCAATGAGGACAATCATAGGCGAGAGAAAGCCAAATGATAGATATGATGTGAGGAGTAGGGATTGCCATGCAACGGATGCACATATGAGCTAAGGTAAGCTCTCCAATGGAACTAGTGGGGGTGCATCCAACTTGCTCGCTCAAGAAGACCTAGAGCTCTTTTGAGGAGGCTCATCATTGGAATATACAAGCCAAGTTCTATAGTGTGAAGGTCCCCACATAGTTATATGCATGAATGATAGTCTCTATGGAGTACAAGGTATAAGATGGAGTACGAGTGTGGATCTCTCAAAAGGAATAGTAGTGTGCCCCCTTCTCTCTTTTTATTTCTTTTTCTCTTTTTTTCTATTTTTTTTATTTTTTTGTGGCCTCAATGGCTCTTTCTATTTAACTCTCATTTGTCCTCTTTGGGGTCTTTTGATTTTGTCCTCTTTGGGATCTTTTGATTTTGTCCTCTTTGGGATCTTTTCCTCACTTTAGGGGCAACACTCTATATATTACAAGAAGTATAGAAGATCTTTCACACTTTACAAAAGTACTCAACATAAAGAAAATGAAACTATCATGATGTATGCAAATGTATGCCTCTGTCAGTGTAGCAGGATATGCAATGATACTAGCGCGTCATGTAGCAATGATTAGGGCAAGGCCCAACTAGCATGCGGCTCATCGATCAAGCAAAAGCATGTATGACATGAAGATCAAGTCATGAGAAGATGGATGTTGCATGGCAATGTATCTCGGAAAGGCTATGGAAATGCCTTGATAGGTAGGTATCGTGGCTGTTTTGAGGAAGGATATAATGAGGCTTATGATGACAGAGCGTATCATGCCAAGGATTTGGATGCACCGGTGAAGTATGCGCCAACTCTCGAGGTGAGAAAGGGCAATGCACGGTACCGAAGAGGCTAGAAAAATATGGCTAGGTGGAAGTGTCAACTTTCGAATACTCACATTAGTCCGAAGAACCCATGCACTTATTATCGGTAACTCTCAATCTAATTAGGAGGTTCACAAAGAGACAAGTACCCCGAGGAGGAGTGTATGGGGGTTTGGTTATCCTTGCGCATCCTCGACTCATGGTACATGAGTGTACTCTAATATTCGATCCCTCCAAAGATTAGTGATCCATCTAGTAGCTAAAGTTCTCGACTATTTTGTAGGTTTTCGAAAATAAACACGGATTGCCCAAAATACGACATCTATCACTAATAGGCTAAAGCTCTTGACACCAAAAGTTCAGACATTACTCATGGCAATACCTCAAAACTATTGCAAGTTACTACTAAAATTAAATAGCAACCTCAATTACCTACTTTAAGTTAAGACACACAACTCAGTGCAACAGGCAAACCCTCTTAACAAGATAAACATGAAAACTCAAGAGAGTTCAGCAACCAACTAAACAAAAGCTCTTTAAAAAGAAAAGCATGAAAACTAAGAGCTAAACATGACAGCAGCTATGGAAAGACAAAGAACACACACAGCAAAGATAAGCATGAAAATCCTATGTTGTGTTCTAGGTTGAAGTGGAGCATGTTTCTCTCCCACACAAAGAAAGCTGGGTTCTAACTTGTTATGAACAGCAAGCAAAGCTAAAGAAAACTAAAAAAAGGAACTAAGAGCAAGACGCTCCAAGCATAGCACATAACGCATGAAGTGATATATAGTGGAACGAAAGACAAACTGATAATTGTTGATGGAGAAGGGGATGCATGGGGGCATCCCCAAGCTTAGACGCTTGAGTCTTCTTGAATATTTCTTGGGGGTGCACGGGGGCATCCCCAAGCTTGAGTGTTTGACCCTCCTGAATCTTCTTTTATCATCTTCCCTCGCACACTTGAAAACTCCCTTCATACATAACTCATCATAATCCGATTAGCGAGGTTAGTACCCACAATAAAATAATTTTTCCCTACTGGAAATAAAGATAATCTTGAAGAGCTACTGTTTCTCAAGATTGCCAAAAGGTTTTTGCAAAGAAAAAGCAAGCTCAAGGTTTGCAAAACGAAGAAAAGGCAAAACAGGACAGAATCTGTGAAAAACAGACCAGCAGGTAGTAAATAATTTTTTCGGGGCACTTCTGCCACTCAAATCAAAAAACTCAGAACAGACGCTCGAAAGCCAATTGTATAGAGCACGCTGTCAAAAAAATCAGATCAAAAAGATGATCTGGTGATTTTATTCGCATTTTTCTGTCCAAGGACAGAATCTGTTTTCTGGACAGCACGTCACAACTTTTGAACTTTCTTGCAATCGGAGGCTAAACTTGGCACAAAGCTGAAAAGAAAAGATACAATGATGATGCTACTGTAGTAACAAACATCAAGACACAAAAAAAGCAAAATAAAACCTAATTCGTTGTGGGCTGCCTCCCAAAAGCGCTTTCTTTTATGCCTTTAAGCTAGGCATGATACAAAAAAAGAAGATCAAGCTTTATCAAGAGTAAGAGAATAGCTAGCCCATGTAACGGACTCAAAAGGCAAATTAATCTTCTTTCTAGGGAAGTGTTCCATCCCTTTCTTGAGAGGGAATTGGAATTTTATATTCCCCTCTTTCATGTCAATGATAGCACCAACGGTGCGAAGAAAAGGACGTCCCAAAATAATTGGACATGAAGGTTCACATTCAATATCCATAATAGTAAAATCAACGGGAACATAATTGTCATTGACAATGATAAGAACATCGTTGATCTTCCCCAAAGGTTTCTTTACGGAAGAATCAACAAGACGAACACCAAAAGAACAAGGATCAAAAGGTTTCAATTCAAACATATCATACATTCTTTTGGGCATAACGGAGGTACTAGCTCCAACATCACATAAAGTATAGCAAGAGAAGTTATTCAACTTAATTTTAATCATAGGATCCCAACTATCTTCTAGCTTTCTAGGTACGGAGGCTTCTACCCTAAGCTTCTCCTCCCTAGCTTTGATAAGAGCATTAGTGATATGCTCCGTGAAGGCAAGATTAAGTGTGCTAGTGTGGGGATCTCTAGACATCTTGTGAAGAAAACCAATAACTTCAGAAAGGGTGCAATTATCAAAATCAAGGTCACTACTATCAAGTAAAGTGGTAGTGGTGTCCTTTAGGCTCACTTGTTTGGTAGCTTCTATGGTTATAGGAGTTTCTTCTTCTACGGTTGAGGTCATGGCATCACCATTAATAGGTCCAATGGGACTAGGAGTGCATTGGGTGCTAAGAGTTTGGATATCCTCAACAACTTGGATAGTAGCAACAGTGTGGTGGGTAGGAAGGCTCTTAATCCTATCTTCTTCCTCCTTTTCCCTAGCCCATCTCTCTTTAAGTTTAGCCATCATCCTAATGTTTTCATTAATTTGCACATGAATAGCATTCATAGGAGTGGTCTTCCTCTCCTCAAGAGGAGAAGTTCTAATTTTAAGCAACTCTACCTCATGGGCTAAATTGTCTACCTTCGAAGAGAGATTATCTAGTTTGTCTAGTTTTTCTTCTACACTCTTATTGAAGGCCTTTTGGGTAGTGATGAAGCATTTAAGTATAATCTCTAGTTCAGAAGTGGAGTTCTTGGTGCTAGGATAAGCATTGTTGTTCCCATAGGAATTAGAGGGGAACGGTCTAGGGTTGCTACCAAAATTACTCCTATAAGCATTGTTATTGAAATTGTTTCTAGAGATAAAGTTCACATCTACTTGATCTTGAGCAATCAAAGAATTTAAAGGAACATCATGAGGATCAATAGAAGATTGCTTGGAAAGTAGAGACATGATCAAGTCAACTTTTTCATTTAGGGAGGAAATCTCCTCGACAGAGTTTACCTTCCTACCTGTTGGAGCGCGTTCGGTGTGCCATTGGGAATAATTGGTCATCATCTCGTCGAGAAGCTTCGTGGCAGCACCAAGTGTAGTTGACATAAAGGTTCCTCCTGCGGCCGAATCTAACAAGTTCCGCGAGGTAAAGTTCAAGCCTGCATAAAAAGTTTGGATAACCATCCAAGTAGTCAAACCATGAGTAGGGCAGTTCTTGACAAGAGATTTCATGCGTTCCCAAGCTTGGGCAACGTGTTCATTGTCCAATTGTTTAAAATTCCTTATGTTACTCCTTAATTGGATAATTTTTGCAGGGGGGTAGTACTTCCCAATAAAGGCATCCTTGCACTTGTCCCAAGAATCTATACTATTCCTAGGCAAGGATTGAAACCAGATTTTAGCTCCTCCTCTCAAGGAGAAAGGAAAAAGCTTAAGCTTAACAATATCACCATCTACTTCTTTGTACTTTTGCATATCACAGAGCTCAACAAAATTATTTAAGTGCAAAGCAGCAGCATCTCCAGCACCGGAGAATTGATCTTTCATAACTAGGTTCAGTAAAGCAGGTTTAATCTCATAAGAAGGTGCTGAAGTGGCAGGTGTAGCAATAGGAGTGCAGATAAAGTCATTGTTGTTATGACTAGTGAAGTCACACAACTTGGTGTTCTCGGTGGAACCCATAGCAGCAGCAAGCAAGATAACTATTTTTGTGATTTTTGGTAAGGGACACTAAAGCAAAAACTGAAAGGTAAACTAACAAGACTAAAAAGCAAAGATAAAAGATAGCGTGCAACTCCCCTATCTTGAAGAGTGGAGTCCCCGGCAACGGCGCCAGAAACTTGCTTGATGGCTTCTCGCCCCTCGTTGGTTACCCCAAGTGGAAGGTTGAGATGTAGCATAGCGGCAAATTTCCCTTGGCAAAGATACGAAGGATCGAATCCCGTGAGACTCCGAGGGTCGACAAGTTGGTGTCAACGGCGCCAGAAACTTAGCGGTTGACGGGACCTGCACACAGATACAGATAACTTTGCTCCCAACGAGTACAGAGAGGTTGTCAATCCCTCCGGCCTTGTTGTTTACAAAGGATCAAGCACAAGAGATAATAATGATAGCTATGACTGCAACTAGGAAATAAAAACAGGAAGTAAATAGAAGGTGTGATCAGCGGTGGTAATATGGACCGGGGTCCCATGATGTTCACTAGTGATGACTCTCTCCCAAAAGACGATAAAACAGCAAAGCGAGGTAAACAAATTACAGCTGGGCAATTGATAGGATTATGTGTGCAAACCAATGCTAACTATGTTGCAAAGAAAGGTAGAGGCTCAAAAGCATGGGCGGTACACCAAGGCAAGTAGACCGAAATCCATCTGCATCTACTACTAATCATCCACCTTGAGATATCTATCCAGAACATCTCGCTGGTATTAAGTTGCGAATCCCACCCAAAGTGTAAACTCAAAGCAACGGACAACTGCATTAAAAGAACTTTGCGTAAAGTAAACAATCCTTGCACCCGCAAGTACAAGCACCATTGTTTTCTCCCTTGTGGCAACAGCACATCCCCTAGACTCATGTTTCTGTCACTCAAGCTAGTCATCAGGGGGCATGAACTCACAATCAAGCATAACGCTCCCTCTTGGAGTTACTACCTACTACTTAGCCAAAGCAATAAACAGCAACGGAGAACATGCAAGAATTACTCAAGAACAAAGATATAAAAGAGGTGAATCAAATATATTACTCAAACACAATCTGAACATAGTCTCATAATCCATCAGATCCCAGCAAACTCAGCAAAGCAACAGCAGAAAGATTACATATGTGCCTCGACCATGTAGGGCAGCTCACGAGGTCTAAACCATGAAGAGCAGAGAGGGAAGGAGAACATCACATAGCTACTGATCATGGACCCATGGTCCAAGGTGGACTACTCACGACTCATCCGGGAAGCGTCCATGGTGGTGGAGAAGCTCCCGGTGGTGGTTCTCCCCTCCGGCAGGGTGCCGGGAAGAGTTCTCCTGATGCTCCCGATCTTGGAAGCGCTGCGGCGGCGGAACAGAGGCGAGATCACGAAAAAGGGTTCTGTTCTCGAGGGTTTTGGGACGAGAGGGATATATATGCGAAGGGGGGCAGCCAGAGGCGAAGCAGGGGCCCCAGGCGCCCCCTGGCGCGGCCAGGGGTGGGGCCGCGCCAGGTGGCCGCCTGGGCCTCCCCTGGCCCCCCTCTGGCCTATCTTTGGTTCTTCGCGAAGCTTCCTGTACGCTGATTTTTCCTGTATTTTTCCTGGAATTTTTGGAGCACTTTTAATATGGGGGAAACCTGAAATAGAAAAACAGCAGAAAACAGGAACTGGCACTGTGGTGCACTGAGTTAATAGGTTAGTCCAAATATGATTAAAAGTGTATGGAAGTGCATCAATATCATAGCAATATCACACAAAAGAAGCATGGAGCAAGCAGAAATTATAGATACGTTTTGGACGTATCACGCGCCTTCCTATGCGAGAGGGGGAGGAGGCCCTGTGGTGCTGCCTCCCTGTGATGCGTCCTCATGAGGCTTCAGAGCTAGCAGCTGCTTCTTCTTCTTAGGAACGACCTCCGGTGGGTAGATGATGTTGTCACTGTCTGGATCCTCAACCGCCGCCGCCTGGTAAGCACGCTCGAGCAAGCACACTGTGTCTTTTTCCTCGCAGGCGATGGCGATGACTCTGCCGCTTCCAGGCATCTTGAGAACATTATAGCCGTGGTGAGTCACTGTCATGAACTTGGCCAGGGCCGAATACCCGAGGATGGCATTGCAAGGAAGATGGATGCGGGCGACATCAAAGTCGATGAGCTTGGTGTGGTAGTTGTCACGCTTGCCAAAGGTTACAGGTAGGCGAACTTGCCCCATAGGAGTGGTGGAGACATCAGTCACTCCGGAGAAGGGCTTGGTAGGTAGTAACTGTTCGTAGGGTACTTGGAGGTTGTCGAATGTCTCGATGGACAGGACATCAAGCCCTGCACCCCCGTCGATGAGGGTCTTGGTAACTTGGACGTTGCTGATGACGGGAGAGCAAAGCATAGGGAGGGCGCCAGCCGTAGCTGCGCATTGGAGCTGGTCTGCCAAACTGAAGGTGATGGGGCACCTGGACCACCTGAGCGGACGGGTGGCCTCGAGCTTGGGGAGAGCTGCGTTTACTTCACGGGTGAACTGCTTGAAGAGGCGCTGAGAAGCTGGGGTCTGTGCTCCGCCCAAGATGCAAGCGATGGTACGCGGCTCCTGGAAGCCCCCAGCCCCCTCGTCCTGGTCGTCGTTCCTCCTTGGTGGTCGCAGAGGTGGTAGGCCGGCCCTGCCCTGAGGACGGTCCTCTCGGAGCTGATCCCTCCAGGCGTCCTCACGGGGCTGGCCGCGCCAACGGTCCTCCCGAGGCTGATCACGCCACTCCTGACGGGGTCCACGATCGTCCCAGCGTCCTCCGGTCTGACCTCCCCCGCGGCCGTAGCCACGGGTGCTGCGCTCGAGGCGTTAGATGACGCGTCCTTCACGGAGAGCCCTGAGCACATGACAATCATGGGTGTTGTGGTTGTGCACGTTGTGAAAGGTGCAAAATGCCTGGCCGTTCTTGGGTGGCTCTGGGTAGTCGCGGCCGCGCTTCATCTCTGGTTCAGCTGCAAGCACTGTCGCTCCCTTGCGCTTTACATCCTTGCTCTTGGCCTTCTTGTCTTCGGTTTCAGTGATGGGGAGCTCGACGAGTGAGAGGCGCCTCTCCTCTGCCCTGGCGCACTTGGTTGCGAGGTTGAACAGCTCCAAGGACGTGCACCGATCTTCATGGATGGCAAGCTCTTCTTTCATCTTGACGTCGCGGACACCATCCGAGAATGCTGAAATGATGGCCTCGTCCGTGACCTTGGGGATCTTGATGCGGACACTGTTGAAGCGTTGGATAAACTTCTGCAGGGTTTCTCCTGGTTGTTGCTTGATACGCCGTAGGTCGCCCACGACCGGGGGACGATCTCGAGTGCCCTGGAAGTTGGTGATGAACCGGTCGCGCATCTCTCTCCAGGTGGAGATCGATCCCGCGGGCAGGTTCAAGAGCCATGAGCGCGCGCCATCCTGAGGGCCATGGGGAACCAGTTCGCCAAGATCTTCCCATTGCCGCCGGACGCCTCGATGCTCAGCTCATAGAGCTGTAGGAACTCCGCAGGGTCAGGGGTGTCGTCGTAGCATGGAGGCAGGTCGGGCTTGAACTTCCTAGGCCAGTTGACGTTGCACAGCTCGGGAGCGAGGGCCTTGCAGCATGCTGTCGACACCGGTGCTTGCTGGGGTGGTAGGACTTGGTCTTGGTCTTCGCACGCCGCCACGGCTGGGGGCGCGTTGTCTCGACGCTGCGGTGGAGGGAGCGCGGGTGCTCTGCCACGGGGTCGCTGGATCTCCTAGCAGCTTCCTTCCTCGCGCGATGGCACCGCGCGTGCGCGGTCACGCCGCGGGGCCAGACGCCTTGGGTCTTGGACGATGCCTTGACGCTAGGGTATCAGTGGAGCTTCTTGGGCCTCGTCGTCCTCGTGGGGAGGCGGACGAGGCAGGGAAAGGGACGGCGCCGGAGAGCCCCCAGCGGTGCTGACGAGCTCGGCGATGCGGTCGAGCCTATCTTCGTAGAAGTCATCGACGGGGTGGTAGCGCAGGAGCTCTCGCGCCATGAGCAACGCAGCCTGCGCATCCGTGGGTCCACGGCGAGCATAGGACGAAGAGATCGCTGGAGTTAGCGACGGGGTAGCGGTGCGTCCATCGCGCCGCATGGATGGGTGTAGAGACGACGCATGTTGTTCTTGCCGCGCTAGACCGGTGGCGGCTTTGGCAGCAGGCAATGGAGAACGACGGGGTGGTCCGCCGACAGGAGCGGTCTGAGCGACGCGGCGGCAAGGGTAGCCCGCCGCTCAGCGCGGGCTCTGCGAGCGTCGGCCATGGACTGCTGGAACGATAGAGCACTGAACGACGGAAGGGAAGTCTCAGCGCACCCCTACCTGACGCGCCAAATGTCGGATTTAGGGTTCCGGCAAAACCTTAAGGTTCAAACTCTGGGGTGCGCACGAAGATCTCTCCTTCCGCCCTAGCCCTTCTACTCGACAGTTCTAGGCCTAGCTCGTCAGATCCAATGAACAAGAGACACAAGATTTATACTTGTTCGGGCCACCGTCGTGGTGTAACACCGTAATCCAGTGTGTGTGGTGGATTGCCTTGTAGGCAGAGGGAGAACTAGTACATGGATGAACTGCCTATGGGAGAGGTGTTCTTGAGCTCAGGTGAGCTTGAGGTGTGTGGCCTTCTATCTGATCGACTCGAGATGGGATCGGCTCTGTCCTTGATCCGATTCCGATCCGCCTTCTCAATGGTGGTGGCTAGTCCTATTTATAGTGGCCAGGGTTCTCTTCCCAAATATTGAGCGGGAAGGAATCCCACAACGGCCAAATTTGAAGGGGAACAACTAGTACAAGCTATCCTGACAAAATGTGGTCTTTGCTGCCAAAGGCTTTGGTGGTGACGCCGCCGTGGGCTCCGCGATGACCTTCGTCCTGCCGTCCTGCTGGTCTTGATCTTGTTGCACTGATATGGAAACCTTTGCCTTACGCCTCGGGACTCCGCGCCTGCACCTGCTCCTTTAGCACCGAAGAGGAAACTGGCGCTCTGCGCCCGCTGGCGCCCGCCTGGCTTTAATCGTCACTGCTCACGTCATGAGGACCTCGCGATGTGCCCCTCGCCTTGATATCTCCGATCCTCACAAGCCGGCCTGGCGAGGCCGCCCCAGGGGATGTCCTATGTCGTCCGCCTCGGGAGAGTCTTGAGTGTTGCTGAAGAAGTTGGGCCACACTAGGCCGCCTTGCGAGCCACGCTCTGGGCCGCAGGCAGGCAAGTTTGGGTACCCCCGTTCCCAGAACGCCGACATTATTAATAAGAGGTGACATTATTATTAAGAGATGGCATTTTTTTTATTAAGAGATGGAATTTTTTATCATGGCATTTTAACAGATGGCATTTTTTCCACTAAAAAACAGATGGTTTTTTTTGTCTTTTGGTCTAGGGCAAAAATTGTTCTCTATATTTTTATAGCATGGCAATTTTCATTTTTGTCAGATCATGGCATTTTTATAATTTCGTTTCTCTATTTTTGTTTATAAGAAAGTTTGTATTTTTAAAATCTCTTTTTTGAGTAAAAAAATCTCTTCTTTTTTGTGTATAAAGGAAAATTGCAATTGGGCCTGTAGGACTTAGAGGCCTCGGGGGAAGCTAAAGGGGCCTCTATTGCGAGCCCTGTTCGCTGGTCGATCGACCAGCCACCTCAACGTGAAAACATCTCACAAATTAAACTATTTCTGAAAATATTTCACACTGCTGACCCTTTTGTGCAGCGCCCAACAGTAAGGCGCTGCACTTTACTGTGCAGCTCCTTACAGCTAGGCGCTGCATAGTGTAGTGCAGCTCCTAACTGTTAGGCGCTGCACAGTGTGACGCCTAAGTGTTAGGCGTTGCACAGTAGAGTGCAGCGCCTTAATATCAGGCGCTGCACATTAGGATCATCGGAGTGAAATATTTTCAGACAAAGTTT
Organism: Secale cereale; assembly: GCA_902687465.1. Lineage (NCBI taxonomy): Eukaryota > Viridiplantae > Streptophyta > Magnoliopsida > Poales > Poaceae > Secale > Secale cereale. Next base: position 597,343,038 of record LR738712.1, read on the forward strand.
AGTTTGTAAAATAGTTTTGCTTCGAGGTCAAATCTATGCCTTTTGCCGTCGCTGGAGCCTCCATCCTTGGGATCGTACGCCAGATATTGCAGTCATTATCAAAAGATTCGTAAGAAACAAACATCGGCGAGCACTTTACTGCTCAGTCCAGTTTCAGATAAATCTGTGATGTGACCACACTTCCTTCAGTTGATGCCATGCTCAAGACTTGAAGCAAAGATCACACTCTATTCATGCGGCAGCCAAAGATGTCCTCCAAAGTGACCAAAGCGCTCAGCTTTCACATCAGATGTTCCCACCAAAGCAAGGCTCCCAGATCAGCCCACAAGAGTGCACTACAACCTAATCCAAGACTAAAAAGTGATGATGATCTAGTCCACAAAGTTCAAGTAAGCAAGAAGCAAACTGCCCACATCACAGGGCAAAATGCGCATCAAGGGTCCACATCATCATGTCCATGCAAGCATCCAAGTGGCCAGTCAAGATCAAGTGCCGACGGGGGAGTGGCCGAGTCCATATCCCTTTCAGGCTGGTGGGGTGGAGCAACTCATCCAGGTTGCATTAGATGAATCTTTTCCGCGTCGTGAGCAAAGCGCTTGCTCTGAAAATCACAAGCCACCTCAACAGGCACAACAGGTCATGTGCATCGGAAAGTCGAGGGTACCATTGTACACAACTGGACGGTTGTCATCTGACGGCACAATTTGCCGACATGGCACACTGGGTAGCAGGTCGTGCGGCAATCGGCATTCTTCGGCGGTGTAACCACTAACAAATGACACTTTCAGCAAGTCGATAGATCACATCATTCAGCTTCCCCTTAAAACTTCCTTACTGCTAGTGGGTAGAATGAGTTCACAAATATGGGATCTAGCCTGAAACCATACAGCTGGAAGCCCCCTAACAACAATAAAAGACGAGCCTGAAATTGCCATTACATGTATGCAGTGCAAGGCACCACTGCCCGTAAATCTTCCTACCATTAGTGCTGTTGGGTTGTTGGGAGGTTATGACCTCTTCTGGAAACACCATTTCCTACACAGAAAATTAGCATGTCAGCAATGACTGGAAGAATTGTCAAAACCGCTACATAAAATAACATTCTGGAACACTCAGTAACTTTGAGTGCAAAGTTTTGTTACTCTGAAACTAGTGTTCCTTCTGTTCGGGAAAGCTATCATTTTAGAAGTCGTTCCAGATACCTACATTTTGATACATTTTGCTTTTTCTGTTGAAGGACTCAATCGTCAGCTATTAACATGCCAACATTAAGCGCCAGTTCTTTTAGTGATCTCCTTTTGCTGCTAGTTGGCACAGGGTCATTTCTTCTTGCTGTTTAATGATAGTTGGCGTCAGGTCTTTTCAAATGGCATTTAATTAGCACCGCACATCTTTCACCTACTCTGGCATTGTACCACTCTTCTATCTTTGATGGTTGAGTACGGCTTTATCTTGTTTGAGTGCTGTCTTATATAAGACTGTCCTATTTCACTGACACTAAGTTGCCTTTAATTTTTTGCCTGCACTGAGTTCCTGTAACAGGGCAGTAGCTTGAGAAGTTTCATCTTCCACTCTGCCAAAATCCAGGATTTGCTTCCTCACGTAGCATGTTTTAGTTATACATTTTTCTTACTTTAGTACTTGGCCCTTTTATTGAGTTTATTTTCAGTCTTGTAGGCATTCTGTACAGTTTATTTTAATATAGATTTATCAAGCAGTGTCATCCATCAAAGTCTCCTTAAAAAAATAAAAAAACTGTGGTGCACATTATATTTGGTATACAACATTTATCATATTGCTTTGAAATGAGAGAAAATAGCTTACCTTGGCTATTCCTGAATTTCTTCTTTGATACAACAGTAGCTTGCTAAGGGACAAACAGCCTTGACATCCTTGGGTTTCTGGACTCCTAACTTTATCGTACACGATTGACAAAGCTTCCCATGAGTAACAAATAGACAATTCAAGTCAAACTTCAGATCATCAGGAATCTTATTATTCAGATGAATGTATGCCTTCTCCCTAGTAGCTGTTGGAGGAACCCAACCAATAGCCTTTGTAATGCGGAGTACCTATTGCAGAAATATGTGTTACCAGTTACCACACATATGTAATGCAGGTTAAAATAATGCTCACAGCTTAACAGTTGACAAATAAAGATTCACGTACATGAGTATCTACTGGAAAGTCATCCTTTTGAAGATAGAACATCAGGACACATGCCACCTGTCATAACATGCATAATTATATAAATGCCATCAGTCAGATGCTTGCTTACTCCAGCAGCCTCACATTATCCAAAAATCAAACAACCAAAATAATAGGATACAACAACTAATTAAACAGCATGCAGAAAGTTACATAAACATTTACTGTTGCAAACCCTTCATTTGTTCTGAACAAGTCTGTTTGAGTTCTGTTGTGCCACACAAACTATAAAAGGCTCAAATATTGCTCAGTATGTAAAAAAAATTAAAGAACCTCTGTTTGGAAGGCTAAAATTGTAGTTGGTGGTGCGGGTGCCACAGCATCAGTTAAGCACAAAGCAAACACAAATCCATCAAGGCGACAAGCCTTACACATTTGTTCTACTACCTCCAGCATACCACAAGAAGACGTATAACAGTATAAGATTTTGAGTTTTTGCATACTCCATCCGTAAATTGTTGACATTTTGGACACTGACATGGTCTCTAACATGCATCTCCGACCATTACTTTTTGTGGGTATATATGATAATAAGTTTTGAAGTTTTTTATTGTCAAAGTATTTTTCATGATAAACCTAATGATACTATTTTCATCTTACCAATCTAAATATTGTTGATATATTACTAGTCAAAGTTATAGAAGTTTGACTGCGCGATCTTTATGAGGTCATATGCATTTACAAATGGAAGTGCCGTCATAACATGAAAGCTAATCCGTTTAAGCACACCACATATTTGTAGTGTTTTGTTCAAAGGCTAGAGTTCCGGTGATTAAGTGAGAATATCAAACAACGCTACGAATAATCCGCTGACTTTTGATCAGTATTTCTTGACTCTCATGAGGTATCTACTCTCACTTCAACTACCTGTTGCTAGGTTTCATCCTTTACAACAAACCAAAGGCGCAGCCTTCTTACTTTACCACGAATTGCGTCGAACTTGGCAAAACCCCTACAACCAGAGAACAGAAATTCCATTGCAGTGAAATAGGAAGAAAGAGATGTGGTAACTCACAGTCTTGGGCCCAATCCCTTTGAACTGCGAGAGCTCCCTCTTCACCTCATCCACGGACAGCTCCCGCAGGTACTCAAGGCAAATGGCGCCCCTCTTCTCCCTCACGCCCCTCAGCATCGCCCGGATCCTCGCCGCCTTCGTCGCCGCCAGGCCCCCGCACCGGATGGCGTCCTCCAGCCCCATCCCCTCCTCGTCCACCACCTCCAAAACGGAACAGTGAAGATACTGTTAGCGGCGGGAGCTTCTAGATGCTTCAGGAAGGGGGCTAGTTAGCCATCGAGGACAGTACCTACCTGGTCCCAGGAGGGGAAGGCGGCCTTGAGGGAGGCGAATGCGCGGCGGGAGATGGCGTCGGTGGTGTTCTGGGAGAGGAGGGTGGTGACGAGCCCATCGAGGACGGTCGGACACGGAGCCGGCTGGTCGCCCTCGTCCTCCGGCGAGAGGCCGAGGCGGAGGAGGCGGAAGGGCGCGAACTCGTCGGGGAAGCCATGGAAGGCGAGGAGGGCGTCGCGGACGGCCAGGCATTGAGCGGGGGAGGGGGCAGCGTGGCCATGATAGGGCTCCAGCGGAGAGTCGCGCCTCGACGGCGAGGCCGGCAGCTTCCGCTTGGGCTTCCGGGTCATCTTGCCGGCTGCGTCGTAGAGGCGGCGGTCGCCGGCGATGCGGGTGCTGGGGAAGGGCAAGTGGGTGAGCTGGTTGTGGGCTCGGCTATACCTCGGCGAGACCCAGGCAAGCCTCACCTGAAGCAAGGCACAAGATGGCCGGCCCAGGCGCGCGGGAGACCACAGCCTCTTTTGTTTTTTTCTTTTGTTTATACTTCCAAATATTTTGGATAAATATATTACAAAAAAACTTTTCATAAATTTTTTTGAGAAAAAAATGTTATCCAAGCATTTGAAAAATCTTAAATGTGTATAGAGAAAATGTTTCTAATGGATACCAAAAAATCATACAAAAATATACAAATGTGTATGAAAAAAGTTGATCATGTACCTAAAAAATGTTAATCAAGCATTTATAAAATATTTAATCTTGTATTTGAAAAAACAAATCAAGAATTTGAAAAATGTTAAATGTGTACTGAAAAATGTTGACCGTGTATTCAAAAAATGTTAATCTTTTACTTGAAAAATATTAATAAAGCATTTGAAAAATGTTAAATGATTATAGAAAATATGATTACCATGAACTAGTAAAATGTTAAACTTGAATTTGAAAAATTGTCAATCAAGCATTTGAACATGTTAAATGTGTATGGAAAAAACGTTAATCATTTATTCCAAAAATTGTTAATCTTGTATTTGAAAAATGCCAATCAAGCATTTAAGAAATGTTAAAAATGTGTATAAAAAAAGTTGACCATGTATTCAAAACATATTAATCTTGTATTCGAGAATGTAAACGTGTATTAGAAAAAATGTATTAGATACACCAAAAAATGTACAATGTGTATGGAAAAATGTAGACATCAAACATTAAGTTTTCAAAAAATGCTAATTAAGTATTTAACAAAATATTTATCAAGTATAAAAGAATCCCGTTATATACAATTTTTAATGTGTACTGCAAAAAAGTTAACATGTGTTGAGCAAATTAGAAAATGGATGACAATCGACATAAAAATAATAAAAATAAAAGGTGAAGAAAACAGGAGAAACTAAAATAAACAAAGAAAACAAAAGTATAATGAAGAACAATAGAAAAACGGAAGAAATCCAGTGAAAAATAAAAGTAAACCCAAATTTCTAACTATGAAAAAGGAAAAACTGAAGGAAACTGGTGAAGAAAAAAGGAAAAGAAAGAAAATCCAAAGAAAGACAAGGGAAAAATAAGTGAAAACCGATAAATAAACGAAGAAAACAAGTGAAAACAGTAAAACCGGGGGAAAACAAAAAAACATAATACCATATAAAACCATTGAAGAAATAGAGAAACCGAAAAGACAAAAAAAGGAAAAGGAAAAGAAAAAAACCGAAGAGACCTAGCGAACCGAACCGGATCGATGCTCTGAGCGCACCGTGCGAGCGAACGAACGGGCCGTCTCTGTGCCGTAGGGAGCAGGGAAAAACCTTCAGCGAGCCGGGCATACATCTCGCTATAAGCGAGATATAGCCCAGGCGTTGTCTAACATTTTCAATTTTGGCCAACTCTATAGGACAATATGCTACAATCACATTATAAATATAATATTAAAAAATCATATTGAATTTAGTGGAACGAATTTTGAGTTGCAGATGTTATTATATTTCACATAGGCTTGGTCAAACTTAATGAAGTATGACTCTGGACAAACCTAGAACTTCAATTATTTCGGAATATTGGGTGGGTTGCGATAGCCCCTCGCCCCCTGGGTATGGATCATCAATTCATTATTGACATAGGTCAAATTCATGAATGGATTTGCTAAATGGTTTAATTCGTAACTAAATCATTATAGCTTGGAATTATATAAATAATATGTCGGTGTACTAAAGTAGGGGTACCTTAGTATCCCGACTTGTGCACCGGCAGTAGCAGCGCCCCGTGGTCAGGCTCATCACGTGCCCGCCAAGGCCCGCTCTAGTTCCTTTGGAGCCATTCAAGAACAAAGTATTCAAGTTAAGAAACAAGACCCCGGCAAGAGGAGCTTGCCGGGAAGGCCGCACCAGGCTCAAGGTTATCACTCCAGCGCAAGACCCTGGCAAGAGGAGCTCGCCAGGAAGGCCAAAGAACAGCACCTCAGAAGATATATCGTGGCGCATCATGCGCCCCGGCAGGACCCGGAGAGCGACAAGCTTCCGGGCCCGGCAAGGTAGCGACCGCGGCAAGAAGCTTGTCGCGGCAAGCTTTTACTGTGTGCCTGCGCTCCAGCTCATCTGTCCACGCGTCGTCCTGGGGCCCTTCCAGGGGCACGTGGCAGATGGTTGTGCAGTCTGGGGTACACGGTGGCAAGCCACGGTGACGAGGCCACCATCGTGGCGAACGGAGACGCCCGGGCGGAGGCTTTTGGGGTGACGGCGATGGGCATTCAATGTCCTTGTCCCCTACCGTCAGGGTTAGGTATAGACCACTGTGCATACACTGTTCATGCACTGTTACAACTACCACCAATTTTACATTTTTACCCTCATCTACGTTGACACCTGTCGGTGACCCCTTTGAGCTATAAAAGGAGGCCCATGCACAACGTAGAGGGGGTTCGATCCCAGAAACTTGATCACTTCCACGCTCGATGTAGCTAGTACTGTAGATTTTCAAGCTTCCGAGCCAAGAACTCAATACAACCAAAGCAGGAGTAGGATTTTACGCATCTGTGCGGCCCGAACCTGGGTAAACTGCTCGCGTGTGCCCCTCGATCTGCTCTTTGTGCTTTCTCCGCTCCCTTGCCGTACCGAAAAGGGGCTCCGGTCCCATAGGTGTTCGTGGGCGATCAGTTTCCCCCACATCTTTGGCGCGCCAGGTAGGGGGCGTCGAGGTTGTGCGGACCTGATCCGGCGCTCACGCGGGCGCAACCTTCAGCAACTTCACCAACCTCTCCAGCTTCATCGACATGCCACCGAAGAAGAAAGCTTCGGAGGTAGGAGTCCCGTCCGCGTCGATCCCACCACCACCAGAACCAACGGTCGGTGGGGTAGACGCTGGCGGAAGGACGGACGCCGGCGGGGAAACTCACGGCGCCGCCAAGTCCAAGGACAAAACGGACGACCGGGCGAACTCCAAGGCTTCGGCGTCCGTGCACGCACCGCGCCCCTCTCAGGAGGTGCCGGATCGGCAGCGGCGTGGTACGCACGGTACCATCCGCTTGCTGGGATAAGGCCAAGCAGGCGGGTCGCGGGACGCTCAAGGCCAGCGTGCTGGCACGAGCAAGGCGCGGTCGCCGGGGCGAGAACCTGCTCCTTCTAACGCTGTTAGAAGTCCGAGCATGTCTCGCTCCTCGCACCGCTCGCCACCGCTTCCCTCCTCTCCAGCAGAAGCTCTAGCCAGAGCTCAACTGCTCCTCGACTTCCCTCCAGCGGCAGACAAGGCCGAAGACTGGAGGGCTACAATCCAGAGCCTCATCGCTTTCGCCAACAACGACACGCCGCAGCAGCCGGCGACATCACGGCCGCGACAAGTCAGCCAAGCGAAGGCTGATGGAGACAAGACCGCCGGGGGTGCAACTACCGTGCACTCCCCGCCGCGGAAGCAGAAATCGCCGACCCGCCGGATCAACGCCGACGACGACTCCATGGCGTCGTCGGATCCGCGGGCTCGCCGCGATCAACGCCAAGTCCTCGACGACAGGCGACAAGAAGACGCTCGAACTCGCATCGAGCGTCGAAGAGAAGCGCGACGACAATCTGACCAGCGCGTTGGGACCGCTGTCGACCTGCACGCGCCCGGTGAACCAGGCGACTTGCCGTACGCGGCAGGCTGCCCTGCGTTCACCCGTGAGCTGCGGCAAGTCCAGAAGAACTTTAAGCCCGACGTACCCGAGAAGTACGACGGCAAGACCCATCCCTCGGAGTTCCTCAGCATCTACACCATTGCGGTGCAGGCTGCCGGGGGACGCGACGAGAAGATTTTAGCGAACTACTTCCCGCTTGTGCTCAAGCCCAATGTCAGATCTTGGCTCATGCACTTGCCGGAGAACTCCATCTCTTCTTGGGCAGACATGTGCCACCAGTTTGTCGACGCCTTCACGGGTGGCCACAAGCCCCACGGCCAGGAGAGCGATTTACACATTCTTGCCCAGAAGGAGGGAGAGTCCCTGCGAAAGTACATCCAGAGGTTCAGCCGCGTCCAGCACAACATCCCCGATGTCCACCCTGCCGCGGTTATCAGCGCGTTCCACCAGAACGTGCGTAACCACCGGATGAGGGAGGAGATGGCGATGACCAAGATCCGGGACGTCAGCGAGCTTTACGCTCTGGCTGACAAGTGTGCGCGCGCTGAAGAGGGGAGGAGACTCCCCGGGGAGGATGCTGGAGCAGGAGGAACGGACAGCGAGGATGCCGCCCCGGCAAGGAAAGGTCGGCGGCGGAACAATAAGAAGAAGAAGAACAAGGAGGTACTGGTTGTCGAGCAGTCCGGCAAGGAGGCTGCCGCCAAGAAGACACAGGCTGGTGGCTCCGGCAAGGAGGCCACCCCTGTAGCAGCAGCCGACAAGCAGGACGGCTCCGACAAGCAGTACTGTAAGATCCATCGCACCAAGGGCCACGATCTCCAGAACTGCAAGAGGGTAGAGTACCTCGTAGAACAGCAGAAGGCTGAATACGAGCGTCGCGACAAGGAGAAGGCCCAAGGAGGCGGAGGAGAGTCCGGCAAGAAGCGGCCATTCAATGGCCGGGGAGGACGCCGCGGCAAGGCCAAGCAGCGGCAAGGAGATAGACCTCCCCGCGGCCGCGATAAGGACGAGGACGAAGAGGACGACGAGGACATGAATGACGGAGATAACAGCGAGCAGGAGTTCCAGAAGGCCACAGAAGTTATGTGCGTCGATGGGGGTGCTTCTCTACACACTTCCCACCGCCAACTCAAGCAATGGGTACGAGAAGTGAATGCAGCAGAACCACCCGTCGAATCGCGCAAGCTGCTGAAGTGGTCCAGCACGCCCATCATCTTCGACCTTGAGGACCACCCTGACCGCACAACGGCGGTCGGGTGCTTGCCGATGTTGGTTTCGCCAACTATCTGCAACCTCAAGGTCACCAAGATGTTGGTTGACGGCGGAGCCGGCCTCAACTTGATCTCCTCCGCTGTGATCCGGAAGCTACAGATCCCCGACAGCGAGCTCGAGGAAACCGGGACATTTCAAGGGATCAACCCGGGAAGGAGCAAGCCGAAGGGAAAGATCACACTATCGGTGACCTTTGGCGGAGAGCTTAACTTCAGGACTGAGAGGATCACCTTCGACGTTGCCGATATCCCATTGCCATACAATGGGATACTTGGCCGCCCTGCGCTCGCCAAGTTCATGGCAGCCTCTCACTATGCTTACAACATGCTCAAGATGCCAGGGCCAATAAGCGTCATCTCTGTCCCGGCGACAAGAAGGATGCGCTTATCTGCGCCGACAAGATTTACCGGGATGCAGCAGCCGCGGCAGACAGCAAGACACTTGCCACTGAAGCTCCCGGGGGGAAGAACAAGACCAAGTCCGGCAAGAGCTCTGGGGCCCACTCCGGCAAACACACCTCTTCGGAGTGCTGCGCTGCCGTAGACGACGCACCATCGAGCTCCACCGGCAAGTGCAAGAAAGGAATGGCAGCTCCACCTGCAACCAAAAAGGTGTCCGCCAAGGAGGACGACACTGGTGGTACCTTCACCATCAGTGCTACGCTCGACCCCAAATAGGAAAGCGCGCTCGTTGCCTTCCTGCGGGCGAATGTCGACGTGTTTGCATGGCAACCGTCTGACATCCCCGGCGTTCCCAGGAAGGTAATTGAGCACAAGCTTGCTGTTTGTCCTCACGCGCGGCCAGTCAAACAGAAGTTCAGGAAGCAAGCGGTGGAGCGCCAAGAGTTCATTGCTGAAGAGATCAAGAAGTTGGAAGCAGCAGGCCTTGTTAGAGGTGTACTTCATCCCACGTGGCTGGCCAATCCGGTTGTCGTGCGCAAAGCTAATGGGAAGTGGAGACTTTGTATAGACTTCACTGATGTGAATAAAGCTTGTCCCAAGGATCCATTTCCCTTGCCGCGCATTGACCAGATCGTTGACTTCACGGCTGGATGTGAGTTGCTTTCATTTCTTGATGCATACTCCGGATACCACCAGATATTCATGGCTGAGGAAGATGAAGAGAAGACCGCATTCATTACTCCATGTGGCACTTACTATTTCATACGTATGCCCTTTGGATTGAAGAATGCGGGCTCAACGTTTACAAGGGTAGTCCACACTGCTTTTGAATCACAGATACACAGAAATGTAGAAGCTTACATGGATGACATAGTGGTTAAGAGCAAGGACAAGGATACCCTGATCCAAGACCTGGATGAGACTTTTGCAAATCTACGCAAGATACAACTCAAGCTGAACCCCGAGAAGTGCGTCTTCGGAGTCCCCTCCGGCAAGCTTCTCGGGTTCTTTGTGTCCCAGAGGGGGATTGAAGCTAATCCCGACAAGATCAAAGCCATCGAGCAAATCGAAGCCCCGAAGCGCGTCAAGGATGTACGGAGGCTTGCTGGTTGTGTGGCTGCCCTCAGTAGGTTCATTTCTAAGTCTGCAGAACGCGCCCTGCCATTTTTCAAAATCTTGAAAAAGGCAGGTCCAATGAAGTGGACTCCGGAAGCGGAGGCAACGCTGTAGGACTTGAAAGGGTACCTGTCCTCCACTCCAATACTTGTCGCACCTAAGCCGCAAGAGAAGTTGCTGCTATACTTAGCAGCAACCAATCAAGTGGTTAGTGCTGCGTTGGTAGCGGAAAGGAAGGCAGAGGAAGAGCCCGCAGCCCCGGCAAGCACTTCCAGCGACAAGCAGGGGGCTCCCCCGATAAACTCTGGCCCCGACAAGGACGAGCCTGCGCAGATACAAGGAGAAGTGCGAAAGAAGATGGTGCAGCGCCCAGTTTATTTTGTAAGTTCCCTCTTGCAGGGGGCTAGGTCAAGATACTCTGGAGTGCAGAAGTTGCTTTTCGGCCTCCTCATGGCCTCAAGAAAGCTGCGCCATTACTTCCAAGCACACGAGATAACGGTGGTCACTCGCTTTCCGTTGAAGAGGATATTGCAAAATCCAGAAGCAACAGGAAGGATTGTCGAGTGGGCACTAGAGCTGTCAAGCTTCGGTCTTAAATTTGAGAGTACTCCAACTATCCAGAGCCGAGCATTGGCAGAGTTCATAGCAGAATGAACACCAACACCAGACGAAGAAGTTCCAGAGACAAGCATCCCCGACCAGGAAGCAAGCAAAGAATGGATAATGTACTTTGATGGTGCCTTCTCGCTGCAAGGCGCCGGTGCTGGTGTGCTTCTTGTCGCACCCACTGAAGAGCACCTCAAGTACGTGGTCCAAATGCACTTTCGCAAGGAGCAAGCGACAAACAATACTGCTGAGTATGAAGGTTTGCTTGCCGGCCTCAGGATTGCGGCCGAACTTGGGATCAAGAAGCTGGTTGTGCGGGGAGATTCACAGTTGGTAGTCCGACAAGTAAATAAGAGCTACCAGAGTCCTTTGATGGAAGCTTATGTCGATGAAATGAGGAAGCTTGAAGAACACTTTGAAGGCCTGCAGATGGAGCACGTTCCAAGAGCTCAGAATGATATCGCAGATGGCCTCTCAAAGTGTGCTGCAATGAAGTTACCTGTGGAACCAGGGGTCTTCGTGCTCAAGCTAACTCAACCATCCGTTACACCATCAGTTGGACAAAGCAAGAAGAGGAAGTTGGTCTCCGGCGACTACTTGCCGGCGGACCTTCCTGAAGCCGCCGCCAAGGTCCCCAAGATCAACAACCAAGATGCTGAGGAACAGTCTGCTCCTGCGGACCCAAGGGTCTGTACAGTTGAAGCAGGCGTTCCCGACAAGTCTTGCCCCGGCAGGCTTGCCGGGGTACACTCAGCTCCGGCAGAGCCGCAGGTTCTTGCCGTGGAAGCTAACGTTCCCGCAGCAGCCCTGATGCCTTTAGTCCTTGTTGTTGAGCCTCAGGCTCCGGCACGGGCACAGCAAATCGTTCGTTTTCTCCAAACTGGAGAACTTCCCGAAGAACCAGAAGAGATAGAAATAATAACTAGGCAGTCAAGTATGTACCAGTTCGTCGGCAATGAACTATACAGAAGAAGACTCAATGGTGTCAGGTTGAAGTGCATTTCCCGGGAAGATGGGCAGAAGTTGTTGGCAGAGATACACGGAGGCATATGTGGCCACCACATTGGTGCAAGAGCACTTGCCGGGAAGGCGTTCCGGCAAGGTTTCTTTTGGCCAGAAGCCCTCCAAGATGCAACTGCACAAGTAACCAAGTGTGAAGCGTGCCAGTTCCATGCCAAGCAAATACACCAGCCAGCTCAAGCTCTCCAGACGATCCCTTTGTCCTGGCCCTTCTCGGTCTGGGGGCTCGACATCCTCGGCCCCTTTCCCCGCGCTGTCGGGGGCTTTGAGTACTTGTACGTCGCAATCGACAAGTTCACAAAGTGGCCGGAAGTGGAACCAGTGAGAAAGGTGACCGCACAGTCAGCAGTCAAGTTCTTCAGGTCAATCGTTTGCCGTTTCGGAATCCCTAACAGGATCATCACCGACAACGACACACAGTTCACAAGTCGCACCTTCATGCAATACGTCCAAGACCTTGGCGCCAAGGTCTGCTTCGCTTCTGTTGCTCACCCAAGGAGCAACGGTCAAGCAGAGAGGGCAAATGCTGAAGTACTGCACGGGCTCAAGACAAGAACTTTTGACAGGCTGCACAAATGCGGAAGAAACTGGATCGAGGAGTTGCCGGCGGCTCTTTGGTCAATCAGGACGACACCAAATCGAGCCACCGGGCAGACAACCTTTGCTCTTGTCTATGGAGCAGAGGCAGTTCTCCCCACGGAACTCGTATACGGGTCTCCTCGAGTACTCGCTTACGACGAGCTTGAGCAAGAGCAACTGCGGCAAGATGACGCATTGCTCCTCGAGGAGGACCGTCTCCAGGCTGCTGTACGAGCTGCTCGATACCAGCAAGCTTTGCGTCGCTATCATAGCCGCAAAGTCAAGGCCAGGAGTCTCGAGGAAGGCGATTTTGTTCTTCGGCGCGTTCAGTCCGCCAAGAATTCCAACAAGTTGACGCCGAAGTGGGAAGGCCCTTATCGGGTGAGACAAGTCACAAGGCCAGGCGCTGTCCGCCTTGAGACCGAAGAAGGCTTACCGGTGAGCAACTCCTGGAACATTGAGCATCTTCGCAAGTTTCACCCATGAGGCGCGGTTGTCGTGATCCATTCCGGCAACCACCTTTTGTACAAGTCTTGCCGCTGTTGCATGTAAACCTTTGTACAAAGCCGGGCGCAGACCCCGTGCGTTAGTAAAACTTTTGAGCTTCGCACCATTTGTCATTTCATGCCTTTCTTTTTACTTGCATGTATCATCTGACACTTTGTGCAGCACACACACCCGGTAAGCAGTAACAAGCCGCAAGGCTCCATATCCATGTTTCCTTCCTTTTTCCTTTATTCTCTCAAGCAGAAGAAGAGTTC
>LR738712.1:597356448-597373203 GCA_902687465.1 Secale cereale
GGGGAAGGAGACAGTGGTATGGACCAAGTGTTGTTCAAGAAAGGAAAGCCTTGCCGGGAAGTAAACGGCACACAAAAAGATAAGTTGCCAAAGTTTGAGCATTCAAAATTTCAAATTCTTAGTTATTCTCCTTGAACAACCACACTTTGTATGGAAAACCTGTGCGCGGAGGAACCTACCCGTGGCTAGCCGCACCCTTACTTTGTTTCGAGCACGCTCAACGGCTTAAGTGAGCCGCCCTTACTTCGTTTTCGAGTTTGCTCAACAATCTAAGTGTGTTGCGGCTAGCTGCGGCAAGGTTTCTTGCCGGCAAGGGCATTGCCAGCAGGCTGCTAAGAGTTCCGCACTCGGCGCTCGCGGCAAGGGTTCCTTTGCCGGCAAGTTCCCTAAAAGCGTAGGATGGAAAGCATACAAAGTGAAGGAACCAAGCAAGGGGGATAACACTGCATTGACTATCCAAAATAAAGTTATATTACAAAAAGACTTGCCGCTGTTCTAACGAACTACTGTCTATGACTTAATTGGCAGCGGCAAGGGAAGCAGAAAGAAAACTACCTAGTCTGCACGGTCACCGTCAACCCTCTTGATCTTGCCCACCTTGGCCACGATGTGGGCAATGCGCGCCTTCAACGCCTCCTGGTCAGCTTCGGGCGGCAGGGTCCGGAGGACGTTGTCGAGGTTGATCCCGGGGTTGCGGTAGACGATCTTCGACAACACTCGCTCCATGGTACCCGTGCAGAGCCTACGCGCCTCGTTCGCCAGCTGCAAGGGGACCCTTTCCCGTAGCTGCGCGAGGGCTGGCGCCACTCCCCTGAAGAACAAGCTTAGCTTGGCGCTGTGGGGAAGGCTCTCGTCGGGGGAGTACGCGAGGTGCTCCGTCCCCAACGCCACCATCTCCTTGTCGATGTTGACGGCGGAGGCGACGAGCTCCTCGGTCCACTGCTCCACCGTCCGCTGGAAGTTGTTTTGCGAGACGGCGGCGCTGTCCAGCAGGGCCCTCTCAGCACGGAGATCATCCTTCAGCTTTGTTTCGCGGTCCCGGGCGGCGTCAAGTGAGTCGGTGAGGGTGGAAACCTTCAGTTCCAAGTCTACAATGGAGTCCTTGGCGTCGTTGAGCTCTTTGCCCTTCTCGGAGAGACGGACTTGCAGCTCCGAGTTGGTGTGGGCGTCCTTCTCCCGCGCCAAGTTGAGCGCGGCAACCCTATCCTCGCTCGTCTTCAAGCTCGTCTCCAACTGCGCCACCCTGGCCTCCAGGTCCCTCTTGGCGGTCTCTGCGGCAGCAGCGGCGTCCCTCGCCTCCTGCAGAGCCCCGCCAATGGACTGCTCGCGCGCGGTGAGGTCGTCCTCGTGGCTACCGAGGTCGACCTTCCGCTGATTGAGCTCTCCCTCCCGCCGAGACAGATCCTCGGCGGCCAGTCGCTGCTGCTCCTCGACCTCGGCCTTCTCGAGGAGGAACGCCTGGTGCGCTCCGGCAAGCTCCTCCCGCTCCTCCGCCAGGTTCCGGAGGGCCGCCTGGTTGGCGGCGTGGAGCTCGGCGGCGCGCTTCTCCAAGTCGACGCTGGCCTTGGCAGCCAGAGCCTCTCGGGACTCCAGCTTGGCCTGCCTGGCCCGGTACAAGGCCAGCAGCCGATGTAGGAGCTGCTCCTCTTCGGGCTCGCTGCTGCTGCCGAGCGCGTCGACAACCCTCAGCCCGGCGGAGGCGAGGACTTCTCCATCGAAGCTCTCCCCCTCTGCGGGTTCCCTTGATGAGGACGCCCACGGGACTTGGATGAAGACCCCGTTGGCAGCCTCCAGATAGATACCCGGCCCAGTCGCGGCAGCAGAGGGGTCGGCGGCCGGTGCAGCGGCCGGCGCTCCTGAGGCCTCAGGGCCGTCAGTGCGGTCGCCGGCCTCCTCCCCAGCTGCCGCGTCGGTGGCCGCGGGGGTCTCGTCGGCGACGGGCTCGTCACAGTTGCGGCGTCACCAGCGTTGCCACGCACGTCCCCCTCGGCGATGGTCTCCGTCTCCATCGGCTCCGGGGCGGGCGGATCTGACAGAAGAAAAAAAGAAGAAGAATCGTCAAGCAAATATCCAAAAAAGAAGAGTTCAGAAGAAGGAAAGTACAAGGGCTACCTGCGCGGGCCTCTTCGGTAACGGGGTCCCTCGCCGGGGAGTTCTCCCTTGGCGGCGTGGTAGTGGCCCCCGCCGACGGAGGGCCGCTGGCACCTTCCCTTGGCGGGGTGTCCACCCTTGTCGGGGTGCTCGCTCTTGGCGGGGTACTCGCCCTTGGCGGAGTACCCGCCCTTGGCGGAGCACCCTCCCTCGCCGGGGAGCTCCTCCTTGGCGGGGATGGTGGGACGAGCGGCTTGTCAGGAGCAGCCTCTTGATGCTCCTGAGGCTGCGGCTCCATTTCTGCACAAGACAACAAGCAAACAAGACGTTAGTAAAGACTAGAACCTCATGCGTGCCCATCAAGCGGGAAAGTAAACAAGAAAACTTGCGCTGGGGGCTGCTCTCCGGAGCAGCAGGCTGGTCCGGCAAGCCTGTCGCGGGCGCATCTCCTGCCGCGTCGACGGGCTCGTCGTCCTCGAGGTCAACCACCGGGATCTTGGCCCTCTTCGCCATCCTCTGGGTCAGGGTCCTGGAAGCCAAACAAGATCAGAACCAAACAAGGGAAATTCAAGACAAAAGCAACAAAAGTCAGAAGTAATAAAAGTAGCAAGTGCTTACTCTTCCTCCTCCTCGTCGGAACTAAGGGCGGAGAAATCGAAGACCGCCACGCGCGTCCCTGCGCGAGGAGCTGGAGGAGAAGGCTCCCTCGGGCGCTTGGCGGGCTCCGGAGCCGTGGGTTGTGAAGACCCCGCTCCGGTCGTCCCCGAAGACCGAGGGGCGGAAGGAACACCAGAACCGCTTCGGGAAGATCCCCCTCCGCTTGCCGCTGGGGCGCGGGGCGCCTCCTTGACGACCTTGCTCGTCGTGGTGGCACGCGTCGAGCGACACTGCGGCTGCTGTCGGGGCGCCGGTTGCCTCGCCGTCTCTGTGGTCTTGCGGAGGCGTTTCTTTTGCGGTGGCGGAGGACTCGGTGGTGGCGGAGAGTTTTTCGAGGATGATGAAGCGTCGTCAAGGTTCAGTGATCCGCCCGAGTCTTCGTCGGAATCGCCCGATTCGGCATCATCCTCGGCGGGTTCACTGGACTCAGTGCCCTGCCCGGCAGCCTCGCCCGTCGCGGTAGGCTCCCCGGCAGGCTGCCCGGCAGGCCTCAGCAGTTTGAGGATTTCCTCCTCCTCGGCCCGGCTCACTGCATCCGCTGCTTCTGCTTCGTCCACGGTGTACCCAAACTCCCCCGCGGCCGCAGCTGTGGCGGCCTCCTCCATTCTGGTGGCTATATATGCCACATCCCGGTCGGTGGTCGCGCGGGTGAGCCCTTTCTTCTCTTCGGGATTGCGCGACCGTTCAACCAGATTGTCGAAGAAAGTCTGCGCGGTCTCTTCTGAAGGCGTCAGCCAAGTGGGAACAACCCCGTGGGAGTCGCACTCAGGCATTGCCGCGCGGATGGCACTAAGGGCAGAGTTGTTGCATAATGGAACTACTCCATTCGACGGGGTGAACCACTCCGGGTGCTTGGGGTCGTGCTTGAACATCGAGCGGATCATCCCCTTGAGTTCCAAGACGGTGAAGTTATAATTCAGCCCGGGGCGCAGCCTCATGCAGTCTGCCGCATTGCCGAACTCCCAAGCAGGCCTCTTCCTATCCTGCAGGGGAGCAATGCGGCGGTGGAGGAAATCAGCCCCGACCTCACCTACAGTAAGATTGGCGGCCCGGAGGCGAAGGATCCTGGTGAGGGCTATCTTCAGCTTCTCGTCCTCCGGGGCCAAGTCACTCCAATCCTTGCCGCGCACTACTGCAGCTCGGCGCCGCGAGGTGAACTGCTGGGGTTCCTCTTCCATAACCCAGCACCAATCAGCCCTCCATTCATCCCACTTGCCGCGGAGCTCTCCAATCAAGTACGCCTCTTTCTTGTTGAGCCTAAAGATCCAGGAGATGCCATCGGAGAGTGGAGATCCAGACTCTACTCTAGGTGTCAAGAAGTGGCGGAAAAGAGCTACGTTGGGGTGGACCCCGACAAAGTTTTCGCACAGATGTGCGAAAACGGCCATAGTAAGGACAGCATTCGGGGTGAAATCGAGGAGATGAAATCCGTACGTGTTCATCACATCGCAGAAAAACTCGGAGTACGGAGGACAAAGACCATAGTGGAAGAACAGAGCAAAGTAGTAGTAACCTCCGGGTACATGTCGATGGCTTCGGCGGGGAGGACCCTGGTGCGCGGGTGAGCCTTCGTCTCCCTCGCCCAGAACAGGTAATACTTGTCACGCAGCTCCCTCGCGCCGAGCCTCGGCGGGAAGACCACCATCCTCTTCCGCATTGCTGCCAGCTTCGCTGCCTTGTCGGACTTCTCACTCTTCGTCTTGCTACTCTTCGGGGCCATGGCGGGGACGGCGAGAGGGGTCGACGGCGCCGGGGATGCAGGCGGCGGCGGAAGAAAGGTGAAGCTCGGCTCTCTGTCGACCTTTGGGGAGGCGGAGGGTGGTGGGGGTTTCTGGAGATTGAAGACACAATGAAAGCAATGGGGGGAAACTGCCCCTGCTTCCTCTGCTTTTAAGGGGGAAGTGGGGGACGTTCCACATTTTCCCATTAAAGAAACAGGCCACGATCTCTCCCACGACGCCGCAATCGACGCGTGCCGTTAGGGAGGGATGCGGCGAATCTAGAGTGGGAAACGGCGTGCCGTGGGCCGCATGTGCCCGTGCACTGTTTTGGGCCTGGCCCAACAGCGCTCGGCACCGTGTATGGCCCAGGCCCGGGGGCTCCTGTCGGTGTACTAAAGTAGGGGTACCTTAGTATCCCGACTTGTGCACGGGCAGTAGCAGCGCCCCGTGGTCAGGCTCACCACGTGCCCGCGGCCCGCTCTAGTTTCTTTGGAGCCATTCAAGAACAAAGTATTCAAGTTAAGAAACAAGACCCCGGCAAGAGGAGCTTGCCGGGAAGGCCGCACCAGGCTCAAGGTTATCACTCCAGCGCAAGACCCTGGCAAGAGGAGCTCGCTAGGAAGGCCAAAGAACAGCACCTCAGAAGATATATCGTGGCGCATCATGCGCCCCGGCAGGACCCGAAGAGCGACAAGCTTCCGGGCCCAGCAAGGTAGTGACCGCGGCAAGAAGCTTGCCGCGACAAGCTTTTACTATGTGCCTGCGCTCCAGCTCATCTGTCCACGCGTCGCCCTGGGGCCCTTCCAGGGGCACGTGGCAGATGGCTGTGCAGTCTGGGGTACACGGTGGCAAGCCACGGTGACGAGGCCACCATCGTGGCAAACGGAGACGCCCGGGCGAAGGCTTTTGGGGTGACGGCAACGGGCATTCAATGCCCTTGTCCCCCACCGTCAGGGTTAGGTATAGACCACTGTGCATACACTGTTCATGCACTGTTACAACTACCACCAATTTTACACTTTTACCCTCATCTACGTTGACACCTGTCGGTGACCCCTTTGAGCTATAAAAGGAGGCCCATGCACAACGTAGAGGGGGTTCGATCCCAGAAACTTGATCACTTCCACGCTCGGTGTAGCTAGTACTGTAGATCTTCAAGCTTCCGAGCCAAGAACTCAATACAACCAAGGCAGGAGTAGGGTTTTACGCATCCGTGCGGCCCGAACCTGGGTAAACTGCTCGCGTGTGCCCCTCGATCTGCTCTTTGTGCTCCCTCCGCTCCCTTGCCGTACCGAAAAGGGGCTCCGGTCCCATAGGTGTTCGTGGGCGATCAGTTTCCCCGACATAATATATGCATGTTAGAAAAGAAATGTGTAGAATGTGTTTATGACATTGTCTTTTTCTGATCTTTAGTACGCGCATGAGTGGTGCGCAATGCCGAGAATAATGACTTGTCTGCTCTGGATCCTCCACCATCGGCAAACCTCGTTGAAAGAATAGAAAACGGGATTAGGAAGATCAAAATACAATTGCTTAATGTGTTGAGAAATTTGCATGTTTATTTGCTTATTAACAATATCACTACTACAGGATGGTCCAAACGCGACAGTGCAATCAGAGATCCTTAGACGAAACTGTGTGCGTTGCATAACCGCAAACGGTGTTGGAGTTATACCATCACAAATAATACAACCCTTTGTGATGGCGGAGACATCGAACATGATTCAGATTGTAGGTGTGTGTGCGATGCATGGCATACGGTTGATCCATATGTACAGTTTGCGACGAACAAGAACAATAGAAACGGTTAGCCATATCAAGATGTGTGCAATAAACGACATACAGTTCACTCGGATGAACTATTTGCGATGATCGAGAAGAACACAAACTATTCAGCGCAATAAGATGCGTGTGATACCAGGTAAACAAGTCGGTAATCAGAATTATGTGCGATCATTATAGATAGTGCATATGATTTTTTTTGTGAATTGCGTGCTGGACATGGCACACAATTCAAGAAACCAACATGTGGGCGATAGTGTAAAAGATCTCTGCCGAATATGTATTGCTAACCGTCGCCGATGAGATTGACAGGGAATAGAGATAACGAATTAATATGAGCGAACGACAACAGAGATATATACGGTCT
This sequence comes from Secale cereale, assembly GCA_902687465.1. Classification (NCBI taxonomy): domain Eukaryota; kingdom Viridiplantae; phylum Streptophyta; class Magnoliopsida; order Poales; family Poaceae; genus Secale; species Secale cereale. Next base: position 597,363,067 of record LR738712.1, read on the forward strand.
GCTTAATTTAGTCCTTCTTCTTTTGTTGGATGGCCCCGCGACATCGTCTTGGCAAAGACGCTTCTTGCCTCTAACGGTTGGCTTTTCATCGCCGCCGTCGTCGTCATCGTCGTTGTTGCTGTAGTCGTCCTCCTCCTCGTCCGACCATTCCTCCTCATCATCATCGTCGTCCTCTTCTTCGTCCTCTGACGGCTCCTCGTCCGTCTCGTTGTCGTCTGACGATTCGGGCAGCGGCGTCCCTTCCATGATCCGGATAAAATCGAGGTTTGGGCTCGATACTAGACTCGTGGAAGATGAGCGGGGTGATTCCAATGTTGACTTATCATCGGGCGCTAGACTGCTGATGAAACTGCCATCCTCACTGTCGCTCAACATGGCTGTGGTACGTATACAAACCGCAAGAAAACGAGATTGCAGAGTGTGTGCAAGGGTGTAGCGCGGCCGGACAGGACGATGAATATGGTGGACACTGAAGCGGGGGATGTAGAGAAGAGGAATGGCAATTGAAGCGGAGGATTGACGAATTATCTAACCACCTTGACAAGCGGTTAGAATACTAATATAATCAACTGTAATTATTAGTACCCAGTCGCTACAAATTCCCGCGGTTGTGTAGTTCTCAATGTGATAGTTAGGTACACACGGGTTGAAGCGTCCAAATATGAAACAAGCATTTTTCATAATCCCTCCGTACCGGCGACCAAGGTGGGGGAAATCGAGAGAACTTGATGTTTATTTGCTAGTTAATACCATTGCGTACAGAGAATTGATCATTGCATGTTATGCTAAGTAGTCTCAAGTCATTGAATGCATACACACCCCACCACTCCTATTAGCTAATTTCTTTTTTCAGGGCAAAAAACAAGGAACAAATTTTAGGGTTATTTGGTTTTCGTATTGTGAGTTATGCACCGGTATAAACGGAGTAGGACAGTCGACAAGTAATAGATGGAGCTCTAATTATTTATGTAGCCAGTAGTAAAGATCACATTAATCACTATGATCGGCCAAAACTGGCAGATGTCCGAAGCTCGAGGGGCCTTGGGGATGAGAGTGATGACCTCGTAGTTAAGTCAGGCAAGATCTATGGATCCCACATAGAACTCCTCAAAGAGAGCCATCACCTCAGGTTTGAGGACATTCCAGAAAGTCTGGAAGAACCTAACCGGGAGTCCATCCGGGCTCGGGGCGGATGCCGAATTCAGCCCCTTGATGGCCAACAAAACTTCTTCTTTTGAGAAGGGGGCCGTGAGGGCCGCATTCTCGTCTGCCGAGATGCGCAGGTGTTCGGCCCAGAAGTCGAGGGCCAGGGCCAAGCCTTCCCTAGGGGAGGATGAGTAGAGGTCTTTATGGAAGTCGTCAACGTGTGTGCGGATGTCGGATGGATGCTGCAGGAGGGTCTCACCATACCAAAGGAGAGAGATGGTGTTTCGGCGCCGTCGACCGCTAGCGATGGCTTGGAAGTATGTCATGTTGGCTATCTCCCTGGAGGACCCATTTCTGGGTACCTTGCCGGTGTCGGTACTCCTCTTCATGTGTGTAGATGAAGTGTTCAAGAAAGCGATTTTAAGCGGTGCTTAAGCGTTGAGCGATGGCAAAGCGCTTTGCTTTTGCCCTAAGCGGTAGATTAAGCTTTTTTTATTTAAATTTGGCTAAGATTTGGCTGCTTTTGTACTACTTATGCTTGCCTGCTTGTGCAATAATGGCAATATGCCATTTATCTTATTATTAGTCTCTGTTCAAGAACTATTTCCTTCATATTTTGACAAAATTCTGGCCACATGTTCTCTATTAGGTTATGTCTATTTGAACTGAACCTGATGTGTATTTGCTATTGTGTGAACTGTATTTCAGATGCCATTTCAATTACCCATGTGCCATGCTTCCTATTTTCATGTGTATATTATTCAAAATCTATCAATTCTCGCCAATTTCAAAGAACACTTAAGCATGATTAAGATGCGCTTAAGTGCTCATTGCTCTAAGATGTGGCCTTCCGCTTCGCCTACGCTTTTTGCTTTTTTGAACATTATGTAGATGACTTTCAATTGATCCTCAAGATCATAGCGGAGTAGCCACTCGTCCGGGGATAGGCCCGAGGTGTCCACCTGAAGATCTAGGGCCTGGATGGAATCGGGAAGAGCCTTCCTTCGTTCCCCAGACCCCGCCCTAGATTGGCGCCCCGGTCCTTCATGAACTGGCGAGATCGCTTAGCACAAAAGTGACATGAGTCAATGGCAGATAGAGCCATGTGGGGTCAGAGACGAGCCTCAACCCACCGGGCGTGAACGGCCTCGACAAACCCATTCTGGCTAATCCGGAATGTCTCGAAACAGAACCGTGGAAAGTTGGGGGTGGTCGTTCTCTGAGGAGAGCAAAAGGGGTACGTTATCAGACTCGATCCTGGTGATGGCCCAGAGAGAAGCAAGAAAGCATGGCAGCTCCCACTCCGGTGACACAAAAACGCGATCCAGCACCGATCGCGTTAGGTCAGCCTGACGGTTGGTCCAGGTGAACCTGGCACCAATCCTATCTAGTTCTCGGAGACCGAGAGAGGCAATGCAGTCGTTGAACATCTGCATCCGAGGGTAGTTGATGAGGTTATTACTCTTGTCAGCATCGTAGCGGATGAGGTTAAAGTCCCCGCCAACCACCACTGGCAGGCGGGCAGCCGAAACCTTCCTCTGGAGCTCGGCAAGGAAGGCATCGGACCTACAGCGATCGGTGGGTCTGTAAACTATGACAATCTCCCACTTAAAATTGAGAGCACGCTCAAACACCTCCATGTTGATGAAGAACTCACCCCGGTCCATGCTTCCAACCTCAAAGGTGGCATCCTTCACGCCTAAAAGGATGTCAACCGAGTGACCTGTGATCCCATTAGAAAAGAGCCAATGCCAGGCAAACAGATGAGTACTAAGTCGTTCTAGCTCAGAGAGGGAAAACTCCAAACACATTGTTTCTTGAATGGCCACTATGTCAATCCTCTCATCTCGTGTGTATTCGATGAGCTGGCGGCATCGACCACCTTGACCGAAACTTCGAATGTTCCAGAATAGCGTCCGCATCATGGCGCCATCGTGGGCTGCTTGACCCCAAGACGTGGGAGGCACTATGAGCCTGAAGGGCGACAGTGCGGGAGCGGGTGCGGCCACGAATCTCCACCTCTTCAACAGAGGTTGTGAATACAGACGATTCATGTCCAGTGTATGTGTATTCGGTCTTCAATAATTGATAGCAACTGACACGGACATGGAGTTTCTACACCCAAGAGCAAATGCTCCTGGTGTGAACAGTAGTATCAAAAAAATTCAAAAAGCATTCAAAAAATTCTGAATTTTTTGTATGACATACTTTCCAAATGTTTGACGTGCATGCAAAATTTCATCACGAAATCACATCGGTGCAAGTCGTGCCGAAAAAAACAAAATCAAAACATCGCATTTTGGAGCTTTGATTTTGTTTTTTTCGGCACGACTTGCACCGATGTGATTTCGTGATGAAATTTTGCATGCACGTCAAACATTTGTGAAAGTATATCCTTCAAAAAATTCAGAATTTTTTGAATGTTTTTTGAATTTTTTTTATTGTACTGTTCACACCAGGAGCAAATGCTCCTGGGTGTAGAAAGGTACTTCCGAACTGACACGTTCTAATTACATCAAAGTTGTGTATACACGAACCCCTCTCCGATTAGAGAATAAACCAGAACGAAGTGAGCAGTTGCACCATCCGTCGGACTCCGGCACCTTCTGCAATACTCCATCCAAGTTAATTAAACGAAATCACACCTGACCAACAGGCATATCTCCAGTCTTAAAAAATGTCCGCAAGTTTAACGCAAAGTCTTGCATATACGGAGTGTGTATCACGGACAAAACTTGCCTGCTCTCTTCTCGTGCTCCCATCCGTGCTCCCACTTCATCCTACGGCTGTTATTTCATCTTTTTTCTTTCTAATCTAATCATCACCCCCCCTGATTTTAATGGGGTGGGGCCGGGCCTAATTTTGGTCCAATCAAATCAAGCCACGTACGCGGGAGCATGAATGGGCACACACAAGGGGAGCAGGCAAGTCTCGTCCGTGTATCACTGCCTGCAAAAGGAGTTTATCTCGGCCGGTGGCTGAAAAGCTTGAACGGATGCTGGAGATGGGTACCGCTGGCCAAGACAGCGTAAGGCAATCACGTACGCGTAGATCTCGCCACGCTGAGATGCTGGATCGGAAGAAAAGGAGTACATATTTTACTACTATCGTATGATCCAGCCAGCACACGGGACAGAACGAACGGAATATGCGCTTGCTTTCTTTTTTTTTGAAACGCGGTCCCTTAGGGCCCGATTCATTAAAAATAGATCGAAGAGAGGTGCCCAGTTAATTAACGGAAAACCGGGCAAAAACCGTCACAATAAGCCCGCAAAAACAAGGCACACAGGGCGACCTGGCAACCCACACAAGAACGCACACACGCCGTTGAGGAGAAAAGCGCCGTCGAGGTTGCAATCCGGCGTCATCGTCATCACGCCTCCACGAGGGCGACTCCGACTCCACCATCAACGACCACCGATGAAGCCCTCACCGCAGAAGCACCAATAATCCTATGTCATTTCTAATGCAACTGTCGCCAGTTTTCAAAATATAAATAAATAATGCAACTGTCTTCTCTTAAATAGCACGGCAGTATCTTTGTCAATTAGGATTTCAAATTAATCTGGGAGTACATGATTGTCCATCCGTCATTAGGAATTTAATTTAAATACATATATCTGGTGAAGTACGTGATGCCTTTGCCCTTCCAAACAATTCATTTGTCTTCTTCAATGATCGAATGACGCTGTGTCGACTGTGTGGTACTCCCTCCGTTAGCGCCTATAGATTTTTTGAGAAGTCAAACTTTGCAAACTTTGACCAAGTATGTAGAGAAAAATATTTATATCTACAATAGCAAAAATATATAATGTGAAACTACATCTTATGATGAATCTAGTGATATATGTTTCGCACTCTAGATGTAAATATTTTTGTCCACAAACTTGGTCAAAGTTTGTGAAGTTTGACTTTTCAAAAAATCTATAAACACTACATTATGGAACGGAGGGAGTATGATCCTCTGCCATGTGACCGGATCCGCGCTGACAGTAGCAATGTTCGCCCGTGAGATCACCGCTGATGGACGTGCAAATTATTGTTATACTATCCCTGTAAATAATACACTCTCCGTCCATCAGAAATTACTTCTCACAAAAATGGATGAAAATATATGTATTTAAAATTAAAATATGTTTTGATACATCCATTTTCCCGACAAGTATTTCTGAACCGATGATATTTAGATACGTTAATATGCACTTCATACGAATTTAGATGAGTGAACATGCATTCATATACTCCCTCCGTCTGGAAATACTTGTCGGAGAAATGGATGTATCTAGACGTATGTTAGTTCTAGATATATCCATTTTTACGACAAGTATTTCTGGACGGAGGGAGTACCTCCAAATCAAAAAAGAGTTATTAGACCGTCTTCTAACAGCAGTTGCTCAGTGCTCTGAATTTTCAGATCACTGTGCAGCACAAACTACGCCACTCTTCCCTCGCATCTTCAATCTCTTGTGCATCCATCCCGCCCATTGACGAGTCGCTAGCTATATACTCCTTCCGTTCCTAAATATTTGTCTTTTTAGAGATTCAAATGGACTATCACATACGGATGTATATAGACATATTTTAGAGTGTAGATTCACTCATTTTGCTTCGTATGTAGTCACTTGTTGAAATCTCTAGAAAGACAAATATTTAGGAACGGAGGGAGTACATCATGCCTCCATCTACTACCCTATAAAAGAAAGAGAAGGCAGATCCAACTCGAAATATTAGCCGTCTAATCATCGATCTAAAGGTCTAAAATCGTTGTTAACGAAAACGATCGTTAACGAAAGCCTCGCTCGATCCCCTGCCTAGCGATCTCTCTGAGAAAAAAAAAATCAATCCCGCACGCCCACGCCCACGCCCCTCTTCTTTGCCCAACCGACGACGCGCGCCTGCCCCGCCGCCCCGCGCGACCTCGCCGTCGCACCCGCGCCCCGCGCGACCTCGCCGCCCTCGCGCCTGACCCCGCCGCCCTCGCCTGCCCTCGCCGCCCCGCGCCTGACCCCGCCGCCTCCCGACTGCCCTCGCCGCTGCGCTTGACCCCACTGGCGCTCGCCCTCCCGCCCGCCCCGCCGCACGGCCCCTTGACGCCCCCGACACCCTCCGCTTTCCTGGGGCTGACACGCGGCCGTGAGTAGAGCCCACCAAGCCCAAGCCGCCGCCCAAGAAGAGGTTCCAGGACGACGCCGAAAACCAGGACCCCATGCGATCCAGCTGCCGGCGACGCCCGCATCCCTCGCCTGTTTGCTTGTACTACCACAAGAGTATGTGCAAACGATGAGGGTGTCGAGTCTCCTCATACGACGACGTCCGCGGAGTCTTCAAGAAAGGGATTGGAGAAGAAGAATTGCCACAAACTGTTAGTTCCTTGATTGCATTACTGTATTTTTCCTACACCCTGCTGAAGTAACTTGGTTGCTGTATTTATTAGCAAAACCACACAATCGGGCTGAGCGTACTTAGTACAGTTCTTGGCCAAGGGAGTCATATCTTACAAATCTGTCTATTTGAGTAACCTGGCGTACAATCCTGTCATCTACTATCTATTTGAATAGCAGGTTGTAATCTATTCATTTGAGGTCTGATTGTGCATTCCTGATCTAACTGACGGTGGAAGTAGTTCATTTAACTGTAGGTCAGCACATATGTAAGTGCATCCTGAGCAAAATATTTGATCCTGATGGCTACATTTGCTAGCAGCGGCAGTACGATGTGACCGAGGCCTTGTGCGTCCCGCTCCAGCTTCCCGCAAACGTCCGCCAAGCATGCTCTGGCTCGACGCACAGCCTGCAGCGGCACAGCCTGCACGCGGCGATGGAAGCGACGGCACACCCGCAGCAACCGGCGGTAGTCGCCTCGGCTGGGCGATGCACGGCCCTCCTGGACAGCGTTGCAGTCGGCAAGCGAGCCTACGAAGTGGCGTGGTGGAACGGCCCATGGCTGGCTAGCGCATCACAAGCGGCGGTGGCGCGTGAAATCCTCAAGACCTTGTCTCTTTGACTTTTTACAGTACTGTATCTTATACAGATTGGCAACGATAGGCCAAAATTCAAGGAAATGTTATATAGCCCTTGTTCGTACTTGGGACTCCAATCTGATGGATTGTGCTTGCTATTATGAAACATAACGATACTACTCTTTCTTGTATTGCAGATTATCAAGACATTAGTGACCATGTTAAACCAACATAGTCAGCTATCATAATTCTTAGTTATGCTGAAGTAAGTACATCTGTTCGTCGTACTTCACCCAGGGAGTTGGAGGAAGCAGGTACAGTACTGAAGGAATGTTTAGCCCAGGCATCATGCCACAATGTAAAGAATTACATAGCAGATCATAAAATTGAGAGGCAACCCACAAGCCTTACATGGGGTTTAGTGATGTCCGTGATTAATACTTCCTCCGTTACAAAATACTTGTCCTGGTTTTAGTTTCAGTTCAAGTTTGAACTAAAACCTGCTCGGCAGGTTTTTTAGAACGGAGAGAGTAGCATATTTTCCTTCATAGTTTCTCATGTATCCATTGTCTTTATTATTTTTAATTCTGACATTTTGGTGAAGGTTACAGTGGTTGCAGAGATCTCATAGCATGTGTGCACGATACCACCCATAGCGAATCATCAATAGTAAAGGTATGTTCTCTGCACATATGTGTATTTTGTTTTTTAGATAATATCTTGATTTAACTCAGTTTTACTATGTTATGCCTGAAGCGTACAAAGCTCATCTATACTACACCTATGAAAACACGAGAAGGCAGATCCAACTAAACATATTAGCCGTCTGATATACTATCTAATGGTCTAAAATCTTTGTTAACGAAATTGATGGCGCTGACGAAACAACCCCGCACCGCTTCGCTCAACCCCGCCTCACCCCTGTAACCGCACCACTATGCACGAACGGGGAGGCGCACCGCGCACGTACGCACCAGAGACCAGACAGCGGAGGCCGCCCCCGACTCACCCGACGGGGAGGCCGCATGCACCCGAGGCCGGACGGCGGAGGCCGCACCCGACGTGGAGGCCTGACGGCGGAGGCCACGCGCGTCCGATGGGGAGGCTGGACGGCGGAGGCCGCACGCAACCAACGGGGAGGCCGGACGGCGGCGGAGGTCGATACGTTGAGGCCGGACGGCGGAGGACGGTCGCATCCGAGGGCGGACGACGACGACGGAGGCCGCACGCACCCAACGGGGAGGCCGGACGGCGACGACGGAGGTCGATTTGGATTACCCGCTGGTATTCTTCCTTACAAATTTCATTTGCAAATTTTTGACTTTTAGGGATTAGGGATGCGCGTGCAAACCAAGAGGTGTTTGCACATTCTGCAATTTGATGCAAATTCCTGTCCTGCTTATGTTCCGATGCAAATCCTGGTGCGTGTGTAGCTACACCTGCATCGATCTGGGATGCATTATCCGTCGGTAATCAAATGTGATGTACGCCGAGTGTGATAGGCGTATGTAGCTGCTATAGCTATAAGTTGACGGACAGGAGTAGGCAATGCGTACCTTTATGCGTGCGAATCAGGTCCAGGCCTGGCTTAGCTGCAAACAGGGTTGAGTAATGCTGATTGCAGGATCACTGGAAAACACCTTACACTACCGTAGAAATTTCTGCCCTCTTATGCATCAGATGTCTGTATTGTAGGATTTGAATCGAACTGCGAATACTCATGTTGAGACAATGATATGATATTGGTTGATGCACCTCTTCTCTATACTCCTGGACAGGTAGGCTTAAACTAAAATAATATGGTTAATCTTCAATTAATGTGCTACTCCAGTAGATCATTGTCATTTTCATAGATTTGTTGATTAATTTGTTGGGGAACGTAGTATTTTAAAATTTTCCTACGATCACGCAAGATCTATCTACCAGATGCATAGCAACGAGAGGGAAGACTGTGTCTACGTACCCTCGTAGACCGGGAGCGGAAGCGTCAAGTGACGCGGTTGATGTTGTCGAACTTCTTCGCGATCCAACCGATCAAGCACCAAACGTACGGCACCTCCGCGTTCAGCACACGTTCAGCTTGATGACGTCCCACGTGCTCTTGATCCAGTTGAGCTTCACGGGAGAGTTTCGTCAGCACGACGGCGTGGTGACGGATATGATGTGTTCACCGGCGCAGGGCTTCGCCTAAGCTCCGCGACGGTATGACCGAGGTGTGATTCTGTGGAGGGGGGCACCGCACACGGCTAAAACAATTCAACTTGTGTGTCTTTGGGTGCCCCCCTGCCCCCGTATATAAAGGAGCAAGGGAGGAGGGCCGGCCAACCTCCTATGGTGCGGCTAGGGAAGGAATCCTACTAGGAATAGGATTGCAATCCTATTCCTAGTAGGAATCACCAAAGAAGGAAGAGATGGAGTAGGAAAAGGAAGAGGTGGCGCCTCCCACCAATCCTAGTCCAACTAGGAACTAGGTGGGGCGCCGGCCAGCCCTATGGGCTGCCTCTCTCCTTTCCACAAGGCCCACTATGGACCATCCCCCTTCGTAGGGGTTCCGATAACCCCTTCCGGCATTCCCGATAAATCCGAAACTTTTCCGGTATACTTCCGGTGTCCGAATATAGCCGTCCAATATATCAATCTTTATGTCTCGGACATTCCGAGACTCCTCGTCATGTCTGTGATCTCATCCGGGACTCCGAACTACCTTCGGTACATCAATACTCATAAACTCATAATACCGATCGTCATCAAACGTTAAGCGTGCGGACCCTACGGGTTCGAGAACTATGTAGACATGACCGAGACTCATCTCCGGTCAATAACCAATAGCGGAACCTGGATGTTCATATTGGCTCCTACATATTCTACGAAGATCTTTTATCGGTCAGAATCGCATAACAACATACGTTGTTCCTTTTGTCAAACGGTATGTTACTTGCCCGAGATTCGATCGTCGGTATCTCTATACCTAGTTCAATCTCGTTACCGGCAAGTCTCTTTACTCGTTCCGTAACACATCATCTCGTGACTAA
>LR738712.1:597373213-597420935 GCA_902687465.1 Secale cereale
TAGCAGTTAAACTAAACGATCATAGTGCTATGCTAACGGATGGGTCTTGTCCATCACATCATTCTCCTAATGATGTGATCCCGTTGATCAAATGACAACTCATGTCTATGGCTAGGAAACATAACCATCTTTGATCAATGAGCTAGTCTAGTAGAGGCATACTAGGGACATACTGTTTTGTCTATGTATTCACACATGTACTAAGTTTCCGGTTAATACAATTCTAGCATGAATAAAAGACATTTATCATGATATAAGGAAATACAAATAACATCTTTATTATTGCCTCTAGGGCATATTTCCTTCAGTCTCCCACTTGAACTAGAGTCAATAATCTAGCTCACATCGCCATGTGATTTAATACTGATAGTTCACATCGTTATGTGAATAACACCCATAGTTCACATCGCCATGTGACTAACACCCAAAGGGTTTACTAGAGTCAATAATCTAGTTCACATTGATATGTGATTAATACCCAAGAGTAATAAGGTGTGATCATGTTTTGCTTGTGAGAGAAGTTTAGTCAACGGGTCTGTCACATTCAGATCCGTATGTATTTCGCAAATTTCTATGTCTACAATGCTCTGCATAAAGCTACTCCAGCTAATTGCTCCCACTTTCAATATGCATCCAGATTGATACTTAGAGTCATCTGAATTTAGTGTCAAAGTTTGCATCGGCGTAACCCTTTACGACGAACTCTTTATCACCTCCATAATCGAGAAACATTTCCTTAGTCATCCAATTACTAAGGATAATTTTGACCGCTGTACAGTGATCTACTCCTGGATCACTATTGTACCTCCCTGTCAAACTCATGGCAAGGTACACAACGTGTTTTGTACACAGCATGGCATACTTTATAGAACCTATGTCTGAGGCATAGGGAATGACTTTCATTCTCTCTATATTTTTCTGCCGTGGTCGCTTTAAGTCTTACTCAACTTCATACCTTACAAATCAGGCAAGAACTTCTTCTTTGACTGATCCATTTTGAACTACTTCAAAATCTTATCAAGGTATGTACTCATCGAAAGTCTTATCAAGCGTCTTGATCTATCTATATAGATTCTTGATGCTCAATATGTAAGCAGCTTCACTGAGGTCTTTCTTTGAAAAACTCCTTTCAAACACTCCTTTATGCTTTCCAGAAAATTCTACATCATTTCCGATCGACAATATGTCATTCACATATACTTATCAGAAAGGTTGTAGTGCTCCCACTCACTTCTTGTAAATACAGGCTTCTCCAAAAGTCTGTATAAAACCATATGCTTTGATCACCTCATCAAAGCGTATATTCCAACTCCGAGATGCTTGCACCAGTCTATAGATGGATCGCTGGAGCTTGCATAATTTGTTAGCACCTTTTGGATCGACAAAACCTTCTGGTTGTATCATATACAACTCTTCTTTGAGATATCCATTCAGGAATGTAGTTTTGACATCCATTTGCCAGATTTCATAATCATAAAATGCGGCAATTCCTAATATGATTCGGACAGACTTAAGCATCGCTACAGGTGAGAAAGTCTCATCGTAGTCAACTCCTTGAACTTGTCGAAAACCTTTCGCAACAAGTCGAGCTTTGTAAACAGTAATATTACCGTCTGCGTCGGTCTTCCTCTTGAAGATCCATTTATTTTTCGATGGCTTGCCGATCATCGGGCAAGTCAACCAAAGTCCACACTTTGTTCTCATACATGGATCCCATCTCAGATTTCATGGCTTCAAGCCATTTTGCGGAATCTGGGCTCATCATCGCTTCCTCATAGTTCGTAGGTTCATCATGGTCTAGTAACATGATTTCCAGAACTGGGTTGCCGTACCACTCTGGTGCGGAACGTACTCTGGTTGATCTATGACGTTCAGTAGAAACTTGATCCGAAGTTTCATGATCAATATCATTAACTTCCTCACTAATTGGTGTAGGAATCACTGGAACAATTTCCTGTGATGTACTACTTTCCAATCCGGGAGAAGGTACAATTACCTCATCAAGTTCTACTTTCCTCCCACTCACTTCTTTCGAGAGAAACTCCTTCTCTAGAAAGGATCCATTTTAGCAACGAATATCTTGCCTTCGGATCTGTGATAGAAGGTGTACCCAACAGTCTCTTTTGGGTATCCTATGAAGATTTACTTCTCCGGTTTGGGTTCGAGCTTATCATGTTGAAACTTTTTCACATAAGCATCGCAGTCCCAAACTTTAAGAAACAACAACTTTGGTTTCTTGCCAAACCACAGTTCTTAAGGCGTTGTCTCAACGGATTCAGATGAGGCCCTTATTTAACGTGAATGCAGCTGTCTCTAATGCATGACCCAAAACGATAGTGGTAAATCGGTAAGAGACATCATAGATCGCACCATATCCAATAAAGTACGGTTATGACGTTCGGACACACCATTACGCTGTGGTGTTCCGGGTGGCGTGAGTAGTGAAACTATTTCACATTTGTTTTTATTGCAGGCCAAACTCGCTAACTCAAATATTTTACCTCTACGATCATATCGTAGAAGCTCTTATTTTTCTTGTTACGATGATTCTCCACTTTAGTCTGAAATTCTTTGAACTTTTCAAATGTTTCAAACTTGTGCTTCATTAAGTAGATATACCTATATCTGCTCAAATCATCAGTGAAGGTCAGAAAATAACGATACCCGCCGCGAGCTTCAACACTCATTGGTCCGCATACATCAGTATGTATGATTTCCAACAACTTTGTTGCTCGCTCCATGGTTCCGAAGAACGGAGTTTTAGTCATCTTGTCCATGAGGCATGGCTCGCAAGCATCAAGTGATTCATAATCAAGTGATTCCAAAAGTCCATCATTATGGAGTTTCTTCATGCGTTTTACACCAATATGACCTAAACGGCAGTGCCACAAATAAGTTGCACTATCATTATTAACCTTGCATCTTTTTGGCTTCAATATTATGAATATGTGTATCACACGATCGAGATCCAACAAACTATTTTCATTGGGTGTATGACCATAGAAGGTTTTATTCATGTAAACAGAACAACAATTATTCTCTAACTTACATGAATAATCGTATTGCAATAAACATGATCAAATCATATTCATGCTCAACACAAACACCAAATAACACTTATTTAGGTTCAACACTAATCCCGAAAGTATAGGGAGTGTGCGATGATGATCATATCAATCTTGGAACTGCTTCCAATACACATCGTCACTTCATCCTTTAACTAGTTTATGTTCATTATGCAACTCCCATTTCGAGTTACTACTCTTTAGCAACTAAACCAGTATCAAATACCGAGGGGTTGCTATGAACACTAGTAAAATACACATCAATAATCTGTATATCAAATATACCTTTGTTCACTTTGCCACCCTTCTTATCCGCCAAATATCTAGGGCAGTTCCACTTCTAGTGACCATTTCCTTTGCAGTAGAAGCACTTGTTTAAGGCTTGAGTTTAGCTTTGGGTTTCTTCACGGGAGTGACAACTTGCTTGTCATTCTTCTTGAAGTTCCCCTTCTATCACTTTGCCCTTTACTTGAAATAAGTGGTCTTGTTAACCATCAACACTTGATGCTCTTTCTTGATTTCTACCTTCGCCGATTTCAGCATCGTGAAGAGCTCGGGAATTACTTTCGTCATCCCTTGAATATTATAGTTCATCACGAAGTTCTACTAACTTGGTGATAGTGACTAGAGAACTTTGTCAATTACTATCATATCTGGAAGATTAACTCCCACTTGATTCAAGCAATTGCAGTACCCAGACAATCTGAGCACATGCTCACTGGTTGAGCTATTCTCCTCCATCTTGTAGGCAAAGTACTGTCAGAGGTCTTATACCTCTCGACACGGGTATGAGTATGAAATACTAATTTCAACTCTTGGAACATCTCATATGCTCCATGGCGTTCAAAACGTTTTTGAAGTCCCGGTTATAAGCCGTAAAGCATGGTGCACTAAACTATCAAGTAGTCATCATATCGAGCTTTTGTCAAAACGTTCATAACGTCTACATCTGCTCCTGCAATAGGTCTGTCACCTAGCGGTGCATCAAGGACATAATTCTTCTGTGCAGCAATGAGGATAATCCTCAGATCACGGAACAATTCCGCATCATTGCTACTAACATCTTTCAAATTGGTTTTCTCTAGGAACATATGAAAAAAATAAACGGGGAGCAACATCGCGAGCTATTGATCTACAACATAGATATGCTAATACTACCAGGACTAAGTTCATGATAAATTAAAGTTCAATTAATCATATTACTTAAGAACTCCCACTTAGATAGACATCCCTCTGGTCATCTAAATGATCACGTGATCCAAATCAACTAAACCATGTCCGATCATCACGTGAGATGGAGTAGTTTCAATGGTGAACATCTTATGTTGATCATATCTACTATATGATTCACGCTCGACCTTTCGGTCTCCAGTGTTCCGAGGCCATATCTGTATATGCTAGGCTCGTCAAGTTTAAACCGAGTATTCTGCGTGTGCAAAACTGGCTTACACCCATTGTATTTGAACGTAGAGCTTATCACACCCGATCATCACGTGGTGTCTCGGCACGACGAACTTTCGCAACGGTGCATACTCAGGGAGAACACTTATACCTTGAAATTTAGTAAGGGATCATCTTATAATGCTACCGTCGATCTAAGCAAAATAAGAAGCATAATAAGATAAACATCACATGCAATCAAAATATGTGACATGATATGGCCATCATCATCTTGTGCTTTTGATCTCCATCTCCAAAGCACCGTCATGATCACCTTCGTCACCGGCTTGACACCTTGATCTTCATCGTAGCATCGTCGTCGTCTCGCCAACTATTGCTTCTACGACTATCGCTACCGCTTAGTGATGAAGTAAAGCAATTACATGGCGATTGCATTTCATACAATAAAGCGACAACCATATGGCTCCTGCCAGTTGCCGATAACTTTACAAAACATGATCATCTCATACAAAACCGTATAACTCATCATGTCTTGACCATATCACATCACAACATGCCCTGCAAAAACAAATTAGACGTCCTCTACTTTGTTTGTTGCAAGTTTTACGTGGCTGCTACGGGCTTTAGCAAGAACCGTTCTTACCTACGCATACAAAACCACAACGATGTTTCGTCAAGTATGTGGTGTTTTAACCTTCACAAGGACCGGGCGTAGCCACACTTGATTCAGCTAAAGTGAGAGAGACAGACACCCGCCAGTCACCTTTAAGCAACGAATGCTCGTAACGGTGAAACCATTCTCGCGTAAGCGTAAGCGTAATGTCGGTCCGGGCCGCTTCATCTCACAATACCGCCGAAGCAAAGTATGACATGCTGGTAAGCAGTATGACTAGTATCGTCCATAATCTCATTGTGTTCTACTCGTGCATATCATCTACGCATAGACCTGGCTCATGATGCCACTGTTGGGGAACGTAGTATTTTAAAATTTTCCTACGATCACGCAAGATCTATCTACCAGATGCATAGCAACGAGAGGGAAGACTGTGTCTACGTACCCTCGTAGACCGGGAGCGGAAGCGTCAAGTGACGCGGTTGATGTTGTCGAACTTCTTCGCGATCCAACCGATCAAGCACCGAACGTACGGCACCTCCGCGTTCAGCACACGTTCAGCTTGATGACGTCCCACGCGCTCTTGATCCAGTTGAGCTTCATGGGAGAGTTTCGTCAGCACGACGGCGTGGTGACGGATATGATGTGTTCACCGGCGCAGGGCTTCGCCTAAGCTCCGCGACGGTATGACCGAGGTGTGATTCTGTGGAGGGGGGCACCGCACACGGCTAAAACAATTCAACTTGTGTGTCTTTGGGTGCCCCCCTGCCCCCGTATATAAAGGAGCAAGGGGGGAGGGCCGGCCAACCTCCTATGGTGCGGCTAGGGAAGGAATCCTACTAGGAATAGGATTGCAATCCTATTCCTAGTAGGAATCACCAAAGAAGGAAGAGATGGAGTAGGAAAAGGAAGAGGTGGCGCCTCCCACCAATCCTAGTCCAACTAGGAACTAGGTGGGGCGCCGGCCAGCCCTATGGGCTGCCTCTCTCCTTTCCACAAGGCCCACTATGGACCATCCCCCTTCGTAGGGGGTTCCGATAACCCCTTCCGGCATTCCCGATAAATCCGAAACTTTTCCGGTATACTTCCGGTGTCCGAATATAGCCGTCCAATATATCAATATTTATGTCTCGGACATTCCGAGACTCCTCGTCATGTCCGTGATCTCATCCGGGACTCCGAACTACCTTCGGTACATCAATACTCATAAACTCATAATACCGATCGTCATCAAACGTTAAGCGTGCGGACCCTATGGGTTCGAGAACTATGTAGACATGACCGAGACTCATCTCCGGTCAATAACCAATAGCGGAACCTGGATGTTCATATTGGCTCCTACATATTCTACGAAGATCTTTTATCGGTCAGAACCGCATAACAACATACGTTGTTCCTTTTGTCAAACGGTATGTTACTTGCCCGAGATTCGGTCGTCGGTATCTCTATACCTAGTTCAATCTCGTTACCGGCAAGTCTCTTTACTCGTTCCGTAACACATCATCTCGTGACTAACTCATTAGTCTTTTGCTTGCAAGGCTTATTGTGATGTGTGTTACCGAGAGGGCCCAGAGATACCTCTCCGACACTCGGAGTGACAAATCCTAATCTTGATCTATGCCAACACCACGAATACTTTCGGAGACACCTGTAGAGCATCTTTATGATCACCCAGTTACGTTGTGACGTTTGATAGCACACAAGGTGTTCCTACGGTATTCGGGAGTTGCATAATCTCATAGTCATAGGAACATGTATAAGTCATGAAGAAAGCAATAGCAGTTAAACTAAACGATCATAGTGCTATGCTAACGGATGGGTCTTGTCCATCACATCATTCTCCTAATGATGTGATCCCGTTGATCAAATGACAACTCATGTCTATGGCTAGGAAACATAACCATCTTTGATCAATGAGCTAGTCTAGTAGAGGCATACTAGGGACATACTGTTTTGTCTATGTATTCACACATGTACTAAGTTTCCGGTTAATACAATTCTAGCATGAATAAAAGACATTTATCATGATATAAGGAAATACAAATAACATCTTTATTATTGCCTCTAGGGCATATTTCCTTCATAATTTCCATACGGTACTCAAACTCCAGAGTTTCAACCAATTTCTTGCGTGATCTGATTGGATAGTCTGGTCCATTTTTTACAATTGGCTTTGGCTGCTCTGTACAGTGATGCATTCAATGTCCTTGATTTTGAAAGGTCGTAATCTTATCTGTGTTTATTATGACCGTAATTTGTTAGAACTCTGCGTTTGATGATGCTACTATTGTTTGGATCCAAGCTCTCACAATGAGTAAGCTCCGTCAACTCCACAAGGCTGCATGCCCTCCATAATCATTACCCTTATGCACTCATGCTTTCTATCTCAAAACTTCTGCAGGCACAAGAAGTACCCCCTCTTAAATCTTTTGCAGTATTGATAAAAACCAATTTACTACAGTGTCATCATCATCACTCGAACAAAAGCACCCGGTCTGTATTTCCGTGTTACTCTGTTAGAGCTCACTGTTGCGGGTTGGTTGGAACTGCAACTGGGCGATCGAGGCCAGTAATTTGGATTCCATAGTTGAGGGGAGCTCTCTAGATGGTAACACATCATTTTTTTACCCATGTGAAGGTGAGATGATTCGGCTCTCCAAAAGCAAAATCATTCTGTTTATAAACAATTTGTTAAATTCATAGATTAGGCCCAGGTTACTTCTGATTCCTGATATCAACTAGGAAGCAAATGCAAGATTCTTCAACCTGCTATGATCTTTTCTGGTTATAGTGATAACAAGTGATTTACTGCTTCAATATTAAACTATTGTAATTCTTCTGAACTTCTGAACTGACATTGTACCCTCTACACAAAATACACAAGATTTTGGATTGAAAAGCATAACATTAGTAAGTGATTTATGTTTTGTTTTATTTATTTTTCACTTTCAAATATTTTCACTCTGCAAGACTATTAATCCATTCCTCGGTTTATATGTCCTCTAATAGATTCATCATTTTTCTTTTGCAGCTGCACGAGAATATTGACCAACCAGAGTGTATGTACTCCTAATGCTCTCTCTTATAATAGTGAAGTCCTAATGAGTATCAGATGCTTTTAAGTTATGCAGGTCTTATTGCAGACATGCGCTTCTGTACCGTCAACATATCAACGCCTTCATCGTTCCCTTAGTCAGTGTGTGCTGAAGGCAAAGCCATGGACGGTGAGCGACCAACAAAGTGAAGGTTGGCATGCAAGAGTAGTCCTATTAATTGTAGAATTAGAAACAAATGCGTACGTTGTTGCACTATAGGTTAGAAGATTTTGGTAAAAATATACCCCTTCTGTGGACAAATATAAGATGTGAGTCCTAAAGTAGTGAACTAAAACGTCTTATATATGATGAATTATATGTAAATAGACCAGCTATGTATGCTCAATTATATGTAGCATTGATTTTTCTGAATTTTTCTAATAGGCAATATGTGAGCAATGGTCAGATTGAAGGGAAGACTTATTTGATTCATTTAAATACATGTCCTAACTATGATGAATAATAAAATTTCAGCTTAAGGTTATACATGCATTGCACGTGCAAGCTTACTAATTACAAGCGAAGTTAACAAGATAATTGTGGTGGATCTTGACATTCGACAACCCGAGACATATTTGTCGAAGCCTACCTGGTGACCAGAGCTCGGTTAAAGATGCCCACATTGCTTGCAAGCAAACTATTGGATGCCCTAATATAAGAGCAACTCTAGCAGATCCCGCATCCTTCCGATCCGCAAAACGTGTTTGCAGTTCGCGCAAAAACGCCTTTGCGGGCCGACGCGAACGGCCGCAGTTGCAGACCCCGCATAATGGATTCGTAAAAAAGCATATTCCGAGAGAATATCTTTTTTTACGGGTCCATTATGCGGGGTCTGATCTGTCGCAGCTTCTCCCGACCCGTAAAACTGAAATTTGCACCTTAATTTGATTAGCATATTGCATTTCTTTGTTTTTTCAACAACATTGGATACAAAAGGCATCATCAAATCTCTGCTACAATAGCAAGACCAAAGAAAACAAGAACCACAAGTATGCATTTTAGAAGATTTCCAACTTCCATAACTCCTCCCACTAGTTGGACTAATATCTTCTCCATGCATTCGTTGTTGATCTATGGATTCTTGATTTTGCATTCTTCTTTCTTCATCTTTGGTTCGAAAGAAGTAGACGTTGTTTCCCCTCTAGTTGCACATGCAGCCGCATCATTGCCTTCGATTCTACTAAGGAGTGCACCAACATCTATTATGTTTCTTTTTATTAATAAATCAATGTATTGGCCTTCCCAAAACCAAAATGAGCATCCATCGTCCTACACGAAAGAATGACCATGTTCGAGTGAGCTACCGCAATTGAACTAAAGAATGAGCTGTCAAATGAGCTACCGCAAGTGCACGTACCCCGTCGTTTTCGCATTTGAAGAACACCCATTCAGGGTGCTTCGGTGTGCCAGAAGTGAGCCGCAGCACTTTCCGTGTGCAGTCGTCGCATTGTATGAGCGGCATCGACAAGCCACAAAGACGATGCACGAGCGCCGAGCCCGGTGGACGACCGGATGAATCCATGCCCGCTTCTGCGGCGGTGGGCGGACGAACCCGTACCTGCATGTTGTGATGCGTCCTTCCCTGGGCTGCGGGAGAGGTTCCCCGACCACTCCATCGCTTGGGGCAGCGGCCGGCGACCAAAAAAGCCAAATCCGGCGGCCCGCCGACGCGGGGGTGGGGGAAGGGAGGGGAGGCCTCGTGCGCGTGGCGGCCTTTCGGCATGCCTCCTGCCGGCTACTTTCGCCGGAATCTTGGGCGGCGGCCGGCGGCGACGCGAGGGGGGAGAGGAGAGGTGGTTGGTGGGGGAAAGCGCGGGATGAAATGTTCCTCCACCAACCGCTTCCGTTTATATGCAGGGCACCGCAGCCGCGAGGGTGAAACCCGCGTTTTCCCGGGTTGGAGGAGGGATTTTGCCGCGTACCTCAAAAAAATTTGCGAGCCGGGGCGGGATGCGGGGTCTGATCGGTCAGGTTTTTCCGACCTGGCCCGCATTTTGGAGGTTATTTTGCAGGTCAGGGCGGGATGCGGGGTCTGATAGAGTTGCTCTAAGGGAGCTTGTCTAACACCTGTCCTGCTCTGCTGATCTGTTTCCAGTGATGCACACACAGTGGCCAAAAGGAGATGGATCGAGAAAGTATGTATAAAATCGAAGAGAACAATTTGACCTTACTTGCATTAAGAAAAGAGAGTGGTTTTGTCTCTGGAAGTGCTTTGCATTCCCTGAGATACCCACAACTGCAACCACCAGAAAATTCCATCCGCAGTGCTACGATGGACATGCTTGACAACTGTAGTTAAGCAATAAACGACTGGAAGGAATCAACTGGTGCCTTTTGAGTGGTATATATGTAATTAATATAACGCCGCTTTCCAGATATCAAAAGCACAAAGTGGCTGCGAATGAAACCAGAATCGGATCAAGTTAACTTTGCATCTTGATCTATGTTTGTCGACGGCAGGAAGTTGCTGCGTTCTGCTTTTCTGCCAATCCATGGATTTCCAGGGGAATTTTTTTTTTTCAAGAAACATTTCCAAGGGAATATGCTTTCTGTAGAAATGTTATTTGCTTTGCTCCTCAAGTTGTGCAGTTTAAAATGAGAAGCTCTGAAAGGTTATGCATAACATGCATAAATGTAGCAAGAAAAGGTTTGGAAATGTTGCTAGAAAAACTGAGAAATTTTCGGTCTCGCCTTAAGGAGCTTATGAATATGAATGCATATATGGACTTCGGCGGGAAGAGGATAGATTGAGCTATCCTCTATTTTTTTCTGTTTTGTTAGTTTTCTATCAGTTGTTTTATTTTGTTATTTAAAAACACAAAAAATACTTATTTTAAAAGTGAACATTCCAAAAACATTTACTATTTTTTGAAAAATTGTGGGCATTTTTAAAAATATGTGGCCATTTATTTTTAAATGTAAACGCACTTTAAATTGCTGGAACATTTTTTCAAAGAAAACACAAACTGAAAAAGGAAAGGAAGAGAAAAAAAGCGGTGGATAAAACAATAGAAAAGAGAGGGGGAAAAAAAATAGACTGAAACCTTCAAGAAGCTTCCTAAATCCAGCCCATGGTTTTGTAAGGCAATGCCAAATCTGGCCGGCCCAAGTAGCCAGGTAAGTGCGAATGCCCGATATGTTGTCTCAATAAGCGAAAAATACAGATTAATGTGATTTTCCATTAGAAATCTCAACAATATCGTCAATTTCATGTCAAAGGTTTTCCCAAAGATTATCTCAAATTGATAGTGAGCCGAGATCAAATGGTCATGTTTATTGTGATGGAACTAGTCTGACAAGATTCAAGTTCTAGACTTAAGGCACGACTGCTCACATTTTCCTAGTTTTATTTCGGTATTGTCGACGGCGGTACTTCAGCAGGATAAGACGTCCAAATTGACTGCAGGATGCCTATGATGACCCTGTTGGTATTGGTTGTAGTTGTGAACAGGAAGTCATCAGACGTTGCTAGAAAACACCAACAACAACTTGAAGAAGAGGGCAGAGGTTGAACAAAAGAACCAATCCCACGTTGGCGCAAAAGCGCCATCAAAGGATCTTATTGACAAGACCATGGACGCCAGGACGAACCGAGACGGAAAGTATCGTGGTTGACGAGTGGTCCCCCACAACCCGACAGATTTGTTATAGGAAAATCAACCCTCACGCGCCTCACAATGACTCGGCGGCAAGGACGAAGCGAGATGCACTGCATTGCACATCCACTGCCTGAACAAGCGACATGAGGGACATCAAAGCCTAACAAACTTGATAAAGCCTCGCCACGAGCACGAAGATCCATGGTCTTCCTCCTCCCTCGACACCGAAACGAAACACAAGATGCTAGGGAGGCCGACAGAATTAGTCGGCAAGGACAAGGGTCGTGCAGTGGCTTTTTCTACCCTCTTGTGTTGTACTCCCTCCGTTCCTAAATATATGACGTTTTAGATTTTCTCTATTTTCTCAGATTCATATTCATCTAGACTCGTTTTAGTGTATATATTCACTCATTGTAATCCGTACGTAGTCCATCTTGCAATATCTAAAACATCTTATAATTAAAAACGGAGGGAGTAATTGACATCCGTGTAATCACCATCCCTGTAAGATCGCTTATGCTTAAAAAGACGATTTCAGCTCTGGGAAGAAGAATATAAGAGATGATAACAATTCGTGGGTGCCCAGTGCCCACATGGTTTATGGAAGCTTGACAAAAAGAGAGATATATGATCATTGCAGCTAGCCTACAATGCGCTCCAGAACTTTTAAGTTGGGAATGGAGCCAGCGGCCCAGCACGTAGCAAAGCCGACTTCTCTGCTTTCCAGCGGCTCTTCAGGGGATAACGTAGCAGTGCTCAACCATTTCTCCTTCCTTTCCCATCTTGACAACCAGAGTTAAGAGACCCAGCACAGCAGAAAGGGAATCCATCTGCAAGTTGAACTTCTCCACACTTTTGGTCCTTTTGATTGGCAACGCTGCAAATGTTCCTACTTTTGGCCTCAAAATCAAATGTACTCATAATTTCACTGTCGATGAGCTATAGGAAATGCTGGACGATTGGTCGACCAGACAGCGGCGGACGAGGATCTTGATCCGTAGCTACTGTTCCGTACCAGCTGGATTCGCTTGACCTTTTCCACAACATATGTATACTGTATACAGCTCAATTCAATCATGCCCACTGTACATGTACTACAGAATTCAATAGTTGATTTACAATTGACAAGTTTTAGTATTCTAAGTTGTGTGTATGTATGAAGAACTCCTCGACGACTAAGATAGAAGTAAACCAGAACGAAGTGATCAGTTGCACCATACGTCGGACTCGGAAACCTTCCGGAAAAATATACTCCATCCAAGTTAATTAACCGAATCACACCTGACTGAACCAATCAAGGTGCTTAATCAATAGGACTATAGCATTGCTTCTGCTACAGTTGCAATGACGTGCTAGTGTCCATATATAGTAGTATAATATACTCCCACCGTAAACTAATATAAGAGCGTTAGTGATCTAAATATTTTTATATTAGTTTGCAGAGAGAGTACCTCCCAGACATAGACGAAACCAACGTACAGAGGGAGTACCTCCATGACGACGGTAAAGAGCTGCCAATCCAAACCTGGATGTGCTACTGCAGATTTTTCAAGAGCATCTCAGGCTAGACCAACAGGTAGATCTTTAGTCTCGAAAATGTACGAAAGTTTAACACAAACCTTTGCATTTGCCTTGTGACGGCAGTAGTAGTGGTTTGGTGGTCTCGAATCTCGATGTAATTTTATCATATTTGAGATGACTTGTACTTCCGATAAACTTTTTTCATAGATCTGATCCTTTCCGCGGAAAAAGATGCCGGAGGTGTATACTGGTGGCCAAGAGACAGCATCAGAAAGCAGTTCAAAGAAAAAAAGACAACATCAGAAAGTGATCATACATAGATCTCGCCACGATGAGATGCTGGATCAGATAAAGGGGGCATATTTTTTCCTCGCAATGACAGGAGGAGTACATATTTCAGTACATGATTCAGCCAGCACGGGACAGAACGAACAGAATATGTGCTTTCGGTTAAGAGAACGGGATGACAGAGAGAAGACGAAGCGCCAATAATCCTATGCCATTTTAATATGTACTCCCTCCGTCCGGAAATACTTGTCATCAAAATGGAAAAAAAGGGATGTATCTAGAACTAAAATACATCTAGATACATCCCCTTTTATTTATTTTGATGACAAGTATTTCCGGACGGAGGGAGTACTACCTTTGCCTTTCTTTTAAATGGCTCGAAAGTATCTTTGTCAATTAGGATTTCATTTCAAAATAGTCTAGTACTACACGATTTACAGGCTAGCCTCGTCGTACCCGCCATTAGGAATTCAGTTTGACGCCCCTCCAAACAAACAACTGATTTTTTCTTCAGTGACGCCCCCGAAGGATCAATGGTGTGTCTGTGTGGTGGTACATATGATCCCTGACCGGATCCGCAGTGACAGCAGCAACCGCTCGCCGGTGAGGTCACTGCTGCTCGAACAGATCATGGATGCAAATTATTGTTCTAACTTAACAAGACTACAAGAGCTGCTCAGAGCTCCAGATCTTCAGAAAACTCCAGCTACGTGCGGCACAAATTACGCCACTCATCCTGCTGCAGCTGGCTAGTCACTGGCTATCACTATCATGCCTCCATTACAAGGGAAGTTACTAACCAGAAAAGTGGTGGACCTTGGAGACACTTGACAACCTCTGAGCATGGCCAGATTTCAATCTGATGCCCACATTTTGGGTACTCATAAATTATGTGCTAGCTCAATGAGGCCCGCTGATTGTACGCGCTAGGCTTGTCTGAAATCCTTGCCTTGCTTTGCTCTATCATTGCATCTGATTATATATATATATATCCCGTCTCGAGAAATGTCTGCACACTTTTCGACCGTCATCTTGCATTAGGAAAAGAAAGGAAGTTTGAGAGATTTTTATCCGTTTCCAGTGGTGCACACACCACACACCGTGGCCAAAAATAGATGAACCGATAAAGTGATGAGGAAAGCCGGTATAAATTCGAAGAGAATGATTTGACCAGCTTGGATGGATGGATGCCCTTTGTCTCTGGACGTGCCTTGATAGACCTGCTTGACAATTATACTTAAGCAATCAACAACGGCTGGAAGGAAGCAGCTGGTGCCGATTTGGGCCCAAGTGGTATTTGGAATAACGGCGCTTTCCAGACATTAAAAGCACAAAGCTTTCTAAAAAAAGACATTAAAAGCACAAAGTGCTTGTGAATGGAAAGAAAATATGGGAGCCGGATCACGTAAACTTTGCCAAAACGTTTCTAAGGGCCTGTTGGGACTCTTCCACTCCACCAAAATCAACTTCATTCCATCAAAATCATTTTGAAAGCAGTTTCACCAGGGAGTTGCAACTTCACCGAACAGCAATTTACCATGTTTGGCTTCTAGCTAGCTCTAGCTCCAAGAATGAAAAATTTGATGGAGAATGTCTCTTTGGTTGCTTGAGGTAGGAAATAAAACAAGGGTCTGTCACATCTAACTTTCTCATCCTTAAAATTCATGGGAGGCTTTAAAAAAAAATGAGAGAAGTGCATTTTTCAATCCCAAACTCTTGCCCTAGTCTAATTTACAACCCCGAACTTTAATACCATCTAAATTACAACACTCAACTCTCAAAACCGGTCAGGATTCAACCCTCCCCTCCCTGTTGACCAATTTTGACTAGGGGTGACCAGTTTTGACCAGTCAACGGGTCCAATCAGCATGCCACATAAAAAAAATCAAAATTTCGAGAAATATAATAAAAAAATTGTAACATCGGGAAAAAGCCCGAATAAAATAAAAACTAATTCTCGGGAAAAAAGTTTGCGAAAAAATTCGAGAAACTTTTTCTGTAATTTTTGGTAAAAATAATAAAAAATTAACTTTTTTGGGGAATATAATAAAATGCTGACGTGACATGCTGACTGGTCAGAACTGGTTAACAAGGTCAAAACCGGTCAACAGAGAGGAGAGGGTCGAATCCTAGCCGGCTTTGAGAGTTGCGGGTTGTAATTTAGACGGTATTGAACTTCGGGGTTGTAATTTAGACCAAGGCAATAGTTCGAGGTTGAAATATGCACTTCTCTAAAAAATATCAAGAGTGAGTGTGTTAGATGTGAGATAATATCTAGATGTGAAATAGTAAACCCGATAAAACAAATGAGTATCCACTTGCCGGTGCCAGTGATGAGTAATTTTCCCGCAACCCCACGAGGACTCTTTGAAACTAGAGATTTTGGATCATCCCCGAAGAGCTTCACCGAAAACGGGGAGTTATACATCATATTCTAGTTTTTGTGAGGAGCGGGACATCATGAAGCGACCCCGTTTGGCTTACATTTTTTTCATTGCAGAGCTGAATTTTAGTGAACGGGGCAGTCCCAAACAGGCCCTAAACGTTCAGACCGTGTGGTCTGGATACTATCCACCAACAGCGTGCATCAAAAGTTCATGGACCAGTCCTGATGTCCGAATTCCCACAAGTCCGCATTGTAATTATTAGAATAAAGAAACTTGACTCTTCAAAATGGACACATCAAATATTCGCGGACACATCCGGACGTGTGTGGGGCAACGTTTAGGGGGCTGCCATCCAACCCTATGCACCAAATGTCCGCACCTTTTTTTTTTCTTCTATATCTGGAGTACTCAAAATAATTAAAAATAAATAGCATCCTTCATCCATAATCATGTTGCGCAAATATTCCAATGCAACAATAATCCAAATATAAATGTTACAATTCAAACAAGAAGTTTTACAATAAATAATTCAGATTTGAATTCAACTTATTTTGACACATTTTTTAGTTCTCCTCTCAAAATGCCCACAGATGCTCAACCAAATTATTATGAAGCTGCCGACGAGTTCCTTGGTGGTGAATCTATCGATGCATTTGGATATAAAAAATCCTCAAATGTCATCGGATTCTGCTTTGGAAGTTGGATAGGATACCCGTGTGCTCAAATTATGACGACTCTCTCACCCTCATCCTCCGCAATCATATTGTGTATGACCACATAAGATGTCATCACCTCCCACAAATACCTCCCACAAATATCTCCCCATCTTATAGTTTTGCAGGTCCTCGAACAACCACAATACAAGCTTGGAACTCTCCAAATGCCCCCTCTACATTCTTTCTAGATCCTTCTTGCCATTGGGGAAAGTGAGATCTTTACTCACCCATTTGTTCAGAAATGGTCTTGACGAAGATCGCAGTGCAATTCTAGTAACTAGATATTCCAATGGTTCCAACAAGGCACTTCTTCAATATGAACTAGTCATTAAGGCCCGAACAACATTGTAGAGATGATCGAACACTGTTCGCCACATTCGCTATCAACGATGGAAATATGGTTGAATAGTGCATTGGGAACAAAGTAGTCTTCCATCACCATCATATGCCCTCGTGTCTTACTCAGATTCAACACTTTATGTCCCTTGATTGATGTGGTGTCCGCCATGGAGGGCATCCTACAAGGGTAGGCGGTACCTGCGGCGGCCAGACCAGGAAAGAAGGGAGGCGTGCACAAGCCGGGGTGGGCATCTGTGTGGAGCAGTGGCGGTCCGGCGAGGCTTGGACGATGACCTTGGTTGGACGCCATCGGCCCATCCAGGAGGATGAAGATGGTCGACCCTAGGAGGCAGGCACTTGTATGTCATATTTTTATAGTTTCCAAGGAATTTGGTAAACGAAAAATGTATTTGGCAACCCTGTGACAGATTGTAAAAATGCCACACCACTTGGATACCGTTCGATTTGAATCAAACGCGTGGTGCTCATTCCAGCGAGCCGTTTTGTTTTTCTCTCGCTGGTGTGTGGGCCATCGCTGGACGTTCTCCTCCTCGCTCAAACCGTCTCCCCTCCCCATACGGTGACTTAACTCCTCCCTCCCCCGCCACTCCCTCAATTCATTTGGCAACCGCGCGCTGCTCCGCTCTCTGTTTCTCGGCCGCTCCGCCCCCGCTCTCTCTTCGTCGACGGCGAGCTGCGACGCCTTCTCCGGCCGATTCTCGGCGGCAGTGTCTGTTCCACCAATCAGTATCGCTCAATCCCCCTCACATCCGCCCAGTAGTTCGTGCTCTGTTTCTCGACGCCGTTAGTGGCGGAACGTTCGTCGGATTTGTCGCGGGTTAGAACAGATTCTCGGCGGCAGTGGTCTGTTCCACCGGTCAGTATCGCTCAATCCCCCTCACATCCGCCCAGTAGTCCGTGCTCTGTTTCTCGACGCTGTTAGTGGTGGAATGTTCGTCGGATTGGTCGCAGGTTAGAACAGACGAGTAATGCGCCCAATATGTAGAATTCGTGGTGCATTTGCTATTTCTTAGCCTCTGTTTCGCATGCACATCGTTTTAGTGCTTAATTTGCCGTTTTCGATTTAGTGGGTAGTTGTCGTAATTTTTGAACTGATCCCCTCTGCTTCACGGCTCGATTCTGATTTCTAGGGTTTTCTCTAGATGCAAAATCATTATGTCTCCGTTCATGATTCACAGCCGTTATCCTATGATGATTTCTGCCCATAGTTAGGTTGCTGGTGAGAATTACCATCTGTATAATTAGGTTGCTTGTGAGAATCCCATAGTTTTTTTGTATTTTATATGCAGTTCATCTCGTTTTGTGTTTATGATGTCATGATGGATTGTTTGTGTTAGCACTATCAGCGGTGTCTCGTTTCATGATGCATTTTGTGTTTCTAACTTATGGATGTGCCACCATTTAGCTTACCCGAACTTTAATTGTGAATATTACCATCAGTGATGTGAATAATTTATCAGGAGTCCACTGTAAAATTTATCATGTCACTGAATTTTTAATACTTAGTTATGTGATGTCCAATATATGTGTTTACGTGTAAGTTGTTGCCATCCCTAATTTGCATAAGTTATCTTTCCCGATACATACATTTTATCGGTGCATCATAAGCAAACAAAAATTCAGGTATTCAATATCTAGTAGAAGCACACATGTCCTTTTTTTGTTTTCGTCCTTCTCTGTTGTGGATGAGTTATCTTGTTGTATGCTCACAAGTTACCAATGTATCATAAGAATATGTGTGTGACTATTCAACAGCCTGCATTCTTTATGGTCACTTTTTTCTCTTTGGTATTCTTGTGTGTCAGGTCACAATGCCAAGGAAGCGCAAATTAGATGATGACTTTGAGGAGGCGAACCCCTTAAAGAAGCAGAAGCCTCCCGCAGGTCGGAACAGGGCTTCTCCTAGTGCTCTTGTGACTGTCTGTAAGGATATGTCAGATGAGAGAATGTCCGCGATTGATGACATGGATTTCACTAGTTTGCGGAATATCAAGTGTGATAATTTGTTCAATCGGCTTTCTCAATGGCTTGCTGGTCTATACGACCCTGATTCCCGTGAGGTTGTTGTACCTGGTCGCGGGAGGTTACTGGTCAGTGAAGAGTCTGTGCATCGTATAATGGGTGTGCCCCGAGGTGATATTGCGGTGGATTTCAAGGTTCCTACAGATGCACAACTTGAACTTGCGGGAGATCTTTTTGATGATCTTGGACATGCTCCTAAAATTGTAGATGTATTAAACCTTATCTTGAGCACTAACCAGCATGATGACAATTTCAAGCGCTTGTGGCTTGTGCTTGCTGCCAGCACTGTGATGGCGCCGACGACTTCCAACAAGATCAGCACCAGATGGTATCCTGTGTTGGTAAGCACATCTGGCTATCTTTCTAGTTCATACTTGTTATCTCTTTTCTTTTTTGTTTTTTTACCTGGTAACTTCTTTGCTTCTTAGTCTGATGATTATGCACATATGCACTTGATAACTTTCCTAGATTTTTGTAGTGTGGTAATTTTTGTCCCTTTGATTATTTTTTTTATGATCTGAAGTGTGGTAATTATGTAGTAATGCACCTCATAA
The DNA here is from genome assembly GCA_902687465.1 of Secale cereale. NCBI lineage: Eukaryota > Viridiplantae > Streptophyta > Magnoliopsida > Poales > Poaceae > Secale > Secale cereale. The sequence continues at coordinate 597,392,835 of LR738712.1, forward strand.
CTTTTTCTGAAAGTGTTGTAATTATACAGCAATGCACCTGATATCTTTTTATGAAAGTGTGGTAATCATATAGCAATGCACCTGATAACTTTTTCATAAAAGTGTGGTAATCATATAGCAATGCACCTGATAACTTATTTATGCCTTGCAATATGGTATTTTTGTCTTTCTTCTCAATAATGTGGTAATTGTGTGCTTATGTACTTGGTGATACAATGTTTTAACAGTGTTGTAAGTGTCTACTTATGTCCCCTGCTAACTTGTGTGCATACATTCCTCTATTGTTTCATGTGTTTTGTTTTTTTTTTCACAGCAAAATATTGGCAATGTAAAAAACCTCAACTGGTGCAAATTTATTGCGGATCAGCTTCACAAAGCTTTTTCAAAAGGAAAGCCTACGACATGCTGCCTCCTATTCTACAATGTTAGTCCCCTTATTCTTGTTTTTGTTCCCATGATTTTTGAATTGTATATCTTATTCCGTCAAACATGTAGATTTGTAATGACCTTTTCTGTTTTTCCAGCTTCTGTATATAGATGATATTGACTTAACTGGCCTTGGTATCATCTTGCCTAATGGTCCTTTTGCAATTAATGTGTGGACGAATATGTTGGCATCGAAAGTTCTTCGGATGGATGTCCAGAGGGACAAGCTTTCTTATGGGAAATTACTGGTAATTTCCCAATTGTCATTTTTCTTACCTTCTATGTATTGCCATATGTTTTATAACGATTTTTATTTGTTTTATCATATTTTTTCAGCTTAAGCCCTAATATGGCCAAGACTATTGCTTATTTGGTGGCTTACAATGTCTAGATAAATTCATGCGTGTTCATGCACCACAAAACTGTTCTGAACAGGTATTTTACCCTTTTTGTGTGTTTGATTATTTTTCTTTTTTCATTTCCTGGTAAACACTGTTATAAAGACCTGGTAACTTTTACTGTTTTTAGGATGTTAACTTTTTTTCCTAGTTTAGATTCTCACTTTGGAATAACTTTGTTTCGAACTTATTTTTGTGTTGTATTTTTAGTAATTGTTTGTATGGTAATCAATGTCTCTCACAACTTGATTATTTTGTTTTTTCATTCATGTTTTTTTCTATCAGAAACTTGCTAAAGCTTCTGCTATTGTGGGCCGCTTTTCGTCTGGCATGGTTGGCCTCATCGGTGGTCTTGTTAATGAGTTCATGTCCTTGGATGGTGAAGATAGCTCATGGATGTCCCGTAGAGAGCCAACTCAAGGGTTTATCTTCTGCTGCCGGGAAGACTGTTAGGAAGACTGCAAGCACCCGTCATGCATCCCGTTCACGTGAAGTAAAAGATATCGGCAAGCAAACTATTGAAGGTTCAGATTCTGATCATGAGGTTGATGATGGTGGCGGTGATGGTCACTCTAACGAAGGTCTAGATTTTCATGTTCATTACCATGGTTCTTCAGGTGGACCGAACGCCCATGAGGCTTCAGGTAGTGGGGGTAGTGTTGGACCGAATGCCCATGTTGCTTCAGGTAGTGGCGCAGTGAATCCAGATGTGGGTGCAACTACGTTCGCAACTGCCACTGTGTCGGTAAGGTCAGCTGGAATTGATGGAACTACTACTGCAGGAACCGATCAACCTCTCGAGTCTCAGATTATGCTTACTTCACGTTCCGGGGATGTATCTAGTGATGGATTGCACAACCAGCCAGATATGACGGATACTCAAAATGAGGCTGCTGTTGATGCTTCCGTGAAGAGGTGCGGTTCTTCTCTCGTCCGTAACTTGGGTAAGCAATATGTCAGGCGTCGCAAGAAATTACGCCTACCTTCTCCGCCGATGGCCACTGGTACAACTGTTTTTGACCAGCCGTCGTTGGATGATACACATCGTTCTATCAAGGCAATCGTCATCAAAGAGCTTGGCATTGTATGCCCTGATAAGGGCACTAACTCAGTAATTGCCTATCCCACGCGGAAGAAGCAACATCCTCAAAAGTGAGTTTCTTATCATCTGCTAGTTGAGTTCTTTTTATTTCATTTTTTATATTGCATTTTGTTCATATTTAGTTGTTGTTACTCTTTCGTGTTATAACTTCTGCTAGCACCTACCTTCTGATAATTAGAAGTAACTCTATGTGTAAATTTTTTATTCCTTAATAAGCATGTGTTATTGTCTAAAATAAATAGTAATAATATCATGGTAAGGCTGATAACTTTTTAGTAGTTATTTCCATGATGATAACTTTAGTTTTTTATTTGAACAATATGTAGTTTAACCCTGTTTGCATGATAATTTTAGTGATTATACGCTGGTAAGCACGTGTTATTTGTCTATGGTAAAAACTTTCTCACGTGCACTATATCATTTTCAAATAATAAATTGTCAGGGGTTCCAATGCTCCACTTATTAGTGTTGCCGACCTTCAGCAATCGCAGTCTACCAGTGTGGGTGTCACGTCTGAGGTTGTACCTAGTAATCTTACCCTATCTCCGGCAGATGTTGACTGGTCTGACACGTCACACAGGTAATTATGAATGCTATTTTTTCTCACTATATGAAATCTAAATGATTTTTTCTATTTTTTATTTTTCTTGGTAAATTAGGTGAATGTACACCGATAATTTAACTCTTTTTATGTGTGGCATCATAAACTGTATGCAAAGTGCTGATAGTTTTTACAGTCAAATCTCTTATAAGATTACTGTTATTTTTAGCATGATAAATTTGTTTGGTAACTTTGTTATCTTCATAGTTACCATCTTTATAGTTGGCCACAAGCTGACAAATAATGTGAATACAAGCTGGTAACTAAAGTTTTATTAGCTGGTAACTAATGTCAATATAAGCTGGTAACTAATGTTATTTTTGCTGTTGTATAATACAAATATAACCTGATAACTAATGTCAATATAAGCTGTTAACTGATGTCAATATAAGCTGGTAACTAATGTCAATATAAACTGGTAACTAATGCTTTTTTAAGCTGGTAATGTTTTCTTTTCTTGTGTGTAGTCAGAAGACCAAGGTTACTGTGAGAAAGGTTTCGAAGTCTTCTAAAGTTGCAGCTGCAACTATGTCTTCTCCTCGTGTTGCTTCCAAGGACGCGAAAGATGATTTCAAAGACTCGCTCGTGGTCAGTTCTCCAATTGCTGTTGTGCAAGATGATGCCCTTGTGAGGAATTTACCAGATGCTTGTTTTAGAGCTGTGGATGAGCTCGCGGAAGCAGCCAATATTACTCAAGTGGTAGAAGAGATTGCCAATGTTGTTATTGGCACTGAAGCTGAAACTTCTGTTGATCAACCTCAAGTAATTGTTCATCCAATGAGCGCTGCCGTAGCTGAAACTTCTGCTGATCAAGATCAAGGAATTGCTCCTCCAATGAGCGTTGGCGTAGCTGAAGATGTCCAAGCTCCTGTTAAAATACCATGTGTTGTTCAAGCTCGAGTTGAATCTGCCCAATCCAATGTGGCAGAACCAGTTGAAACTGAAGATGCATTGTTTGTTGAAGCTCAAGTCGGGGATGACCGAGTCGTTGCCCAAGAATTCAGCAGTAATGCAGATGTAGAAGATGTTGTTGCTGAGAGGGCCTACTGGGATTTCACCCCACCATCTTGCTCTCTTGGCATAGATTTTGGCCCCACACCGCCCGGACCAGATATTAATACAACAGTCGTAGTCCCAGCTGCAGTACCAACACCGCCCCAGCTGTTGTTTCGACAACTCAAGTACCAGTAGTGGACCCAGCGGTTAACAATGCTCCCCAAGACCGAGCAGCAGCATCCCCAATTGATCAGATGGCGGCAAATGCAGGAGATAATCCTGTTGACTCCAAGCTGGTTTCATGCTCTGAGCCTGTTGACCTTGGTAAGTGAAGGCATATACGTGTCTTCGCTTTATCACAAAAGAGTGATGGGATGGATGTTTGCTTTTCGAAAACCCTTTTTATGCTTTTAGTTTGATCCTTGTGTGTATATTTATGCTCTTTTTATCCTTTTTTTGGACAACCCCCCCCCCCTCACATGTAATGACTTGTGCTTTTGTGTGTGTGCTATGAAATGAACTATGTGTTTTCGTTTCACATTAGCTCTCTTTATTTTTATGCTCATTTGGATGTATTATATGTGATTATTACTGTTCATTATTCCTGGTAACTTTTACTAACATCTGACTGATAATTACTGTGCTCTACTTTTATCTGATAATTATATCGCTCTACATGAAAGACATTTTATCTTGTTTTCTATCATATGGTAACTTTTAACTGACCTGATAACCTTTTTGCGAATGTGGCGCTGGTATTTTTTGTTTTAACAAGATACCTACATGTTTTTATTTTTTCGCTAACTAGTTACTTAAATGGTTACATTTTTCTGATCACTCCTGATAACTTCTGCTACCACCATGCTGGTAACTTCAACACTTTTTATTTATTTATTTCTGGTAACTTTTACTAACATCTGACTGATACTTACCGCGCTCTACTTTTAACTGATAATTATAGCGCTCTACATGAAAGATATTGTACCTTGTTTGCAGCTTTTCATTTTTATCGTATGGTAACTTTCACCATGATAACCTTTGCGAATGTTGCGCTGGTATTTTTTGTTCTAACTAGATATCTACATGTTTTCATTTTTTTGCTAACTAGTTTCTTAATGGTAATATTTATTATCACACCCTGATAACTTCTGCTACCACCATGCTGATAATTTCAACCCTCTTTGTAGCGACCACGATCCGAATGGACCGAAGTCTCTGTGTTCTGTGTCATCCCTGGATCGGTATGCTGACACACACAGTACAAACAGGATTTATAACAGAGGTAAATCACACGTATTAAGTAACGTAAATACTATTACCTCAATCGATCATAGCGGAAGCAACAAGGTTGTGGATTCCCATCAACACCAACGGCAAAGTTAAGTGTAGAAAATCGTAACCCTAACGTATCACTTACTCGTCGTAAGATAAGGCTGCAACATGAGAAGTTGCAGCCACAGAGGGTCAATACATTGAATGTACTGGCAAATTCACACTGTAATGATAATGGTAAACAAAGCCTACAACTACATGCATATTTGGCTGGTGGAGGCTGTAAGGTTAAAGTTTTTGCGTAAAGCCGATTTTTCCCTACTTTAAAGGAATATATTTTAATTAACTATCATGGTAGTTGAAACATTGTTGAGAAGATAGACATCCTCTCAACCCCAATTAAAGTTCATCATTAAACCCAACAATAATAAATTAGAGAGTCATGAGATCAGCAAATAATCCACTTCTAAATACTCAAAGATGTCCATAACCGGGGACACGGCTACTCATGAATAGTTTGTACACTCTGCAGAGGTTTGTGCACTTTTCCCACAAGACTCGATCGCCTCCGTTTGGTTTCTCGCACTGCATGGTGTTTGAGAAATGGATGACCGAGACACAGTCTTTCCGAAGAGGTCCCCTTAACCAGATAGATAGGCCGTACCACCTACAATCCCCTTACATCTGCTAGCCCATCATGGAAAGATTTCCCACAACTTACTCAACTATGCCAGAGCCCATATTGGCATGTGGTTGCACATGGAAGTTTCTAGGCATGAAATATTATATGATCCCTTTGAGCATGGGTGGCATTCCAATAGGACAATCACACGGAAACCCCGGGATTTCCTAGAACAACACTGGCATCACCAGGTGTCCGGGCAATCCACAGGTTCACTCCCAGGGTGCCCCAAACCTATCCACCCAGATGTGTTTTCAAGTATCCACCTTAAGTTGAACCATTAATTAACAACTCACATCTGTCATGGATTTCACTCAAACCCAAACCACGTCTACGAGCATAGCAATGACAACCTAAGCAAACGTAGAAGTAACTCCCAGGGGTTTGAAAATAATGCAGGTAATAGGTTCTACCTCAATCTACTTCCCAGTCCCATAAGTTAAGAGATCCTACTGATGCAATGTGTTTTGAGGATATAACTAATGCAATGAAAACCGGGTATTGGAAAATATGATCAAAGTGTGAACTTGCCTGCAAAGTTGATGAAGATGATTCGCACTCAAAACTCTTGATAGATCTACTCGTCACACTCCGGTCAATCTATCGTAAGCAAGCAATAGTAACCACACATAAACAATCACTCAGAAAAATCAGACAGAATGAATAAACACTTCGGAAAACTTCGAAAACACACGAATGACTCTTGAAACACAAAACAATTTCCAACAGTACCAAAATTATGTGAATTTGGCCTTATCAAAAAGTTTAGGTCAAGAGCTTCGATTTGCAAAAAGAATCAACTAAAACGGAGTTATAAAACTCAAGTTATGATCAAACGAAGTTCAAATCTAAAACTAGTTGAATTCAAATTTTAAAATTTTCAAAAACATGTTTGAGTTGTATTACTGGAAAGAGGGGTTCGTAACGAAGACGTGGGCGTTGGTTTCGTTGGATTTGGACCAACTGGTAAAAAGATATGGCCGTTTGAAGTTTAGGGGCTAAACTATAAAATAACTTCACAGATAAGTCCCTGGCCGAAAACTAAACAGAAAAAGAAAAGGCTATCGAACAAACGTTCGTTTTCTAGTCCTAAAGGGTGAACGTTCACTAGATAAAAAGATCTAAAAAAATAAAACCAAACAAAACCCTAACTAACAGAAAACCGAAACAGTTTTATTACCTAGGCGGTTTTATTTCATAAACCGCGGGTTCGGCGGTTAAGAACTGGATCGGCGATGTGGATCAGATCACGCCGGCGGCGAACTCCGGCGAGGCTGGCAGCGGGCGGCGGTGGGCGTGCGGCGAGGGCCGGCGAGGGGCAGAGCGAGGGGCAGCGCGAGGGCGAGGGGAGGCGCGACGCGACCAACGACGAGGCAGCAGCAGCCTGCGGCGGCGGCAGCAGTTAGCAGCGGCGGCGACGAAAGTGCGCGGCGATGGTGATGCGAGAGGAGGGGGAAGAACGGGGCGGCGGCGGCGGGCTTTATAGGGGGCAGGGGGTCGGGTTTTCTTGGAGTAGGGGCACGACTACGGTGGCCTGACGGGGCACGCTCGCCGAGGCGACGGCGGTGGCGAAGTTTCCTTCGGGAGGTCGGGGAAAGGCAAGCTGGGCCGGCCCAGTTTCGGAGGAGGGTATTTTTTTTCTTTAAACATTTTTTTTAACAAACGGAAACATGAATAAAAGCAAAATAAATAAAAAATATCCTATAGGCATATAATATATCAAAATTTACAGAAAAGTAAGCCCTACAGCATGAACATTTTACTACTGTCAAATACAATGCCCACAAAATCTAATAAATCAAAAGGTCCTACTGAAGCAAATAAAAACCAATAAAAATCATACTAAAATACCAAAAAGAATTCAAATACATTTATCTCCAATTTTTTGCTGTAGGGAATCATGTTACCCTATTTTCCATGTATTTTATTTTTGGAGAAAAATAATTTGAATAAAACCCAAATAACTCAATATTTGAAATTGAGTTGAGAAAATTTCAGAAAACCTCCAACTCATATTTCCTATATATTGAAGAAGTCATTTTATCTTCTCTCTGGAAAATCATTGAGTCGCATAAAGTTTGTGAATTCGAAATATTTCGAGGATGAAATTCAAAATCCTTCCAAACCCTTTATCATTTAAAAATAAATGGAAGAAGTCATATTATCTTCACTCTAGGGTTTTGTGTTGAAAAGAAATTGAATTTCCCGGAGATCAAAATGCAAAGTGAAAGTTTTGGGAAAGTCATTTTATTCCCTCTCATCTAACTTTCGAAAGTTTCAAATTTCACTCAATTTCACTCAGCACATCAAACAGCAATCAAATCTATCTATTTATTATAACATTCCAAAATTTAGGATTTTGGGATGTTACAAACCTATGATAACCCTCAACCGTAAGGGATCGAGATAGTCTTCGCGGGTAAGAATAACCCAATTTATTGATTCGACACACAGGGAGCCAAAGAGTATTTATAAGCTTTGACAGTTGAGTTGTCAATTCAACCGCACCTGAAATATACTTACTTGCAACAAAAGATAAGTGGTAACCGTGATATGATAGTGATGATAGTGATAGTAAAAGTAAACAGCAAAAGTAAATAGTAAAGGTAAATGGCAAAAGTAGCAACTAGTGACAAGCAGGATTTAAAACACTGTAGGCTAGGGAGACGGATGGTTGGGCGCTGCATGGATGAGATATATCATGATTCTAACTTGGGGCACGGCACACGGAAAAGTAATGATCATCTAGGTAAATATCAAACATTAGGCATGTATCCCGTAGGTAGTTGTACGTGCTTGCAATAAGAACTTGCACAACATCTTTTGTCCTACCATCCCGCTACGAACGGGGCCAAAAGGAACTTATGGAGATTAAGGTGCTCCTGTCAAAGAGCACCGGAACAAAGCAATGAACTCAATGGATACATGTAATCCTCAAACTACGGACCATCCCCTTTGGTGTCCCAAGCTGTCACTTTTGGGATCGCCAGTTCCGAACCGTAATAGGTGCAAACAACTCATAGATAGGATCAAGAACACAAATATATTCATGCAAACACATATGGTTCAGATCTGAAATCATGGCACTCGGGCCCTAAGTGTCAAGCATTAAGAATAACAAGTTGAAGCAAAGATGATAAACACCATAGTAGATGATAGGCAACATGCCCCCAACGATCTGACAAACTATTACATGATCTAACTCATCCAATCCCTACCATCCCCTTCGCCTACAGCAGGGGATTACTCACACATGGAAGGAGAAGTCATGGAGGGATGATGGAGTGGTGATGATGATGACGATGGCGACGATCTCCCCTCTCCGGAGGCCAATTCAGCCTCCAGATTAGCCCTCCCGAAGAAGAACAGAGGGTGGCGGCGGCTCCGCGACGAAAACTGGGAAAAAAACTTCTGACCTGGGATTTCTCCGTCACGAGCTAAAATACGAGTCGAAGTAGGGCACCAGGGGAGGTGAGGCCCACCCAGGCGACCACCCGGCGCGGCCAGGGGCTGGGCCGCGCCACCAGGGCGCCTGGGGCCCCCCTGGTCCCTCTTCTGGCTCCGGGTTCCTTCGGGTGCGTGGATTTTCTGTGATTTTTCGTGGATTTTTCTGAGATACCTAAAAATCCGTTTTCCTGCACACAATAAAACCATACAGGCAGCTCTGCTGAAAACAGCGTCAGTCCGGGTTAGTTTAGTTCAAATCATGCAAGAATGAGGTCAAAACAATATCAAAAGTGTTTGGAAAAGTAGATACGTTTGAGACGTATCAACTCCCCCAAGCTTAGCATATTGTTTGTCCTCAAGCAATTCAGTTCAACGAACTGGACGCGACAAAGAAAACTTTGACAAACTCTTTTGCTTCATTAGATGTATATAAGCATGTACTACGAAAAGAGTCTAGCAAGTATTGAAACAGTACTACGAGGACAATGCACGGAGCAATCCTTCTTTCAAGTGACCAATCACAAATACTTAAAAGTAAATAATATATTACTGAAAATCAAGACAAGATTGCATTGCACTTAGCTTGAGCATATTAGGGTGGTATCTCGCTAGCCTCCATGAGTGAAGCAAAACATAAATGCAGAAACTCCTCCTGAGTTTTAAAGGAGACTAGAACTAAGAATTTTGGAATAAATCATATCACAAGCATGCAGAAGACAATGTAATACTTTGGGACAATGCACATTACACTCAGAATGACAATTATGCTCTCCTAGTTGGTGCTTTTAAGAAAGAAGGTGGAGACTCTCAAACCGTGTCTTTTGTTGGCAAGGTTGAAAACCCGTGGTCGGAAACAAAAACTAAACATGTACCAGAGCTCTTGGTTTTAAAAACAGAGGTAAAAAATGTTTTTGAGGGGTGCATATTTCGTCAACGAATGCTAGTAGGTAACTCAATCACTTCTTGAGCTGGACAAGTTTCGAGGAACGGCTCCCGCATGAGGACGATCACATCCTCTTAATCTCCTTTGTTTATCACTGCCAAAGTTTTCTGATTTCTCATGAACAAAGCGTGAAGGAGGGTTTGTTTGTTGTATTATCTTTTATGAGCTGGGCGCACTCTATGCCAGTTCCTTCTCGTATTAGGGGTTTGCACATTAGACATGCAATCCAGGGGTGAAACTTGTCCAACTTAAAAAGATCATGAATTAACTACTACTTCCTCATGAGCTAAAACAGAGGCACAAAAAGAGAATTGCTTTTGATTAATTTCGAGATGGTACACGAAAGTCTTCGTTAGGAATGGCAGGTAAATACCATGTATAGGAAGGTATGGTGGACTCATATGGCATAACAGGTTTTAAGGATTTTGGATGCACAAGCAGTCAGTCCGCTTAGTACAGGTGGAGGTTAGCAAAAGACTGGGAAGCGACCAACTAGAGAGCAATAACGGTCATAATCATGCAGAGCAACAAAGCAACATTGAATCGGGCATGAAAGTGATATAACTATTCTAAAACTCAAAGATCATCAAGGCAGAGCAGACTTTTTAGTCTCAAACATGTGTAAGCATGTGCCAAGTCAATCCAAAAATTCTCTAAAAGGAAATACCACCTTAGTATACCATACTATGAATAGTGCAATGCATGTAGATCATTTCAGTAACACATTATATACTCTAGCTATTCGAGACTAGCCACAAGGAAAGCATGAACCACTGGAAGAGCATTGTAAACATAGCACTATGTCGCTACAAGCTGGTCTCTAGGTCATAAGTACAAGCATATGTACAAAAGTAGAAACAAGAAGAGTTCATACCGGTCTTCCTTGTTGCTTCCCTTAAGTCGATCTTCGTCATTACTGCCTCGTCACTTGCACGATCGAACGTAGGAAATATAATTAAATGCCATCACGGACTCGAGCTGAACTCTGAAAACAAAGCAAACTAAAGAGAAAAGGAAATCTTTTTGGATTATTTCAAAGTTTGAATGAAAGCAAAAGAAAGAGAAAATATTTTTGTTGTTTTTGCAAAGAGAGAAATAAAGAAGAACGGGCAAAAACTTCGAAAAGATCAAAGCGAATAAAACGGATAATACAATGGAAAAGTGAGAGGGGCACGTACTCCCCCAAGCTTAGACTTTTGGCCTAAGTTGGTAGCAGCTACTGCCCCCAGGAGCCTCCTGCTCCGGGGGTATGGTGGTGAGTCCAAGGGTCGTAGAAGGATGCCGGCGCGTATACCGAACTCCTCGGAGTCTCCCACGAGGAAGGGTACGTACGCCAACCAGAGGAAGTCCCTTCACCAAACTCGGTGGCAGTATCTCCCTGAAAAGGTGGTAACTCACCGTGCTCCTCCTCGTCGGGCACAACCCCCTCCATGGGGTTATGAAACTGATACCGGGCCATGAACTCATCGAACTGGACAACATCAAAGGACCATCCGTTCCTGCGAGAAAAATCAAACAAAAGAGGTGCAGGTAGACGGATCTCGCGTTCCGCAGCAGTTCCGAAACGCAAGATATAAACAAGATTATCAAGCTCAGAAGCCATGGTAACAAACTTATGCCTCTTCATAGCAGCAAGATCAAAGCTTACATAAGTAAAAGGATTATCATCAGGGTGTGGGGTGCCTCCAAGATGTTCTAAGATAAGTGTGGCATAAATGCCACCATATAAGTCTCCCTTGTTACCGTCATAGCAAGGCGTCGAGCAATTAAGGCACCCAAATTATAATCAGACCTCCCTGAGAGGGCTGCTGCCAGGATAGCAATATCCGGAGCAGAAATGTTGCTCGTGTTGTCACGAGCTAACACCCCTCTAGCAACATAATATGCAAAATACCTGAGGTGAGGAAATAAGATGCTGGAGATCTTCGACCGATGAATATCCCTCGTACCCATGCTGCAGAGAGAGTTGATGACGGTTTTCAGCTCGGAGGGCTGAGTGGCCATCCTAGCCGTCCTCCCAACGTTCGGCACACCTATTATTTCACAAAACTTTCCCAAAGTCATGGTGATAAGATCATTGTAAATTTTAAACTCAATAGCACCTGAATCAGGATTATATCTAAAACTGTTAATGAAACTGGAGGTGAGTTTTTGATACTGAGTAACACGGCACGTGACGAGCCGTGTCAAACCTGCATTAGCACAAAGATTATAAAACTCATCCTTGATTCCCGTAGCTGCAAGGAACTCATCACATGGAAACGTCATCGCACGCGCTGGACTTGCGTCTTCCAACAACTCCAGGGGCACATGATCTTCATTGTAGCTCACCCTAGCAGTCGAGGGCGAAGCTGCGGCTCTAGTAACTCGATCGGAGTGTGCAGGCCTCCTCTTCTCAAGCCACCCTTTTGCCCATCCTAAGAAACTCATTTCTGAAATTTTTGGCAATTTACAAAAACAAGGATTAAAACAAGGTGAGTTAAGGCAAACTACTCAACTCACTTGCCCAAGGCATAAACTTGCATCAAAACTTGGAAAATAACTTTCTACACAAGCATGCAAGCTCGTCTATACAGCACCAAGAACTACTAAATACTCACAAATGAAGCCACCAATGAGAAATCTAATTGGAGGGGTGGAGGAGTCACATACCAGGGAGTATTTGTTCAAAATCTCAGCTCAAATGGTGGGCTGTAGAGAGAGATCGAAGAATCGCCTCCAAGAACAGCAAGAACACAAGAACAAGTGCAGAACTCGCATTTTTGGAGAAAAAGAGAGAGGGAGGAAGAAGACATACCTGGAGGGGGGCCATGTGGGCCCCAGGCGCCCTGTGGGCGCGGCCAGGGGCTGGGCCGCGCCAGCTGGCCGCCTGGGCCACTGGTGGGTCCCCCTGGCTGGCCCCAGGTCCCTCTGGGTCACTCCCGACGTGGAAATTTTTATTTTAATTTTTCTGGAATTTTTCTGAAAACTTCACCGTTGAAAATTTTTCGAAGTTCAAAAAGCTACGAAACTCTCTGAAAACTTGAAGTAGTGAGTAATATTGTGAAGCTTCAAAACATAAATACTTGGTACAGCAAGTAGGACAAAAACTAAAAACAAATGAAAAAATAACAAGCTCAACTTTTTATCTATATAAAACACGTTTACTAGTAAGGTTGATCAAGTCTTACCAACAAACAGGCGATATATAGAGCAAAAAGTCTCACCTCTTACGAAGTAATCACTGAACCTTTATTTTGATGGACATTGTCCCCACCATGATAGTTTTGTATTTGTGAGGCACATGTAGTGGACAATCCCATTCTCCAATCTTCACGGTCTCGATATTTTCTATAGAGTTGAGGCCATGCCTCCTGTCGGTCTTCTTTGGAAAATATACCGTGTGTTCTTTATCATTTACATTGAAGGTAACCTTCCCTTTATTCCAATCAATAATAGCACCTGCGGTGTTAAGAAAAGGTCTACCAAGAATAATGGACATGCTCCCATCTTCGGGCATGTCAAGCACAACAAAATCAGTAAGAATCAAAAAATTAGCAACCTCTACAGGAACATCCTCACAAATACCTATCGGAACGGTGATTGACTTGTCAGCCATCTGAAGGGAGATATCTGTAGGAATTAGTTTCTCTAAACAGAGCCTCTCGTAAAGAGAGAGAGGCATAACACTCACTCCTGCTCCAAGATCACATAAAGCAGTTTTTACATAATTATTCTTTATGGAGCAAGGAATGGTGGGTATACCTGGATCACCGAGCTTCTCAGGAATCTTGCCACTGAAAGAGTAGTTAGCAAGCATAGTAAATATTGCTTCATTAGGAACTTTTCTTTTATTAGTGACAATATCTTTCATATATTTTGAATAAGGAGATAACTTAATAGCTTCAGTCAAAGGGATTTGAAGAAAAAGAGGTTTAATCCACTCACAGAACTTATTGTAATGCTCTTCTTCTTTGGATTTGATGGACTTACCTGGAAAGGGCATGGGTTTCTGTACCCATGGTTCTCTTTCCTTCTCATGTTTTCTTGCGATGAAGTCTTCTTTAGTGTACCTCTTACGTTTGTCAGGTGCTGCTTCTTCTTGAACTTCAGGCGGATCATTCTTCTCATTATCCTTACCTTCAGGTTCAGCACCGTCTTCAGTCTCAGCATCGGAGATAGATACACTGTTGGGATCAACAGCTGGCTCTTCATCTGCAATAGGATCATTAGAATTGCCAGTCTCCTTATGTTTCTTCTTCTTCTTTGGAGAGCCAACAATTTCTTCTTCCTGCATTTGAGAATCTTGCTCGATTCTCCTCGGATGCCCCTCTGGATAGAGAGGATCTTGAGTGCTAGTTCCTCCTCGGGTCTTAATCCCGAAAGCCTGCAAATTATCTTGTTTGGCATTGTTAGCAAGCAAATCTTTTTGCACATTAGAAATTTGGTCAAGCTGAGTTTGAACCATATGAAAATGTTTCACAAGACATTGAACATCATTAACTGTTCTACCTAGAACATCAAGCAAACTTTTGATAGCAAGGGAATTATCATGCAACTGACTTTGTATCCTCTCATTAAAATGATTTTGTTTCATAATAAAATTATCAAACTCATCTAAACATTGATCAGGAGGCTTACCATGAGGGATGTCACTTGCGTTGAAATCTAAAAGAGAGTGTACCTCTACCATAGGAGGGTGAGTGGTAGGCTCACACAGCTTCTCAATAGGGGGTAGATTCTTTAGTCTTCAGCTTTAATAGCTTTCTCTTTAATTGACTTCTTTGCTTCTCGCATATCTTCGGGGCTTAGAACAAACATACCCCTCTTCTTTGGTGGTGCAGGTGGTTCAGGGACGGACCAATCTTCATGGTTTTTGGCAATCCTTCCCATCAAATCTTCTGCATCTTTCGGCGTCCTTTTCCTGAAAACACAACCAGCACAAATGTCCAAATAGGACTTGGATTCATCAGTTAGACCAGCATAGAATATATCGATTAATTCGTTCTTAGGGACTTCATGTCCTGGTCTAGCCCGAATCAGACCGCAGTACCTCCCCCAAGCTTTAGGGAGGGACTCATCCTGCAACTGTTTAAAGTTATAAATTCTTTGTAAAGCAGCATGTTGCATGTGAGCAGGAAAGTACTTATCAACAAAAGAGTGAGCTAAGTCTTGAGGACTCTTAATGGAACCGCATGGGAGTGAATCATACCATGCTTTAGCACCTTCCTTCAAGGAGAAAGGAAGAAGCTTGGTAATATAAAAGTATCGTATCTTCTCATCTGTGGTAAACAGGCCACCCAACTCACCGAGTTTAGTCAGGTGTGCAATAGCATCATCATTTTCTCTGCCATAAAAGGGGTCAGCTTCAACCATGGGTATAAGTGAAAGATCAACAGAGAAATCATAATCAGGATCATCAATGCATAAAGGAGATGTAGCAAATTCAGGATCAGGAACGGTTTTGTTCTTCAAAGAGTGTTTTCCAAACAGTTTCTTAATAACTTCAGGGTCAGAGCCAGAAAACTCTGTCAGTTCCCTGCATAAATCTTCATCAAGCATATAGTAATCATCATCAAGGAGTCTCTCCTTGAGTTTACTCAAATCAGGATAATCATAAGTTTCACCAATAGGGTAGCGAGTAACAGGAATTTCAATTCCAGACTTTTTAGCAGCAGTAGCGATCTGTTTCTCAAGAGCATAACCAAGTGAACTAATATCATCAACAGTAGTAGAAGCATCATCAAGAGTATCGGACATAGTAACAGATTCAGTAGGAGCATCATGTGGTGGTGGTGAGGCAAACTTACTCATAACAGAAGGTGAATCAAGTGTAGCACTAGTGCTCAGAACAGTACCTCTTCTTATAGTGGATAGTAAGATCGGAACCTTGGGGTCTCCTTTCTTACCCATAGCGGATGAAGTGTAGCAGGTAGGATACTTCAAGTAGACTTGTAAATATTGCTATGCTCCCCGGCAACGGTGCCAGAAAACGGTACTTGATAACCCTCAACCGTAAGGGATCGAGATAGTCTTCGCGAGTAAGAATAACCCAATTTATTGATTCGACACACGGGGAGCCAAAGAGTATTTATAAGCTTTGACAGTTGAGTTGTCAATTCAACCGCACCTGAAATATACTTACTTGCAACAAAAGATAAGTGGTAACAGTGATATGATAGTGTCGGTGTACTAAGATAGGGGTACCTTAGTACCCCAACTTGTGCACGGGCAGTAGCAGCTTCCCGTGGGAGGGCTTACCACGCGCTCGCCAAGGTCCGCTCTGGTCCTTATGAAACCATTCAAGAACAAAGTATCCAAGTTAAGAGACAAGACCCCGGCAAGAGGAGCTTGCCGGGAAGGCCGCACCAGGCTCAAGGTCATCTTTTCAGCACAAGACCCTGGCAAGAGGTGCTTGCCAGGAAGGCCAAAGAACGGCATCCGAAGAGGAGATATCGCGGCGCATCGTGCGCCCCGGCAGGGCCCGGGGAGAGGCAAGGCTTCCGGGCCCGGCAAGATAGTGACCCCGGCAAGGTGCTTGCCGGGGGAGACTTACACTGTGTGCCTGCGCTCCAGCTCGTCTGTCCACGCGTCGCCCTGGGGCCCTTCCAGGGGCGCGTGGCAGACGGCTGTGCAGCCTGGGGTACACGGTGGCAAGCCACGGTGACGAATACATCGCCGTGGCGAACGGAGACGCATGGACGGACGCTTTTTGGGGCGACGGCGACGGGCATTCAATGCTCTTCTCCCCCACCGTCAGAGTTAGGTGAAGACCACTGTTCATACACTGTTCATGTACTGTTACAACTACCACCGATTTTACATTTCTACCCTCCTCTACGTTGACACCTGTCGGTGACCCCTTTGAGCTATAAAAGGAGGCCCATGCACAACGTAGAGGAGGTTCGATCCCAGAAACTCACACACTCCCTTGCTCGGTGTAGCTGGTACTGTAGATCTTCAAGCTCCCGAGCCCAAGAACTCAATACAACCAAAGCAGGAGTAGGGTTTTACGCGTCCGCGCGGCCCGAACCTGGGTAAACTGCCCGCGTGTGCTCCTCGATCTGCTCTCCGTGCTCCCTCCGCTCCCTTACCGCAACGTAGAAGGGGCTCCGGTCCCATAGGTGTTCGTGGGTGGACAGTTTCCCCCGACATCTTTGGCGCGCCAGGTAGGGGGCGTCAAGGTTGTGCGAACCTGATCTGGCGCTCACGCGGGCGCAATCTTCAACAACTCTTCCAGCTCCATCAACCTCATCCACTGCATCAACATGCCTCCGAAGAAGAAGGCTTCGGAGGTCGGAGGCCCGTCTGCGTCGATCCCGCCACCACCAGAACCAACGGTTGGTGGGGTGGACGCTGGCGGAAGGGTGGACGCCGGCGAGGACACTCGCGGCGCCGCCAAGTCCAAAGACAAGACGGACGACCGGGCAAACTCCAAGACCTCGGCGTCCGTACACGCACCATGTCCCTCTCAGGAGGTGCCGGACCAGCAGCGACGTGGTACCGGGGGTACCATACGCTTGCTGGGACGAGGACAATCCGGTGGGTCGCGGGATGCTCAAGGCCAGCGCGCTGGTACGAGCAGGGCGCGGTCGCCGGGGCGAGATCCTGCTCCTTCTAACCCTGTTAGAAGTTCGAGCATATCTCGCTCCTCGCGCCGTTCGCCGCCGCTTCCCTCCTCTCCAGCAGAAGCTCTCGCTAGAGCCCAACTGCTCCTCGATTTCCCTCCAGCGGCAGACAAAGCCGAAGACTAGAGGGCTACAATCCAGAGCCTCATCGCCTTCGCCAACAACGACACGCCGCAGCAGCCGGCGACATCACGCCCACGGCAAGTCGATCAAGCGAAGGCCGACGGAGACAAGACCGCCGGGGGTGCGACAACCGTGCACTCCTCGCCGCGGAAGCAGAAATCGCCACCCCGCCGGATCAACGTCGATGACGACTCCACGGCGTCGTCAGATCCGCGGGCTCGCCGCGATCAGCGCCAAGTCCTCGACGACAGGCGGCAAGAGGACGCTCAAACCCGCATCGAGCGTCGAAGAGAAACTCGAAGACAATCAGACCAGCGCGCTGGGACCGCTGTCGACATGCACGCGCCCGGTGAGCCAGGCGACTTGCCGTACGCGGCAGGTTGCCCTGCGTTCACCCGAGAGCTGCGGCAAGTCCAGTGGCCCAGCATGAAGAACTTCAAGCCCGACGTACCCGAGAAGTACGACGGCAAGACGCACCCCTCGGAGTTCCTCAGCATCTACACCATTGCGGTGCAGGCTGCCGGGGGACGCGACGAGAAGATCCTAGCCAACTACTTCCCGCTCGTGCTTAAGCCAAACGTCAGGTCTTGGCTTATGCACTTGCCGGAGAACTCCATATCTTCTTGGGCGGATTTGTGCCACCAGTTTGTTGGCGCCTTCACGGGCGGCCACAAACCCCACAGCCAAGAGAGCGATCTCCACATCCTTGCCCAGAAGGAGGGAGAGTCCCTGCGCAAATACATCCAAAGGTTCAGCCACGTTCACAGCACAACATTCCCGACGTCCACCCTGCCGCGGTTATCAGCGCGTTCCACCAGAACGTGCGTAACCGCCGGATGAGGGAAGAGATGGCCATGACCAAGATCCGGGACGTCAGCAAGCTTTATGCTCTGGCTGACAAATGTGCGCATGCTGAAGAGGGAAGGAGACTCCCCGGAGAGGATACCGGCGCAGGAGGAAGCGACAGCGAGGATGCCGCCCCGGCAAGGAAAAAACGGCGGCGGAACAAGAAGAAGAAGAGCAAGGAGGTGCTTGTTGTCGAGCAGTCCGGCAAGGAGGCTCCCGCCAAGAAAACACAGGCTGGTGGCTCCGGCAAGGAGCCCGCCCCTGTAGCGGCAGCCGACAAGCAGGACGGCTCCGACAAGCAGTACTGCAAGATCCACCGCACCAAGGGCCATGACCTCCAGAACTGCAAGAGGGTAGAGTACCTCGTAGAACAGCAGAAGGCTGAATACGAGCGTCGCGACAAGGAGAAGGCCCAAGGGGGCGGAGGAGAACCCAGCAAGAAGCGGCCGTTCAATGGCCGGGGAGGACGCCGCGGCAAGGCCAAGCAGCGGCAAGGTGACAGACCTCCTCGGGGCCGCGACAAGGACGAGGATGAAGACGACGATGAGGATATGGAAGATGGAAACAACAGCGAGCAGGAGTTCCAGAAGGCCACGGAAGTTCTGTGCGTCGATGGAGGTGCCTCTCTGCACACTTCTCACCGCCAACTCAAGCAGTGGGTGCGGGAAGTGAATGCGGCAGAGCCACCCGTCGAATCGCGCAGGCTACTGAAATGGTCCGGCATGCCCATCATCTTTGACCTTGAGGACCACCCTGACCGCACAACGGCGGTCGGGTGTTTGCCGATGTTGGTTTCACCAACTATCCGCAACCTCAAGGTCACCAAGATGTTGGTTGACGGCGGGGCCGGCCTCAACTTGATCTCCTCTGCTGTGATCAAAAAGCTGCAGATCCCCGACAGCGAGCTCGAAGAAACCGGGTCGTTCCAAGGGATCAACCCGGGAAGGAGCAAGCCGAAGGGGAAGATCACGCTGCCAGTGACCTTTGGCGGAGAGCTTAACTTCAGGACGGAGAGGATCACATTCGATGTTGCCGATATCCTGTTGCCATACAATGGGATACTTGGTCGTCCTGCTCTCGCCAAGTTCATGGCAGCCTCCCACTACGCGTACAACATGCTCAAGATGCCGGGGCCGATAAGCGTCATCTCTGTCCCCGGTGACAAGAAGGATGCGCTTATCTGCGCCGACAAGATCTACCGGGATGCAGCAGCCGCGGCAGACAGCAACACACTTGCCGCTGAAGCTCCCGGGGGAAAAACCAAGACCAAGCCCGGCAAGAGCCCTGGAGCCCACTCCGGCAAACGCACCTCCTCGGAGTGCTGCGCTGCCGTCGAGGACGCACCATCGAGCTCCACCGGCAAGTGCAAGAAAGGAATGGCAGCTCTACCAGCAACCAAGAAGGTGTCCGCCAAGGAGGACGGCACTGGTGGTACCTTCACCATCAGTGCTACACTCGACCCCAAATAGGAAAGCGCGCTCGTTGCCTTCCTGCGGGTGAATGTCGACGTGTTCGCATGGAAACCGTCTGACATCCACGGCGTTCCCAGGAAGGTAATTGAGCACAAGCTTGTTGTTTGTCCTCACGCGCGGCCCGTCAAGCAGAAGGTCAGGAAGCAAGCTGTGGAGCGTCAAGAGTTCATTGCCGAAGAGATAAAGAAGTTGGAAGCAGCAGGCCTGGTTAGAGGCGTACTCCATCCCACATGGTTGGCCAATCCAGTTGTCGTACGCAAGGCTAATGGAAAATGGAGGCTTTGTATAGACTTCACTGATGTGAATAAAGCATGTCACAAGGATCCTTTTCCCTTGCCACGTATCGACCAGATTGTTGACTCCACGGCTGGATGTGAGTTGCTTTCATTTCTCGATGCATACTCAGGCTACCACCAGATATTCATGGCTGAGGAAGATGAGGAGAAGACTGCATTCATTACTCCATGTGGCACATACTGCTTCATACGCATGCCCTTTGGATTGAAGAATGCAGGCTCAACATTTGCAAGGGTGGTGCACACTGCTTTTGAGCCACAGATACACAGAAATGTAGAAGCCTACATGGATGATATAGTGGTCAAGAGCAAGAGCAAGGATACCCTGATCCAAGATCTAGAAGAAACCTTTGAGAATCAGCGCAAGATACAACTCAAGCTGAACCCCGAGAAGTGCGTCTTCGGAGTCCCCTCCGGCAAGCTTCTCGGGTTCTTTGTGTCCCACAGGGGGATTGAAGCCAATCCCGACAAGATAAAAGCCATCGAGCAGATTGAAGCCCCGAAGCGCGTCAAGGACGTAAGGAGACTTGCTGGTTGTGTGGCTGCCCTCAGCAGGTTCATTTCAAAGTCTGCAGAACGCGCCCTGCCTTTTTTCAAAATCTTGAAAAAGGCAGGTCCCATGAAATGGACTCCGGAAGCGGAGGCAGCGCTGCAAGACTTGAAAGGATACCTGTCCTCCACTCCAATACTTGTCGCACCTAGACCACAAGAGAAGTTGCTGCTGTACCTAGCGGCAACCAATCAAGTGGCTAGTGCTGCGTTAGTAGCGGAGAGGGAGGCAGACGAGGAACCCGCATCCCCGGCAAGTGCATCCAACGACAAGCAGGGGGCTTCCCCGACAAGCTCTGGCCCCGACGAGGACAAGTCTGCGCAGGAACAAGGAGAAGTGCGAAAGAAGATGGTGCAGCGCCCAGTTTATTTTGTAAGTTCCCTCTTGCAGGGGGCTAGATCAAGATACTCTGGGGTGCAGAAGTTGCTTTTCGGCCTCCTCATGGCCTCGAGAAAGCTGCGCCATTACTTCCAAGCACACGAGATAACGGTGGTCACTCGCTTTCCGTTGAAGAGGATATTGCAGAATCTAGAAGCAACAGGCAGGATCGTCGAGTGGGCATTGGAGCTGTCGAGCTTTGGTCTCAAGTTCGAGAGTACTTCAACTATACAGAGCAGAGCTTTGGCAGAGTTTATAGCAGAGTGGACACCAACACCAGATGAGGAAGTTCTAGAGACAAGCGTCCCCGTCCAAGAAGCAAGCAAAGAGTGGATAATGTACTTTGATGGTGCTTTCTCGCTGTAAGGCACCGGTGCTGGCGTGGTACTTATAGCGCCCACCGGAGAGCACCTCAAGTATGTTGTCCAAATGCACTTTCCCAAGGAGCAAGCGACAAACAATACTGCTGAGTATGAAGGTTTGCTTGCCGGCCACAGAATTGCGGCCTAACTTGGGATCAAGAAGCTGATTATGCAGGGGGATTCACAGCTGGTGGTCCGACAAGTGGACAAGAGTTACCAGAGCCCATTGATGGAAGCTTATGTTGATGAAGTGAGGAAGCTTGAAGAACACTTTGAAGGTCTGCAGATGGAGCATGTCCCAAGGGCACAGAACGATATTGCAGATGGCCTCTCAAAGTGTGCTGCAATGAAGTTACCTGTGGAACCAGGGACCTTCGTGCTCAAGCTAACTCAGCCATCCGTCACACCCTCAGTTGGGCAAAGCAAGAAGAGGAAGTTGGTCTCCGGTGACTACTTGCCGGCGGATCTCCCTGAGGCCGCCGCCAAGGTCCCCAAGATCAACAACCAAGATGTTGAGGAACAGTCTGCTCCTGCGGACCCAACGGTCTGTACAGTTGAAGCAGGCGTTCCCGACAAGCCTTGCCCCGGCAGGCTTGCCGGGGAACCCTCAGCTCCGGCAGAGCCGCAGGTTCTTGCCGTAGAAGCTGATGTTCCCGCAGCAGCACAGATGCCTTTAGTCCTTGTTGTTGAGCCTCGGGCTCCAGCATGGGCACAGCAAATCGTCCGTTTTCTTCAAACCGGAGAACTTCCCGAAGAACCAGAAGAGATAGAAAGGATAACCAGACAGTCAAGTATGTACCAGTTCGTCGACAACGAGCTGTACAGAAGAAGACTCAACGGTGTCAGGTTGAAGTGCATTTCCAGGGAAGATGGACAGAAGCTGTTGGCAGAGATACATGGAGGCATATGCGGCCACCACATTGGCGCAAGGGCACTTGCCGGGAAGGCGTTCCGGCAAGGGTTCTTTTGGCCAGAAGCCCTCCAAGATGCAACTGCACAAGTAACCAAGTGTGAAGCGTGCCAGTTCCATGCTAAGCAAATTCATCAGCCAGCTCAAGCTTTCCATACGATCCCTTTGTCCTGGCCCTTCTCGGTCTGGGGGCTCGATATCCTCGGCCCCTTCCCCCGCGCCGTCAGGGGCTTTGAGTACTTGTACGTTGCAATCGACAAGTTCACAAAGTGGCCAGAGGTGGAACCAGTGAGGAAGGTGACAGCACAGTCAGCAGTCAGGTTCTTCAGGTCAATTGTTTGCCGTTTCGGAATCCCTAACAGGATCATCACCGACAACGGCACACAGTTCACAAGCTGCACCTTCATGCAGTACGTCCAAGACCTTGGCGCCAAGGTCTGCTTTGCTTCTGTTGCTCACCCAAGGAGCAATGGTCAAGCAGAGAGGGCAAATGCTGAAGTGCTGCGCGGGCTCAAGACAAGAACCTTCGACAAGCTGCACAGGTGCGGAAGAAACTGGATAGAGGAGTTGCCGGCGGCTCTTTGGTCAATCAGGACGACACCAAATCGAGCCATCGGGCAGACACCCTTTGCTCTTGTCTATGGAGCAGAGACAGTTCTCCCCACGGAACTCGTATACGGGTCTCCTCGAGTGCTCGCTTACGATGAGCTCGAGCAAGAGCAACTGCGGCAAGATGACGCATTGCTCCTCGAGGAGGAACGTCTCCAGGCTGCTGTACGAGCTGCTCGATACCAGCAAGCCTTGCGTCGCTACCATAGCCGCAAGGTCAAGGCCAGGAGTCTCGAGGAAGGCGACCTTGTTCTTCGGCGCGTTCAGTCCGCCAAGAATTCCAACAAGTTGACGCCGAGGTGGGAAGGCCCTTATCGGGTGAGACAAGTCACAAGGCCCGGTGTTGTCCGCCTTGAGACCGAAGAAGGCTTACCGGTGAGCAACTCCTGGAACATAGAGCATCTTCACAAGTTTCACCCATAAGGCGCAGTTGCCGTGATCCGCTCCGGCAACCACCTTTTGTACAAGTCTTGCCGCTGTTGCATGTAAACCTTTGTACAAAGCCAGGCGCAGACCCCGTGCATCAGTAAAAACTTTTGTGCTTCGCAATGCTTGTCGTTTCATGCCTTTCTTTTTACTTACATGCATCATCTGACACCTTGTGCAGCACACAACCCCGGTAAGCAGTAACAAGCCGCAAGGCTCCATACTTGTGTTTCCTCCTCTTTTCCTTTCTTCCTTAAACAGAAAAAAGTGTTCCTCGCGCACAAGTTTGCCGGGGGGAAGGAGATGGAGGCATGGACCAAGTACTGTCAAGAAAGGAAAGCCTTGCCGGGAAGCAAACAATCCATGAAAGCTAAGTTACCAGAATTTGAGCAGTTCAAATTTTTAAAAAATTCTTAGTTGTCTTCCTTGAACAACCACACTTTGTATGGAAAACCTGTGCGCAGAGGAACCTACCCGTGGCTAGCCGCACCCTTACTTTGTTTCGAGCATGCTCAACGGCTTAAGTGAGCTGCGGCAAGTGTCACGCCCTTACTTCGTTTTCGAGTTCGCTCAGCAACCTAAGTGTGCTGCGACTAGCTACGGCGAGGTTTCTTGCCGGCAAGGGCATTTGCCAGCAGGCTGCTAAGAGTCCAGCACTCAGCGCTCGTGGCAAGGGCCCCTTTGCCGGCGAGTTCCCTAAAAGCGTAGGGTGGAATGCATACAAAGTGAAAGGACTAAGCAAGGGAGATAACACTGCATGGATTACTCAAAATAAGAGTATGTATTACAGAGATAACCTGCCGCTGATCTAATCGACTACTATCCATAACTTAATCTACAGCGGCAAAGGAAGCGGAAAGAAGGAAGCCTAGTCCATGCGGTCTCCATCGACCCTCTGGATCTTGCCCACCTTGGCTACGATGTGGGCAACTTGCGCCCTCAACGCCTCCTGGTTAGCTTCGAGCGGCAAGGTGCGGAGGACGTTGACGAGGTTGATCCCTGGGTTGTGGTAGAGAATCTTCGACAAGACCCGCTCCATGGTACCCATGCAGAGCCGGCGCGCTTCATCAGCCAGCTACACGAGGATCTTCTCCCGCAGCCGCGCAAGCGCCGGCGCCACTCCCCTGAAGAACAGACTCAGTCTGGCGCTGTGGGGGAGGCTCTCGTCGGGAGAATACACGAGGTGCTCCGCCCTCAACGCCATCATCTCCATGTCAATGTTGGCGGCGGAGGCGACGAGCTCGTCAGTCCATTGCTCCACCGCCCGGTTGAAGTTGTTTTGCGAGACGGCGGCGCCCTCCGGCAAGGCCCTTTCATTGTGGAGTTCGTCCTTCAGCTTCGTCTCGCGATCCCAGGCGGCGTCGAGCGAGTCAGTAAGGGTGGAAACCTTCAGCTCTAAATCGGCAATGGAGTCCTTGGCGGTAGTGAGTTCCTGGCCCTTGTCGGAGAGGCGGACCTGCAAATCTGAGTTGGTGTGGGCATCTTTCTCCCGCGCCAAGTTAAGCGCGGCGACGCTCTCCTCGCTCGTCTTCAGGCTCGACTCCAACTGCGCCACCCTGGCTTCTAGATCCCTCTTGGCGGTCTCTGCAGCAGCAGCGGCGCCCCTCGCCTCCTGCAGAGCTCCACCAATAGCCTGCTCACGAGCGGTGAGGTCGTCCTCGTGGCTATCGAGGTCGGCCTTCCGCTGGTTGAGCATTCCATCCCGCCGGGACAGCTCCTCGGCGGCCAGTCGCTGCTGCTCCTCCACCTCGGCCTTCTCGAGGAGGAACGCCTGGTGGGCCCCGGCAAGCTCTTCGCGCTCCTCCGCCAAGTTGCGGAGGGCCGCTTGGTTGGCGGCACGGAGCTCCGCGGCGCGCTTCTCCAAATCAGCACCAACCTTGGCAGCCAGTGCCTCCCGAGACTCCAATTTGGCTTGCCTCGCCCGGTATAAGCCTAGGAGTCGCCGGAGGAGTCGCTCTTCTTCAGGCTCGTCGCTGCTGACGGGCGCGTCAACGACCTTCAGCCCGGCGGAGGCGAGAACCTCTCCGTCGAAGGTCTCCCCCTCCGCCGGTGCCCTTGATGAGGACGTCCACGGGACTTGGATGAAGACCCCGTTGGCGGCCTCCAGATAGATGCCCGACCCAGGCGCGGAGGCGGAAGGGTCGGCGGCCGGTGCAGCGTCCGGCGCTCCTGCGGCCTCCGGGCCAGCAGTATGGTCGCCGGCCCCTTCCCCAGCTGCGGCGTCAGCGGTTGGGGCCGTCTCCTCGGCGGCTGGCTCGTCGGCGCCGGCCATTCCTTCCGTGGCGGTGCCGTCGCCAGTTTCGCCGCGCACCTCCTCCTCGACGATGGTTTCCGTCTCCATCGGCTCCGGGGCGGGCGGGTCTGGCAACAGGAGAAAAAGAAAAGAAAGATTCGTCAAGCAAATATCCAAAAAGAAGAATCCAAGAAGGAGAAGTTACAAGGGTTTACCTGCGTGGGCCTCTTCGACGACGGGGTCCCTCGCCGGGGAGCTCTCCCTTGGCGGTGTAGTAGTGGCCCCTGCTGGCGGAGGGCCGCCCGCGCCCTCCCTTGGCGGGGTGCTCACCCTTGTCGGACTGCTCGCCCTTGGCGGGGTACTCGCCCTTGGCGGAGTACCCGCCCTTGGCGGAGCACTGTCCCTCGCCGGGGAGCTCATCCTTGGCGGGGAGGGTGGAGCGAGCGGCTCGTCGGGGGCGACCTCCTGGTGCTCCTGCGGTTGCGGCTCCACTTCTGCACAAGACAACAAGACATCAATAAAGATAGCAACCTCAAGCGTGCTCGCCAAGCAGAAAAGTAAACACAAAACTTACGCTCGGGGCTGCGCTGGGAGCTGCACTCCGGGGCAGCAGGCTGGTCCGGCAAGCCTGTCGCTGGCGCGTCACTTGCCGCTGCGACGGGCTCGTCGTCCTCGATGTTAACCACAGGGATCTTGGCCCTCTTCGCCATCCGCTGGGTCAAGGTCCTGGAAACCAAACAAGATCAGAATTAGAACCAAGCAAGAGGAATCAAGACAAAATCAAAGGGAATAAGAATTGCAAGTGCTTACTCTTCCTCCTCTTCGTCGGAGCTGAGGGCGGAGAAGTCAAACCCCGCCTCGTGTGCTCCAGCGCGAGGAGCTGGAGGAGAAGGCTCCCTCGGGCGCTTGGCGGGCTCTGGAGCTGTGGGCTGTGAAGACCCAGCGCCAGTCGTCGCCGAGGACCGAGGGGCAGAAGGGACACCAGAGCCACTCCTCGAGGATCCTCCTCCGCTTGCCGCTCGGGCCCGGGGCGCCTCCTTAATGACCTTGCTCGTCGTGGTGGCGCGCGTCGCATGACGCTTCGGCTGTTGTCGAGGCGCCTGTGGCCTCGCCGGCTCGGCGGCCTTGCGGAGGCGTTTCTTCTGCTGTGGCGGAGGACTTGGTGGCGGCGGAGAGTTCTCCGAGGATGAGGAGGCGTCGTCGTCAAGATTCAGAGAACCACCAGAGTCTTCGTCAGAATCTCCGGACTCGGCGTCCTCCTCCTCCTCGGCGGGCCCGCTGGACTCAGTACCCTGCCCGGCAGCCTCGCCCATCCCGGTAGGCTCCCCGGTAGGCTCTCCGGCAAACTCCTCGGGCGCGAGCTTCAACAACTTGAGGATTTCCTCCTCCTCAGCCTGGCTCACCGCGTCCGCTGCTTCCGCCTCGTCCACGGTATATCCAAATTCGCCCGCAGCCGCAGCTGCGGCGGCCTCCTCCATTCTGGAGGCAATGAATGCTACATCCCGGTCGGTGGTCTCCCGGGTGAGGCCTTTCTTCTCCTCGGTGTTGCGGGGCTTTTCGACCAAGTTGTCGAAGAAGGCTTGCACGGTCTCCGCTAAAGGCACCCGCCAAGTGGGGACAACCCCGTGGGAGTCGCACTCAGGCATCACCGCGCGGATGGAACTGAGGGCAGTGTTGTTGCACAACGGCACTACTCCCACCGACGGTCGGAACCATTCCGGGTGGTTGGGGTCATGCTTAAACAACTCCTGGACCATCCCCTTCAGCTCCAAGACGGTGAAATTGTAGTTCAACCCGAGGCGCAACCTCATGCAGTCTGCCGCGTTGCCGAACTCCCAAGCGGGTCTCTTTCTTTCCTGCAGAGGGGCAATGCGGCGGCGGAGGAAATCAGCCCCAACTTCGCCCATAGTCAGATTGGCGACCAGAAGAAGAAGGATCCTAATGAGGGCGATCTCCAACTTATCGTCCTCCGGGGCCAAATCGCTCCAATCCTTGCCGCGCACTATTGCAGTCTGGCGCGGCGAGGTAAACTGCTGGGGCTCCTCTTCTATGACCCAGCACCAGTCAGCCCTCCACTCTTCCCACTTGCCGCGGAGCTCTCCTTTCAAGTACGCCTCCTTTTTGTTCAACCTGAAGATCCAGGAGATGCCACCGGAGAGTGGGGATCCGGACTCTACTCTAGGCGTGAAGAAATGGCGGAAAAGAGCTACGTTTGGGTGGACCCCGACAAAGTTTTCGTACAGATGTGCGAAAATGGCCATCGTAAGGACGGCGTTGGGGCTGAAATCTAGAAGATGGAGGTCGTACGTGTTCATCACATCACAGAAGAACTCCGAATACGGGGGACACAGACCATAGTGGAAGAATGCAGCGAAGTAGAAGTAACCTCCCGGGAACATGTCGACGGCGACGGGGGGGGGGG
>LR738712.1:597421077-597464498 GCA_902687465.1 Secale cereale
GGGGGAGGACTCTAGTGCGGGGATGAGCTTTCGTCTCCCTCGCCCAGAACAAGTAATACTTGTCCCGGAGCTCCCTCGCGCCGAGCCTCGGCGGGAAGACCACCATCCTCCTCCGCATAGCTGCCAGCTTCGCCGCCTGCTCGGACTTCACCTTCTTCGCCTTGTCGCTCTTCGCCTTGTCGCTTTTCGGAGCCATGGCGGGGACGGCAAGGAGGAAGGCGAGGAGCTCGACGGCGCCGCGGATGCTGGGAATGGCGGAGGAAGGGCGGAGCTTGTTTCTCTGTCGACCTTTGGGGAGGCAGAGGGCGACGGGGGTTTCTGGAGATTCAAGGCAGAATGAAAGCGATGGGGGAAACTGCCCCTACTTCCTCTGCTTTTAAGGGAGAAGTGGGGGACGTTCCGCATTTCCCATTAAAGAACAGGCCACGATCTCTCCCACGACGCCGCAATCGACGCGTGCCGTTAGGGAGGGATGCGGCGGATACGGAGAGGGATACGGCTTGCCGTGGGCCGCGTGTGCCCGTACACTGTCTTGGGCCTGGCCCAACAGCGCTCGGCACCATGTGTGGCCCAGGCCCGGGGGCTCCTGTCGGTGTACTAAGATAGGGGTACCTTAGTACCCCAACTTATGCACGGGCAGTAGCAGCTTCCCGTGGCAAGGCTTACCACGCGCTCACCAAGGTCCGCTCTGGTCCTTATGAAACCATTCAAGAACAAAGTATCCAAGTTAAGAGACAAGACCCCGGCAAGAGGAGCTTGTCGGGAAGGCCGCACCAGGCTCAAGGTCATCTTTTCAGCACAAGACCCTGGCAAGAGGTGCTTCCCAGGAAGGCCAAAGAACGGCATCCGAAGAGGAGATATCGCGGCGCATTGTGCGCCCCGGCAGGGCCCGGGGAGCGGCAAGGCTTCCGGGCCCGGCAAGATAGTGACCCCGGCAAGGTGCTTGCCGGGGGAGACTTACACTGTGTGCCTGTGCTCCAGCTCGTCTGTCCACGCGCCGCCCTGGGGCCCTTCCAGGGGCGCGTGGCAGACGGCTGTGCAGCCTGGGGTACACGGTGGCAAGCCACGGTGACGAATACATCGCCGTGGCGAACGGAGACGCATGGACGGACGCTTTTTGGGGCGACGGCGACGGGCATTCAATGCTCTTGTCCCCCACCGTCAGAGTTAGGTGAAGACCACTGTTCACACACTGTTCATGTACTGTTACAATTACCACCGATTTTACATTTCTACCCTCCTCTACGTTGACACCTGTCGGTGACCCCTTTGAGCTATAAAAGGAGGCCCATGCACAACGTAGAGGAGGTTCGATCCCAGAAACTCACACACTCCCTTGCTCGGTGTAGCTGGTACTGTAGATCTTCAAGCTCCCGAGCCCAAGAACTCAATACAACCAAAGCAGGAGTAGGGTTTTACGCGTCCGCGCGGCCCGAACCTGGGTAAACTGCCCGCGTGTGCTCCTCGATCTGCTCTCCGTGCTCCCTCCGCTCCCTTACCGCGACGTAGAAGGGGCTCCGGTCCCATAGGTGTTCGTGGGTGGACAGTTTCCCCAGACAGATAGTGATGATAGTGATAGTAAAAGTAAACAGCAAAAGTAAATAGTAAAGGTAAATGGCAAAAGTAGCAACTAGTGACAAGCAGGATTTAAAACACTGTAGGCTAGGGAGACGGATGGTTGGGCGCTGCATGGATGAGATATATCATGATTCTAACTTGGGGCACGGCACACGGAAAAGTAATGATCATCTAGGTAAATATCAAACATTAGGCATGTATCCCGTAGGTAGTTGTACGTGCTTGCAATAAGAACTTGCACAACATCTTTTGTCCTACCATCCCGCTACGAACGGGGCCAAAAGGAACTTATGGAGATTAAGGTGCTCCTGTCAAAGAGCACCGGAACAAAGCAATGAACTCAATGGATACATGTAATCCTCAAACTACGGACCATCCCCTTTGGTGTCCCAAGCTGTCACTTTTGGGATCGCCAGTTCCGAACCGTAATAGGTGCAAACAACTCATAGATAGGATCAAGAACACAAATATATTCATGCAAACACATATGGTTCAGATCTGAAATCATGGCACTCGGGCCCTAAGTGTCAAGCATTAAGAATAACAAGTTGAAGCAAAGATGATAAACACCATAGTAGATGATAGGCAACATGCCCCCAACGATCTGACAAACTATTACATGATCTAACTCATCCAATCCCTACCATCCCCTTCGCCTACAGCAGGGGATTACTCACACATGGAAGGAGAAGTCATGGAGGGATGATGGAGTGGTGATGATGATGACGATGGCGACGATCTCCCCTCTCCGGAGGCCAATTCAGCCTCCAGATTAGCCCTCCCGAAGAAGAACAGAGGGTGGCGGCGGCTCCGCGACGAAAACTGGGAAAAAAACTTCTGACCTGGGATTTCTCCGTCACGAGCTAAAATACGAGTCGAAGTAGGGCACCAGGGGAGGTGAGGCCCACCCAGGCGACCACCCGGCGCGGCCAGGGGCTGGGCCGCGCCACCAGGGCGCCTGGGGCCCCCCTGGTCCCTCTTCTGGCTCCGGGTTCCTTCGGGTGCGTGGATTTTCTGTGATTTTTCGTGGATTTTTCTGAGATACCTAAAAATCCGTTTTCCTGCACACAATAAAACCATACAGGCAGCTCTGCTGAAAACAGCGTCAGTCCGGGTTAGTTTAGTTCAAATCATGCAAGAATGAGGTCAAAACAATATCAAAAGTGTTTGGAAAAGTAGATACGTTTGAGACGTATCAACCTACCACACTTAAAATGAATCTCGTCCTCGAGATTCGGAGAGGCTAGCAAGAAATAGGTTAGGGTTTGGGGGTCTCTTAACCAATCCATTGATCGGTGTGGCCTAGTGTACTACCACACTTTGAATGATGGTTACGGTTTCTTCAAAACTCAGGTACTCCATCCTTTGGGTTGACGGCGACGGTCTTCTCAAATATTCAGGGTATTTCCTTGTCTGGCTCTTTCGGTAGTGGCCAACTCTTTGTCCTCAGTTCTTGTGTCCTTTCATCTTGGTAGGGCTCTTTCGAGACTGGTTCTTCTTGACTGACAGGTCTGGCGCCAATACTAAACAAATATTGATATCTCATGGTGGTCATCAACCAAATTAAATGTGTCCCTGCAGAAAACGGGTCTGGGCTTCATCCTCACCGTATCTCCTACGGTTGGCAACAAGATGCCGTGTACAAGGGAAAACTTCTATACCTTTCTAAGGTTTAAACAAAGTTTTGACATCGTCGTCTCTCTACTATAGGTAAGTCACTCAGATTTACCATCCCGTATAACAGAGGCGAATAATAAAAGTAAGTCGGTATGGTGATCAATCCATCCCGCACCCAAATCATTACCTTGTATATGGTTTAGTGAATCTCGAATTCTAACACTCGGTCATCCTCACAGGCATTGCAGAATTTTCTCTTGTCAACGAACTATGTTCGGAATATCCATTGATTCTGCAAGCCAAACAAAACATCTAACGTTTCACAACCCTCGGGTTTAACGTAACCACCTATAAGATCGTATGTTGGCCAAGTCGTAACTTCTTCCAGGGGTTTTCCTTCAGTAAGAGTGTGCTTGCTTTCTTGACAGGTCCTGGGGCCTGTGGGTTATGGCTCATCTCATCACTAGCAACACTTGGTCTTATCCTCGGGTTGCAACTGATCATTCTTCCAACATCCAACTTCCTTGGCTTTCTTAAATCCATCCAATTATTCTTTACTTATCTAGGTTTAAAACTGAGTGTGATTACTCACACTCATCCTTGGGCAATCCATTCCAAGTCTGACGTAACCAACCATTTACTAGTGTATTCGGGTAACGGTGTTGGATTCTACCACACTTAAAATGAATAACACTAGTTTTCCTCAAAATCTCCTTCCATGTATCATGTCTTCACTCATCACTATAGAGTAACAACTCATAAAATCCAAAATCAATACCAGGCTGCTAACTTCATCGATTCTCAATTTGCTATAGTCTACTGCATTTCCATTGCATGCTTCAACTCCAATACTTTAGCACAAAACTCCTTCTTCTTGGTACAATTTATAGCAAAATGCGCTGCTTTACTACAGCAGAAACATAACGCTTCTGATAAATCACGTGGTTCCCTTATAATTACGTAGCCTCTTTTAGGTCCTCGGCTAAAGGGTCCACTTCAGAACTTGTATATCCTTAACTCATCCTTGGGGTCACTATAGTTCCATACTCCAGCCTTACACCCTCTTAAAAATCCAATCGTACTTCTTTCCTTCATACTATTGGGGTAAGCTTCATATCAAAATAAACTCCAACTTATTTGTGCAAACTCCACTAATTGGGGCAACACATTCCTTCCTACGGGTCCAGGGTTCACACAGTGAGGTACCACTAAACAAAATGCACTGGTTCATCCATAATCCATATTCTCCTCATATCAAATCTTTTATTACTTCTTGAACTAGTATTCACTACTCCAGTTACAAATGTGCTTCACTACAAATGTTACCATCCACATAGTGGGGTATGGTCAAACATTCCTCCCATCTTTATTCCTTTGTCCTAGCTCAGGGTGCTTCAATTCCACTGGAATTGTGCAATGTGATTCTTAAAATCATCAATCTTTTGCTTCATCCTATTGGTCGTGTGCTTCATTTCCACCATCTCTGCATGCATCATACTCAGGCATCCCTGAGTAAAATGAAGTCTTGCTTCAAGTATTTCTCCAATCTGACGTATGGCCTCCATAGCAGCTTCACGAACAGAGTCGAAGAATGCTGTTCGCGGTACTCGGGAGATGAAAAAGTATTGACCCATAGTCTTTGGGCAAACTCTTTTCACACGATGGAGGTGTACCTCCACGTACCAAAGTTCAACTCCATTCTCCATGAAGGGATAACCCTTGTAAACTGCATCTCCTTCTAGGTGAATATGCTTCATCATGTCCTTCAGGATTTTTGGGTAATCCTGGTCGCTAGTCAGGGTCATGATGGTTTCCGGGCCCTTGAGAAAAGACTCGAAAAGGGTTGTCATCTGTAGGCATAAGACAGAAGGGGTTTTCAGGACAACATACGGACATCCTTGGGTAAAACGGGGTCTTTTGTCCGAGAAAGGTTTGGGGTCAACTGGTCCATGGGCTCTAGGTTTTGGTCTGGGTGAGATAGCAAGAGGGGCACTAATATTCATCCAACAACTCATAATATCTCCTTCTTAGATTCCAAAATATCACTTCTATTGCTTCACAAATATTACAATGTTCTTTCCATAGCTCAACTCAACATTGTAAAAGGGTCTC
Source organism: Secale cereale (assembly GCA_902687465.1). Lineage (NCBI taxonomy): Eukaryota > Viridiplantae > Streptophyta > Magnoliopsida > Poales > Poaceae > Secale > Secale cereale. The sequence goes on from LR738712.1 coordinate 597,426,385, forward strand.
AACTACTCTGATCATCCTTCCCGCGGTCTGAAATTTCTCTTCGTAAAATACTCTACTTCCTGGTAATGTAAACTAATGGCATAAGTCCAATCTAAAGTCTTCATGGCGACTATCCTGGTTCACTGGGTTCTTCGCTTCCTGGTTGGGCATTTGATAGCATAATGACCTAAATCCTTGCACCGGTAACATGTGATGTGACTTAGGTCCTTTTCCGCAGAAATTGGGTCGTTCCGAGGACACATGCTCTCTCTCTTCCTCAACTTCTTCGTTCCTATCAATTCTTCTATCTTCTGTGGATCAAACTCCACTTCTTCTGTCGGGAAGCCTCCTAGATACTTCTGGCTTTCCTTCGTGCAATGTTGTGAAAAATGTCCTTCTTCTCCACATGAATAGCAAGTATGGGAGTAATATCTATCTAGTCCTTCTCCATCAGGGTCGTCAATATCTTCCTCCATCACGGATCCCCTTAGGGTTTCCTCGAGAACTTCTTTCATTCCTTCTTTCTTCTGCTGGATAGTTCGTTGTACCATGGGGTAAATGTGACACTGAGCAGGGTAGTGGGTAGTCCCTCCACACAAGAAACACGTAATCTGCCTAGTTGGGCATTCTTCAGCTAGGTGATTTCCTTCACAATTAGGGCATTCACCCTTATGCTCCTCCTGGGTGTGTCCTATTTCTCCACAAATCCTGCAGGCACAATGTTTCTTCTCTGGGTTGTCAGCACGCTTGCGGATGAGACGGAATCCTAGCAGAGTCTTCTTGAATTCCTTCCAATTTTCTGCTCTATCACATCCTTGTATGTCTTGATGCATCTTCCACCATGTTGCAGCACTTTTTGTAAAGTACTGGAGAACGTAGTGAACTTCATACTTCCTTTCAACTAATTTTTCCCTGAAGTGGTCCTCCATGCTTTGTATCCATAGTTCTGCCTCCGGTTGGGTCATCGGTCCAGAGACTTCAAGTCTATCTTCAGTCATCCTCTATTGGGTCCAAGGGTTTTGGGATGAGATTTAGGAGGGGGGGAGATACACTCAATACAAACAATAGTTTTTGAAAAGACGGTTTTAGTTTGTGGCCGTCGGAAAACATCAAACAAATGACGGCTCACAATCGTCGCATCTAACGTAAGTACATAACAGGGGTTAGTCTTCTAAAGGTCAACATCTCCTCAAGGTCATCAACTCTTCAAAACTTCGGAGTATCCATTATTGTAGCTTCAACACTTCCAATGCATAGTGAACTCATCTTTACTCCGAAGTGGTCCAATTGGTAAAGGGTATTGTCTAACTATTTAAGGTCAAAGGGAAGATTTGACAAAGCTCAGAAAAGAAGAGAGATAAGAATCCTTTTGAAAAAGATAGTGTTAGAGAAATCTTTTCTTATGGTCTGGCCAGTTTCTAGGGTCACGTCCTACAGTCAACATGTGCTCTCATACCATCTTGTAGCGACCACGATCCAAATGGACCGAAGTCTCTGTGTTCTGTGTCATCCCTGGATCGGTATGCTGACACACACAGTACAAACAGGATTTATAACAGAGGTAAATCACATGTATTAAGTAACGTAAATACTATTACCTCAATCGATCATAGCGGAAGCAACAAGGTTGTGGATTCCCATCAACACCAATGGCAAAGTTGAGTGTAGAAAATCGTAACCCTAACGTATCACTTACTCGTCGTAAGATAATCCTGCAACATGAGACGTTGCAGCCATAAAGGGTCAGTACATTAAATGTACTGGCGAATTCACACTATAGTGATAATGATAAACAAAGCCTACAACTACATGCATATTTGGCTGGTGGAGGCTTTAAGGTTAAAGTTTTTGCGTAAAGCCAATTTTTCCCTACTTCAAAGGAATAGATTTTAATTAACTATCATGGTAGTTGAAACACTGTTGAGAAGATAGACATCCTCTCAACCCCAATTAAAGTTCATCATTAAACCCAACAATATTAAATTAGAGAGTGATGAGATCAGCAAATAATCCACTTCTAGATACTCAAAGATGTCCATAACCGGGGACACGGCTACTCATGAATAGTTTGTACACTCTGCAGAAGTTTGTGCACTTTTCCCACAAGACTCGATCGCCTCCGTTTGGTTTCTCGCACTACATGGTGTTTGAGAAACGGATGACCGATACACAGTCTTTCCGAAGAGGTCCCCTTAACCAGATAGATAGGCCGTACCACCTACAATCCCCCTACATCGACTAGCCCATCATGGAAAGGTTTCCCACAACTTACTCAACTATGCCAGAGCCCATATTGGCATGTGATTGCACATGGAAGTTTCTAGGCATGAAATATTATATGATCCCTTTGAGCCTGGGTGGCATTCCAATAGGACAATCACACGGAAACCCCGGGATTTCCTAGGACAACACTGGCATCACCAGGTGTCCGGACAATCCACTGGTTCACTCCCAGGGTGCCCCAAATCAATCCACCCAGATGTGTTTTCAAGTAGCCACCTTAAGTTGAACCATTAATTAACAACTCACATCTATCATGGATTTCACTCAAACCCAAACCATGTCTACGAGCATAGCAATGACAACCTAAGCAAACGTAGAAGTAACTCCCAGGGGTTTGAAAATAATGCAGGTAATAGGTTCTACCTCAATCTACTTCCCAGTCCCACAAGTTAAGAGATCCTACTGATGCAATGTGTTTTGAGGATATAACTAATGCAATGAAAACTAGGTATTGGAAAATATGATCAAAGTGTGAACTTGCCTGCAAAGTTGATGAAGATGATTCGCACTCAAAACTCTTGATAGATCTACTCGTCACACTCCGGTCAATCTATCGTAAGCAAGCAATAGTAACCACACATAAACAATCACTCAGAAAAATCAGACAGAACGAATAAACACTTCGGAAAACTTCGAAAACACACGAATGACTCTTGAAACACAAAACCATTTCCAACAGTACCAAAATTATGTGAATTTGGCCTTATCAGAAAGTTTAGGTCAAGAGCTTCGATTTGCAAAAAGAATCAACTAAAACGGAGTTATAAAACTCAACTTATGATCAAACGAAGTTCAAATCTAAAACTAGTTGAATTCAAATTTAAAACTTTCAAAAACATGTTTGAGTTGTATTACTGGAAAGAGGGGTTTGTAACGAAGACGTGGGCGTTGGTTTCGTTGGATTTGGACCAACTGGTAAAAAGATATGGCCGTTTGAAGTTTAGGGGCTAAACTGTAAAATAAATTCACAGATAAGTCCCTGGCCGAAAACTAAACAGAAAAAGAAAAGGCTATCGAACGAACGTTCGTTTTCTAGTCCTAAAGGGTGAACCTTCACTAGATAAAAGATCTAAAAAAATAAAACCTAACTAGCAGAAAACCGAAACGGTTTTATTACCTAGGCGGTTTTATTTCATAAACCGCGGGTTCGGCGGTTATGAACCGGATCGGCGGTGTGGATCGGATCTCGCCGGCGGTGAACTCCGGCGAGGCTGGCGGTGGGCGTGCGGCGAGGGCCGGCGAGGGGCAGAGCAGGGGCAGCGCGAGGGTGAGGGGAGGGGCGACGCGACCAACGGCGAGGCAGCAGCAGCCTGCGGCGGCGGCAGCAGTTAGCGGCGGCGGCGGCGAAAGTGCGCGGCGGCGGCGATGCGAGAGGAGGAGGAAGAATGGGGCGGCGGCGGCGGGCTTTATAGGGGGCAGGGGTCGGGTTTTCTTGGAGTAGGGGGCACGACTGCGGTGGCCTGACGGGGCACGCACGCCGAGGCGGCGGCGGTGGCGAAGTTTCCTTCGGGAGGTCGGGGAAAGGCAAGCTGGGCCTTGGCCTGGCGGAAGCTGGGCCGGCCCAGTTTCGGAGGAGGGTATTTTTTTTCTTTAAACATTTTTTTAACAGACAAAAAAATGAATAAAAGCAAAATAAATAAAAAATATCCTATAGGCATATAATATATCAAAATTTATAGAAAACTAAGCCCTACAGCATGAACATTTTACTACTGTCAAATAAAATGCCCACAAAATCTAATAAATCAAAAGGTCCTACTGAAGCAAATAAAAACCAATAAAAATCATACTAAAATACCAAAAAGAATTCAAATACATTTATCTCCAATTTTCTGCTGTAGGGAATCATGTTACCCTATTTTCCATGTATTTTATTTTTGGAGAAAAATAATTTGAATAAAACCCAAATAACTCAATATTTGAAATTGAGTTGAGAAAATTTCAGAAAACCTCCAACTCATATTTCCTATATATTGAAGAAGTCATTTTATCTTCTCTTTGGAAAATCATTGAGTCGCATAAAGTTTCTGAATTCGAAATATTTCGAGGATGAAATTCAAAATCCTTCCAAACCCTTTATCATTTAAAAATAAATGGAAGAAGTCATATTATCTTCACTCTAGGGTTTTGTGTTGAAAAGAAATTTAATTTCCCGGAGATCAAAATGCAAAGTGAAAGTTTTGGGAAAGTCATTTTATTCCCTCTCATCTAACTTTCGAAACTTTCATATTTCACTCAATTTCACTCAGCACATCAAACAGCAATCAAATCTATCTATTTATTATAACATTCCAAAATTTAGGATTTTGGGATGTTACACTCTTTTTCTTTTATTGTTGCTGGAAATACCCCCCCCCCCCTTTCCCTACACGCACACACAGACCATTCTAATACATTCATGCTGCCCCTTTAACTATCCTGACCCCCCTCATTTTCTTCCCTTTTTCTCTCTACAGTAATTATATCGTCATTCTTTAATATCTATCACTTTTTTCTTTAGTTGTTTTTCCACATATTTGACATTTCTTTTTTCGGTTCTCAAACTGACCTGAAGATCGTCGAGTTTGAGTTTATCATGCCGATGTTGAAGACGACGATATAATTATGTGGGTTGAAGAAGTCGAACGTGCCACTATTATAGCAAAAACAAATTACGCTTCTGTAAAAGGTAGTGATAGGAAGATTTTTTTAACAAACTTTTTCGTACTGCCAACCTTGATAACATCATTTTGTTTCATGTTGATAATTTACTGTTCTAAACTCTGATAAGTTCTTTTGTTTTTGTTTCTCCATAATATTTTTTGTCATCAATCCCAACTCTGATAACTCCCTTGACTTTTCTTCTAGACCACCCCATCAGTCCTGAATTTGTTACACCAATTATTCAACCTCCCAATGGTAATAATTCAGCCAGTGTGACTCCAAAATCGTACATTCGGAAAGTTGGGGTAAGCCGTCCATCGCAGTTCCTTCTGCCTCCATATTGTGGCCTCACAGCATTTGCACTCGAAGAGGTTATTTACGCAGAAGTTATCAAGCACACCACTGATTCAGTTGACTCCAGGATAAAACAGTAATGACATTTACTATTTTCCTTTTCTATATTATTTTGACCTCTCATTGGCAAAACATTGGCTTATATACTATTTTTTCTTTGTTTGCTTTCTAGTATTAAGGTTATTGACATTGATGGGCGGTGGGTCACATTGGAGGAGCTTGTTAATAGTGTAATAGAAGGTGGTCAAGTTTCGAATAATATTGCAGAGCTCCACATCCAAACTCTTTCTGATTCTGTACCCTCAGGGAAGATCATCTTTCCATGGTTGCTGTCAGTATATCTTCTCATATGTGATTTCACGAGCAAGTTCATAATCAAACATTTCCGTCGTGATGTAAACTACATACTTAGTCACCAAAATCAGGTACATTTGTTGATGTAAACTACATACTTTTCTACTTTTTAAATCCTACAAGCTATTTTTTAATTGGTATAATATGCAATTTTATTAGGCTGTTAATTTGGTTTTGTCACACATTGTACCACTAAAGAATTTTAGCTCGTACCTAGTTATGTTACTTTTCTTTGGTAACTTTCATGTATGCCTACTGGTAACATATGTTGTCAGTATTCTGATAACTTGCCTTTTTAACTGTAAATGCATTGGTAACTTCTTGTTTTCATGTGTTCACATTTTTGTAATAGCTTATGTTTCCAACACTGCAAAAGTTGGGACCTCTACCAAAGGACGGGCATTGGTATGTCTTGTGTCTTAATCTTAAGGCAAAACGATTTGAAGTTCTTGATTCCCTTCGTACACAAGATAGCCCTTCGCTCATCACACATGCGACAGAGCTTATGAATGGTATTAAAAAAGCCTGGTTCATTGCGTACAAGGACTCGAGTAAGAAGATTCAAGGCTATGATCTTGTGTACATCGATGTGTTCAAACAGGACAAGGGGTTAGTTTTTTTGGCTAGTACTCCATCATTTTCCCCTCTAAATACCCCGGTAACTTAGTAGTGTAGCATTTTAAAAGTTCGTTCATCTTTGTGCATATCTTATTTTGCTTTTAACACATTTTTTGATTTTTTTTCTTACATCATCGATTGTGGTTTCTTCGCGTTCAAGATCTTGGAGTTCTGGGATGGTAAAAATATCCCGGCAATAACTCAGGAGTAGATCCCGGTGCTGAGGAAGATATTGACAAGCATGTGCCTGGACCATCCTCTTAACAAATGCACGCAATGGCGCTACCACTTGTTCAACAAGGAATAATTGAGGTAATATAAGTTTGAATTTATGTAACGATGATAGTTTTATACATTTTTTTAGCTGAATACTATCTTTTTTATACATTTTTTGGTGATAACTTATGTTAGTACGTGCTGATAACATACTTTATCATGTGCTGATAACTTTCTATTTCATGGCGTCATAACATTTTGCCCACAAATAAAGAACGATAACCAATCTCATTGTCATTTCTGAAAATCCCCACTACATTTTGAACCATAACTTGCCTGTTTCAGTGCTGATAACTTTTCATTACAGCGCGTCACGACATCGTTTACACAATAAAATGGGTAAAATTGATAAGTAAAATCGATAACTTGCACTTCAATGCCCATCTAACTTTTTTGCACTTCAAGTTTCTCAATGTGGGATGGGTGAGGTACATTTGCGTTTATCATGTTTTGTTGACCCGCATACTCTACATTTCCTCTCTTTTTTGGTTTTGCAATGTCAAATGGGTGTTGAAATCTTTTCTTTTTTGGATGCCCTTTCGTAGTAGACTTTGGTGGGTCTAGTATCACTTTTGTGTTTGATGATTGGGATCCCTCGGTATGTGAGCCCTGAAACTGAAAAATATTGCCAGAAACATGTGTGACGGGAATGCTTCCTTGATGTGCTACTGGGACTCCTTTAGTGGCACTAGTCCATGGTGGTGAAGAAAACATTTGTGCTTCCTTTCCCTCATCTTTTTCCTTTCTTGCTTTCTTTGGCAGCCTCTTTTTTAGCGCATCCATGTCATCATTGAAAGCATCAACATGTTTCCTTGCCAATGCATTCCCTTCATCAGTAGGTGCAAGCGTCTTTTGCTTGTTCCTTGAAATCATTCAGATAGATGTATATCTCATGATATTTTTTCCTTCCTCTGTCATACCCTTCTTAACTGTTGGCTGTTGGTAATCAGGCTCAACAAGATCCTCCTCTGGGTCCCATGTCCACCTATCTAGGATATACCTCCTTGGTATCTCGTAGACTCCAATCTGTTCCAATACTCGTAGTATGTGTGCGCACAACAGCCCATCGCGATCAAACTTGCAGCAAGTGCATGAGTATACCCCTTCATCCTTGTTTGCTTGCACATGGTAGTCCATATCCCCATATTTTGGTAGTATGCCTCGGAGCGACCACATCCTGAAGGTTCCATCTTGCAAAGTGTTGCATCCGTAAGCAGTCTTTAGCTTCATCTCTACCTGGAACTTGGAGAACAGATTTTGTGTGTATATCCCTCGCATCTGCAACTCGATTGGGTTCAATGAATACATGTCTGCCTCTTTGTAAATTGTGTCCACTTGCTCTTTCGCCACATCCACCATTAATTTCTCCTGTATTGCAGTGTATTGTGTTGCGAATTCAATTAATGAGTTGTTGGGGTTCACGTACTTCTTGAGCACAGCATTGAATCCCTCGCTCCTTGCAGTTGTCTGCAAGAACGAAAAGAAATGTTTCATGTAGTACACCGGGGCCCAACATTTCCTATTTTCCCATAGCCAGTGAAAATGTTCGTTATCGGTCTGGCCATATTTATCCATCATTGCCCACTATTTGTTTTCAAACTCTTCCTCTGTGACACACAAAACATGAGAGAATTATAACATCAGACACAATCAATGGTAATTAAAGTACAAGTATGATGGTAACTTCTCTTAGTTATTGGATGGTAACTTCATGGAATCAATTTTCCAGATCCTTTTTTGCATGAGACAATTATAACATCAGACATAATCAATGGTAATTAAAGTACAAGTGTGCTGGTAACTTTTCTTAGTTTTCAGATGGTAACTTAATGGAACCAATTTCCCAAATCTTTTTTTTTTGCATGTGACAATTATAACATCAGACACAATCAATGGTAATTAAAGTACAAGTATGTTGGTAACTTTTCTTAGTCAACAGATGGTAACTTCATGGAACCAATTTCCCAGATCTTTTTTTGTTCTTTTTGATATGTGAAAGTTTTTTTTGTTTGCCTTACACCTAGTCTCATAACTTTTCTAAACCAATAGTTGGTATCAACATATGTAGTTTCTCCGGTACAAAATAGCCAGACCCGTTTTTTTGCTAATATCAAATGTAAATGTTTTTGTTTGTTATTTTTATTTTGTACCTAGATGGTGATTACATGTCCACACATTTTTTCCATTGTAATTTGCAATGAAATTCCCCCTGGTAATATAACCAACAAGATCATGGTAAGTTGTGTAGACCCACACATGGTAACTTGTACCTCACACATATTCATATGGCTTCTCAAGTTTGTTGCATGGTAATTAAAATGGGTCAACAGAGTAGGTACGTACCAGTCAAGCTGTTGTCGACACAGTCTTTGAATGCTTTGTTTAGTGGTTTATCATCAGCCATAAGCTTTCCAAGTTTCTCCTGTGCCTTCTTCATTATATGCCAGCGGCAATTTGTGTGTATGATGTTCAAGAAGACCTCGTCGATCGCACTCCTCATTGCAAAGTCCTGGTCTGTGATGATGTTTTTTGGGGCAACACCACCCATTGCATGGAGGAATGTGTTAAAGAGCCACACAAAGTTCTTCTTTAGTTCATTTCGAACGAAGCCACACCCAAACTGAATGGATTGACCATGGTTATTAATTCCAATGAATGGTGCACACGGCATCTTGTACATGTTTGTCGTGTATGTTGTGTCGAATGACAAACAATCATTATACTTTGCATATGTCCTGCGTGATGCACCATCTATCCAGAACAAGTTTTCAACCCTGTCCTCATCATCAAGTTTGATTCTCCAGTAGAAATATGAATCTTTGGCCCTCATCTCTTGGAAGTACGCAATTGTGCTCCCAACGTCCTTGTGGCGGTGCTCTAAGCGGAACTTAGCTCGTTGATTAGCAATATCTTGTGTCGTGTAAGGTACGTCTTGAGCGCTTCCGTAGAACCATGACATCAGCTGCATCTGCCTCGTAGTCTCAATGTTGCATCCGTGCAGAACCCTCAAGAAGTCCTGTTCCTCCTTCGGAATGTACCGATGTGATGATAAGAATTTTGTTAGGGACGATTTTTTGATCAGGGGGTGATTGTGGTTGTCCTCGAAACTGCCAACAGTCCACCATGCATCATCGTGGGTTAGGTATATGTGTGCTTCACATTCAGTCCTAACAACTTTCTTTTTTTTCCCTCTTCTTGACAATGCTGGCTGGGTTTTCCACATCTTGCAGCTCATCCATGTCCTTGCGTCGTTTGCCATATTTTGTACAAACTAGGAGTACCCTGCTTATAGTTTCACCCACCCTCTCTTTCTTGAATTGCTGCCTAATTGCAAAGCCAGTCCTGCGCGCGTAGATGTTGTAGTGGTCACGTGCGCTCTCCAGGGTGTCAAATTTTGTCCCTTGTAAAGGTGGCTTAGGTGTGGAATATGCCTTCATGTTGCTGCCTTCCATATCATCGTCGATCCCAGCAGATTCTGGAGTTGCTGGTTCGCTTATTGTTTGCTCTCCAAGGCTCCCAGCTCCTGTGCTTGCATTTGTTCCAACACTATGTGCATTTGTTCCACCACTGGGCAAGCTGTTGTTTGCGCTCATTGCCCGAGCTCCTGCATTTTGGCCTGGTAGATTAGTGGAATATTTCACGATAAATAACAGTTCTCCATCATGGTAATTTTCAAACCCACTTCAATAGTAAAGTATTCTTTTCTGACTAAAAATAACCCTGGTAATTTGTATATTTTGAACCTGGTAATATGTGTGCCCCAATGCTAGTAATTTTCAAACCCACTTCAATAGTAAAGTCCTTGGGTCTTTCATTCCATGACTATATGTAAACACAAATGCTGGTAATTTTACCTGTTTCCATGATGCTTGGGTACGCATAATTGTTGCTTGGTGTGCGCGCTGCACTGTCCTCTTCATGCATTCTCCCTCCTCCTCCATCTTCTGCATTTTCTCCTCTACTAGCATCCATTATCTACTCCTGCTTCATTGTTTTTACGTTTCACGTTAGCATACATTTACATGTGTTGACTCTTATTTTGAAACTCATTGTTCTGTTTACTATTTACACAGTTGTTTGAAGGCAAGAATCGCAGGGGTGATTGGGAAGAACACTAAACAGGTCAATTACAGTACAACATGAGCATCTACGTTAAAAGGCACCCCTTTTCTTTATCAAATGATAGTAGTCAACTAAAGTGCATGATAACTTTTACTATGTACAGATTGATAACATGTTTACTTCATGCAGTATAATATTTTTGTAGACTCAAAAATGAACAAGTTGGGAGGGGGTGATGGGGGTGGGGTAAGTCTTTGTATTATTAAGCAGAATTTTCTAGAGATGAGTCTTGATTCTTACCAGGGATGAGTTGATGTTCCTGGTGATTCTCTAGAGATGTTTGCCTGGTGATTTTGCCTGGTAATTTCTGTTGTTCCCCTGATGATTTGCTCTGGTTTGATCCAGATTTGGAGGAGGGGTAGGGTTCTGGAGATGTGTAGGGGGGAGGGCGGGTGGATAGTGGGAAGGGGCGTGCGGATGGTGGGGAGCGTGTGAGAGATCGCCCTTATACGATGATCGGCCTGGTAAGTGGCCTGGTGGTCGGCCTGGTAAGCGGGAGGGCGATCGAGGCGGATGGTGAGCCTGGTAAGTGGGCTCGTGGTCGGCCTGTTAAGCGGGAGGCATATTTGCTATCGGGCACATTGTTGCCAAATATCGCTGTTCTTTGGTAAAATATATCTTGTTGTGTTTTCGAAGAATTTTTTCATGAATGTACTAGTGAATGGTTTGGATTTCTATTGGAAGGTATTTTTTGGTGGGTTGAATGTTTTAGGCCTTGCTTGGAAAGCCTCATATGAGACGTAAATAAAATTTCCGGTTTAAAAATCACCGCTCACCACCAATAGCGCCTCTCCGGTAGAAGTGATGGCGAGCGACAACTTGAGCAGTCGCTAGCCATCGCTAAAAGCCAACGTATCGTCTGGTCGTCACAAGGAAAAACACCAACACGGCCGAGTCCATGGGCACCGCCCGGCTCCGGTGGAGGCCATTCAGGGCCTCCTCACCGTCGTCCTCCGCGTCTTCGTCGCCGTCCTCATCGTTCACAACCACGGTGGACCCGCCGGCGGAGTTCCTCTGCCCCATCTCCGGCACGCTCATGGCGGACCCCGTCATCGTCCCGCCGGGCCAGACCATCGAGCGCGCTTGCATCCAGGCCTGCGCCGCGCTCGCCTTCTACCCGCCCGCCGTCGCCGGCCTCCCGTCGTCCCCCCTCGTGCTCATCCCCAACGTCGCGCTCCGCTCCGCCATCCTCAACTGGTGCGAGCGCCTCGGGCTGCCCCACCCTTCCCCTCTCTCCCTCGACACCGCCGGCGACATCGTCCGCCGCCTCATGCCGCCGCGCCAGGAGCAGAGGTCGCAGGTGAACTACGGGCCGCCCCCACAGGAGCAGAGGTCGCAGGTGAACTACGGGCCGCCCCCACAGCCACAGGCCTCGTCCGTCCGGACAAGAAACCGGCACAGCGTCGACTACAGCGCCGGCGACGAGTTCGTGCAGGAGCCGAGGCAGACGGGCGGCTCGCTGGAGGAGGAGATCATGGCCGTGCTCGGCGCGGACGGCGCCAGCCCCGCGGAGCAGAAGGCGACGATGGCCTCTCTGCGGCAGGCGACGCGGGAGAGCAAAGAGATGCGGATGCAGCTCTGCACGCCGCGGCTGCTCGCCGCGCTCCGGCCGATGCTGCTGTCCGCTGACGCCGGCATCCAGGTCAACGCGGCCGCGGCCATGGTGAACCTGTCGCTCGAGGCGGAGAACAAGGTACGGATCGTGCGGTCCGGAGCGGTGTCGCCGCTCGTCGACGTGCTCCGGGTCGGCCACCCGGAGGCGCGCGACCACGCCGCCGGCGCGATCTACAGCCTCGCCGTGGAGGACGAGAACCGCGCGGCCATCGGCGTGCTCGGCGCGATCCCGCCGCTGCTGGAGCTGTTCTCGAGCGGCGGGGCGGGCCACCGCGCGCGCCGCGAGGCCGGCATGGCGCTGTACCACGTCTCCCTCGCCGGGATGAACCGGTCCAAGATCGCGCGCACGCCGGGGGTCGTGCGGACGCTGCTCGCCACGGCGGTGGCGCGGGACCGCGTGAACGACGCGGACGCCGACGCCGCGGCGCTGCGGAAGCTCGCCGTGATGGTCCTGGCGAACCTGGCCGGGTGCCCGGAAGGGAGGGCCGCGCTGATGGACGGCGGCGCGGTGGCCGCGATCGTGGGGCTCATGCGCAGCGGCTCGGCGGCGCCGGGCAGCGCGGAGGAGGAGTACTGCATATCGGCATTGTACGGGATGAGCCGGGGCAGCCTGAGGTTCCGCGGGCTCGCGCGCGCGGCCGGCGTGGAGGCGGCGCTGATGCCGGTGGCCGAGAGCGACGGCGGGGTCGGGCGGGACATGGCGCGGCGCACGCTCCGGGCGATGCGCGGGGAGGACGACGAGGTGGCGCTGACGGCGTCCGGGATACTCGGGAGGGAGTGGGACGACGCGAGCGTGGTGTCGGAGGGGATGGTGTCGCTCCGGCGGCCGCCGCACCACCGGAGCAACTACGCCGGGTCGTCCGGGTCAAACACGACCCAGTTCTGACAAAGTCAAAAGTCTCTGCTCTCCCCACGCTTCTCTGCTCTTCTCTTGTTTTTCTACAGTATTTCTCTGCTCTTGTTTATTCAAGTGTTTTGAACAACTGCATTCGCCATTGGTGTGAATTCTTTTGGTGGAATTGAGGTGTAATTTGATTGGATCCATGTAGGCCTTGATGATCTCATCTGTGATTGTAATTGTGATTAAAGAAGAAACTGGTATGCAACTGCCAATTTGTCATACTGTGGTGTGGGTTTGTGACACAAATGTCACATTGGCTCTTTTTTCCATCAGTCTAATCACTCCCTAATTCACTCTTCATGAGCTGATTTCGGCTGCTTTTCCCGGGACAAAGATTGCTTGAGCGTTTGGCTCAATGTTGCCGCCTGATGCTTTGCTGACCAAACACACTTGTGTTATAAAATCCAGAACACAATCACTTTACTTTCAAAATTGTGTGACGAAATTCGCATTTGCTGCTCGGGATCCTGCTGCGTTCAAGTCAGAAATCACAACCTTTTGAACCGAGAAAAAAAAATATTTTAAACACAAGTTGCAAGCCGTACAGCAGAGAAAAATCTGGTTTAGTTCTGGCAATAAACAGTGCCTAGTTGCAAGAAAGAACAACAGAAACCGGTCCAATGTCAAACTATAGGTAATCTATTCAGCAATACACAACTCAGCTCGAACAATTCAACACGTTGGCGCGTGCCAGAAGGATCGGAACGAAGACTTCGTGTAAATCACCTATTCCATGGAATTATGTGCTACTCCCTCTGTAAACTAATATAAAAACATTTAAACTAATAAAAGAATGTTTAGATCACTAAAATAGCAATATAAATGCTCTTATATTAATTTACGGCTATTCTAGTAAAAGAATCTAATAGAGTACGAACTAACGTCACAATACATGCTTTCATCAGCAAGAATGGGACTTGATTACCTCACCGAAACTCACTTTCATACACCCTCTCTTGGTGCAACATGCAACAATACTACTTAAGTTGTATACTAAGGTTAAGACGAAAATGCTCTTTAGAGCTCGGGCTCCATGGAGACCGGGTTTGACTTTATCAAAATTCAAATTTCCACGTTTCAAAAAATTGTGAAAAAAAAATACACACATACTTAGAGACATAAAGCATATGTGTGTAAATTTTCAGGACGAAACACCTTAAAATGAGTGCTACACAAAAAGAACAAATCTGAGGCTTTTTAGTAGATGCACTATTCATCCTCAAAGTCCATAAATTTGTCTTTTTTGCACAGAGCGCATTTTAGGGTATTTCATCCTCAAATTTTACATACATACACAGAACATCCCTGTTTACCTGTATGATTTTTTTCAGATTTTTTTGAAACTGAAAAGTGTGAATTTTGAATTTTTCAAAATATCCAGCCTCCATGGAGGCCGAGCTCCAAAACGCCCTACTCAGGTTAAGACACTTATTTTGGGACGGAGGAAGTAGTTACTATATCGCACAATAAATGTTGCTTTACACTGCCAAAACAATACCACCATTGCACCGTAACCCTGCCCCACTTGGTACCTTAAGAATTCCTACTACAACGACGCTTTCAAACGGTCACAGCACGGCATCCTGTGCCACTATGCCCAAACCATAAGCCGGCTGTGGCAAGAGGCGATCAACGAAAGCGGTTCTTGGGCTCCGCGGTGAGGACATAAATGTCAACAAAGGCAATATTATGTGTTTATTTCAATCCCGTAGGTCATTACAGTATGTACAGTTTTGACGTCTTTTAGAAAGCATACGCAAACATGCGAGGGATACAGATTTCAGCAGCATTCCGCACTCACAAGACCATCACCGAGCCCTGGTCCCTGTATAAATCAAAATGTATGCCAAGGAACATGTTCAAAACGGGGATCTGCAAATATATTGGCGCTACAGCATATTGTGTGTCAACTCTCATTTGAAAGGTTTCATGTAACTCACCTTCCATACTGAAGATACTCTGAAGGGGATATTGGTTTAGGACCCCCAAACCAGTCGATCAAGAATATGTTTTCGATTTCCAGCTTAAAGATCTCAAAGTGATGGTTCTTTGGCCAGCCTATCAAACAACAATAGATGGACGTTGGGATAAGTAAAACGCCTTGTAAACTTGCTACATTGGCCATATATATGCAAGGAAACGGTAAGTATATTTTTACCCTCCATTTCAGGGTGCTTGCTGAAGAGCGCAGTTTTGGCCAAATCCGCTTCAGGTGACTTATGGTCAACCACCTTCAACTGCAAGAACAGTAAATGTTACTTGAGGTTGCAATTACAGTTCTTTTTAAGAATTGCACATCATAGTGGTATCTGGTCTCCCAAACATACAGTCACATTCTATACATGTGCATTTTAGGAGGGATTACAGAAAGGTGTACATCTCCTCTTGTCCTTCAGTGCTTGATCCCATATCATGACGAACTTGCCTTTTTTTTTCTCATCATGACAGATACTTTAAGAGGCATAGCTTGCCAGGCTCAAGCAAAAATGTTTGGGCATTAGAACAGATAGACCCATTAGATCTTTTTGTTTGTTACAAGTATGGAGGCTAACAGCACCAAGTTGTCACTACGATGCTTTGAGGTTGCTACTTCCAAATATGGTCAAGTTCCCCACTATACCCCTTCTTTCTACCAAATTATGACATAAATACAAAAGCATTAGAATCACTAACTGGCAGTGACAACAAAGAAGTGTCTATGGATATACTTATGAGTACAACCTAGGACCCGGGACCGTAAACGTGAGAAAGCACAAGGATAATGATGATTCCATGATTACAATAAGCCTAGTACTAAATTTGAAGATAGAAACCAGAAATGGAGCACTGAAATTCTGCCAAAGATAAGCAAATATATGCAGCATGGAAATAAACAGAAAGTCAACAATCATCTAATGATGGATGTATGCTGTTATTACCTTTCCGGTAAGAGTAAGTTTTGCACATGTTGGGTTTTCAGGATCAACCTTCCCACAAGTGCCAAGAGGGAACTCACTAAGGGTAAAGGACGTCCTTTCATCCTCCAATGCATCTCTTGCAGTGGGATCCAGAGTAGTCAGATAAAAGTAGGGAATTCCATGGCTCTCACCTGGTACCCCATCACTATATGAAACTACGTTGCTGTGTGCAGAATAAGCATGGAACTGGATCAGCAATCAGTCAAGACTCTTAAGACAAAGCATTGGTGATTAGCCAAAGTGCAAGAATTAGGAATTACCCAAACGGAGCGCCACTTAGATCACTTGATATTGTGCTGCAAAGAAAATGGCAAAGCATTAGTGAGCGCCCCAGTCAAGCAGGCACTAATAATGCGATACTGAAGTATCATAATCATAGCAAGAATCAAACTAACAAGTCTGCTAAATTCCAGTTCTAAGATCTCTTTCCTTGTACAGATACTGGGGATGGTGGTGATGTTCCGGTTGCAAACCCCCCACCACCGAAAATAACCTATGGGCAAGTGGAATCATCTTGCCATGATCTCCAGTTTTGGGTGGTTCTAAACATGCAATATGATTATATACTTACAGTTGCGCTGTTTGTTAGCTACTTAGTTATCTGCGCTTTTCTTATTTTGGAGTCGAATTCACTGTGAGTTGTGACCATCAGTTTATTGTATGGGCTATGGAGATTGAGTTCTCACATGATTGTAGCTATTTTCATTACTTCCCAGCAGAGCATGTGGTTCAAGCGAGTTGTTTGTAAAAACTAAAAACCAAGAGATGGACAGTTATATATACTGAACTCAGCATAACAAACATGGAAACCTAGCTTGTATGTTTCAACTTAGCATTGGTCTCGGTGAACTCCTAGTCATTTCTTATTTAGCCAAATTCTATCTCTCAAATTCCGAAGTAGTTGAGGTAGTTGGGTACTCGGGTGTCTGACACCTGACCGCCAAAATCACTATCTCAGACGTCTACAGAGTAGAAAGGGCTCCAATTCCCCAAAGTGAAGCAACAATTTCCCAGACCAGGCCTCAAGCAATTACTAGCTAGTAGTACTACTTCAATTGCGGTTCAGTGGATACCTTACCCAACTGCAATTCTGAACTAGCAAGAGCCAATTCGATTCGATCAAACCGCCTGGTGCTAAAGAACTCGGTTACCAAACAGGAACCAGAGAGAGAAGGGGGTGGTGTTTGGCGGGGGGAAACCTGAGGACGCCCCAGGTGTTCTGCGCGGCGAGCCACCTGGCGGTGGCCGCGGCCTCGGACGGGGCGGGCTTGCGGTTGCGGGCGGCGAGGGGGCGGCCGGCGACGGCGGGGGCCGGCAGCCGGAGCGCGAGCAGGAGGAGGAGGGGGAGGGCGGCGGCGAGGCCGAGGCCGAGGCGGAGGCCGGCAGGGGAACGCATGGTTCTCTCCTTGTGGCTCCTTGCTTCTCCGGTTGTCCTGTCGTGCGGTAGTGGGACTCGCTGCCCTGCGCGACGGCGACGTTTTGTAGGCCTTTTCCCGTTGCAGATAGGGAGGGCGAACGGAATAGACGATGGGGATGGATGGGCCGCATTTACTCATGCGTACGAGTATGGAACTTCTAGTTTGTCTGTTTTTTATACAGCATGGGAGAAAAGGGATTGAGATAGCGAATATTCATTTTCGATCCGACCTCATCTGCACCGTCTAGACAGTAGAATCAAAAAAATACTAATTTTTTATTGGTGTGGTAGATGTTTCAATGCGTGAGGTCCGTACGAAATTTCAGTTCGTTTGAACATCTGAGTAGTTCTCAGCAAAAAAAATCAGTTTGAATAGTACGTTATTTCACAGACCCAAAATTTGTCTTATTTTGCATAGAGCTACTCAGATGTCCAAACGGACTGAAAATTTTGCACATACCTCGCGCACTGAAACATCTTCCATGCAAAAAAAAAGAAAAAGAAAAATCAGAATGTTTTGAATTTTTGCAGTTTTTTTTATTTTACTGTTCATGGCGAGTGTTGATGAGCTCGGGAGCCAAATTGCCCCTCCCTTGAGATAATATCTATCTCAGTCTGGATTTTGACTTGAAAACCGCGAGAAAAGGAATTGAGAATATGTCTTCAATTTTGGAGGGATTTTGCATAAATAGATCGACACAATGGATTTGCTATATTCCTGGCAGCACCAATGAATTTGAATAAAAAGACTAAAGAAGGCAGGAGCGAAGGTATGTGCCGTTGGGCCGTTTTGCGTGTGTTAAATTAACGTGGGCCTTTGGCCAGTGTGCCTGAGCCTAGCTTAGCTAGCTCAAGTGTTCTCTCCCTCGATTCTAAAAAAAAAGTGTTCTCTCCCTAAAAAAAGGGTAGCTCAAGTGTTTGTGTGTGTGTGTGTGTTTGCAATTTTTTACGGTTTTGCACTTTTCAAGTAGCTTTTGTTTTGTTTTTATAAAAAATATGTTATTTTTATAAAACGTGAAAAAATTACAGATTTTTTGTGCATATTTTTAGAAAATTCTGGACATTTTCTAAATTTTGTGAATACTAAAAAAAGGAAAAGAAAAAGATGAAAATATGATAGAAAAGGAAAAATGATGAAAGAAATAAAAATAAGAAAACCTGAAGAACACCTTTTTAGGGGTACATGAATGAAGAACACCTAAA
The DNA here is from genome assembly GCA_902687465.1 of Secale cereale. Lineage (NCBI taxonomy): Eukaryota > Viridiplantae > Streptophyta > Magnoliopsida > Poales > Poaceae > Secale > Secale cereale. The sequence goes on from LR738712.1 coordinate 597,445,106, forward strand.
GAACCACAAAAAGTTGCTAAAAAACAACGGTAGCGAACGAATGTAAATAAGTTGTCCTCCCTCACTTGCTAATGGGCCTGGCCCACAATGATCGCCATGTGCAAATCATCAATGAATTGGCACACATGAGCATTATATAAGAAATTTTCTCCCAAGGGCATTTCCGAGGGCCTCCCTCACCTCTCTCACATTTCTATATTTAAGGGGTTTAAAAAATTTGAACCTAATGGCATCTCCTAAATGTCAGAAATTTGTCAAAATATACTATGATCCTCCATTTCTTCTATTTATCCATGTCCACCACCGCCTCAACTTGTGCTCGCCACAAAGCTACCCATGGCCCACCAAAAGTCCTTCTTCTCTCTTTCTCTCTCCCCATAAAGCGTATCTCTCCCGAGCCAATCATCGCTCACCAATTCCAACCTCTCCCACCCGACCTCGCCACGAGCCCAACACCCTTCCACCGTCTTTCCTACCTCCTGAGCACTTCTCGTATGCGTCGCCCCCACCCCTCTCGCATGTTGCACGACTATGCTACCTCGTCGACGCAATTTTGTTGCCGTCGAAGATCCATTGACCCTTGTTGATTTATTTTTTCTATTTTGCACACTAAGTGATGCTTCTGTTGTAGTATTCCCTTGTTCTTCGGTTCTTCTGCTCCATGCCCTCGATTTTTTATCATCCCCAATCCGCTAGTGACCACCATGACTTGGACATTACATGATGTTACCAGAGCTAACAAACGATCTAGTTTGAGCTTTAGTCTCAAGATCTATTCACTAATATTGGCCGATTGGTTGCTAATTGCTCTCAAGCATTTGCTTAAAAAAATCCAAAATCAGCCTTTGGGGAGGTTTGGAACAGGTTACAAATGGCAATATCCAAGCCAAGCACGTTAGTTTGTTTGAGGAATATGGGTGATGAATGAGTTTGAGTCCCTGTGGTTCATGCATATGAAGGTGGACATGCAGTATTGTTGCTATAAATATCTGTAACAAAACTCCTTATTTCTAACTGAACGGTAGCATTGGTGCTGATTATTAAAAAATGTACAAGTTTACATGACAACAATTATATTTTTAGTTGTAGGCTTGATCACATATAAACTTTTTTTTGAGGGACCGGTCACATATAACTTTTTTTTTAGGGTTAATGTCGCTGCTTTATTTAAAACTCCGCAAAGTTCGGAATGTCATCTGAGATTACATCCAAAATGCTGTCTAGAGGAACCCCTAACCAATCCTTACATAATTCACCCCCACCCCTACTCTAGCTAACTTATGTGAGGCAACATTAGCGGTTTGTCTAACACAAGACACCTTGGCTCCTTGCTTCATCTCCAGCATCTGTTATATTTCATGGATCTAGGGGCCCACAGCCAAGAAATTTCTGTCCATCTGATTGATCATCTGGACTACCTTCGAGCTATCAACTCCACATGAACATTTTAAGCCCCAATCTCCTTAGCAACCTATAATGCTCTTTTGCATGCTAGAATTTCTGCAGCTTTTGGGTCCACGATGTTCGGAAAGTGGTGACATACTCCAGCCAAAAAAGCCCCGTTGTGGTCCCTTAGCATAGCGCCTCCTCTTGCCTTGTCGCCGGCACTAGACACGGCTCCACCAAAGTTGATCTTCACCCATCCCTCCTCTGCTAAATCCCACTTCCGAATCTCCTTTGGCTCCCGCAAGTGCTCCTTTAGTTGATGGGTGTTGGTCCACTCTACCATATGACAACATACTGCTTCCATGATCGCATGTGGCGACTCTATCCTCCTCTCATCCCTCACTTCGTTCCTCGTGAGCCATAACCCGTATGTTGCCTGGATCATTGCTTCCTTCTCCTCCTCGGATGCATCGGATAACCATCCTAAAAGCCATCGAGCTAGCGTGCCCTGGATATCCAACTGACACGATGGGGCTGCCACAACAATACCTTTTTCCGAGCGCAAAAGCTGCCAGAACTGGACTGAATGCTGACATGCCCAGAAGCGATGCAATATAGTTTCTTCTCTTCCGCATGTAGCAGAAAAAACTCCTGGTTTGACCCGTCTCCGATGAACCTCCGATCCCACAACCAGTCTGTTTCTAATTATGCGCCACATGTGGATCTCCGCCTTTGGTGGAGCACTCGTATCCCACAACGCGGTGTAGCCCTTATGACTTTGAACTGAGTTTGATGCCTCTTGCTGTCCCGCTCTCACCTTTCTCTTGGACATCCAGAGATGGTAGGCGGATTTAACGTTGAAGATGCCATTCTTTGTGTAATTCACGTGAGGTAATCCTCATAAATCCTCAGAGCCCGGACCACCAATAGCTATTTGCATAACATCGGCATCATCTGATTCAGTAAACATAGCAGAAAGCTTGCTCGGGTCCCAACTCGTCCCATTGCTGCTCAGAAGGTCTGCCATCCTCGTCATACCATGTACGTACACCTGACCAAGTGGTCTCAAGTATCCCTGCCTTGGAATCCAGTTATCGTGGTGTATATTTATCCTAGATCTGTCCCCCACTCGCCAAACCAGCCCCTCTCAGAGGAGATCCCTCCCATGCAAAATGATCCTGCATGTATATGACAGATTGGCAGGGCAAGTAGCACTCAAAATTGATTCATCTTTGAAATATCATGCCTTAAGCACTCTAGCACAAAGAGAACATGGATTAGTCAGTATACGCCAAGCTTGCTTCGCCAATAGCGCTTGGTTGAAACCCTCGGGACTCCTAAAGCTGAGCCCCCCTCCTTCTTTGACGCACACATCTTCTCCCAAGATATCCAATGCACCTTTCTTCGAAGAGATCAAAGTCAGGTTTCGACATATCTTCTCTGTGAGGTGAAAACAACTCATGGTAAATGTCAGTGTCGCTTGTAATCCCGATTTGGCAAGCACCTCTAAAGCAGCCTTGGACAACCCCTGCCCCTTCCATCCAGTCACCTTGCCTTCAGAGCTTTCCGTCACATACTTAAACGTACCATCTTTTGGTCTACCAACCAGTGTTGGTAGCCCCAATTATTGTTTACTCAACGCTTCAGACTCTATCTCCACCACCTATTTCAACTCAGTTTTCATTTCATCATTACACCCTTTACCGAAGAAGAAGGAAGACTTCTGCAGATTCACCCTCTGACGAGATGCCACCTCGTACTTCGTAAGAATTTCCTTCAGATTGGCCATGCTTTCATTTGAGCCCTCCAGAAAGACAATATTGTCGTCCGCAAATAATAAGTGTGTAACATGGGGGCCAGTGCCACCAAAAGAAACAGCCTTGAGCATATTATCATCCCGTGCTTTTTTCAACAGAGCTGAGAACCCCTCGACGCAAAAGAGGAATAAATACGGTGATAGAGGGTCTCACTGTCTTAATCCTCGGGATGGTGTAAACCTCCTGGAACAACCACCATTTAATTTAACAGAGAACCGTGATGACGTAACACGCCGCACGATCATGGAAATCCATTGTGAAGCAAAGCCAAACTGAGCCATCATCCTCTCTAGAAAAGCCCACTCCACTCTATTGTAGGCCTTCATCATGTCGAGCTTCACCGCACACAAGCACTTCTTCTTTTTCCTAGTTTGGATCGCATGAACACATTCATATGCAATCAAAACATTATCCGTAATGAGTCGGCCCAGAATAAATGCACTCTGCTCCTATGATATAAGGATTGGAAGAATGACCTTCAGTCTAATAGCTAGAACTTTTGTAGCAAGTTTGTACAATACATTATGAAAGTTGTGTAAGCGTGTCTACCTCCTAAGGGAGGCCACGGTGGTTTATATTGATAGGAGCCAGGGCTTATCCTGGCAGCGCATACATGAGAATATTCGGTTGAAACCGAACAGAGAAGATTACAGGAGGTTGAGGAGATAGAGTACAGATATACAAAGATACTAACAACTCCTAACAGCTCCTTCCTATATCATATGCGCATATACATGTAACTATTTCAACATCCTCCCTTAATCACAACTTTGCAAGTTGAGATTACGCTTGAATGATTGAAAACTTTTGACAGGTAAATCCTTTGTGAATCCATCTGCAACTTGATCTCTTGAAGGAATAAATCTGATTTCCAGCTGTTTCCTTGCAACACGTTCTCTGACAAATTGAAAGTCTATCTCTATATGTTTAGTTCTGGCATGAAAGACAGGATTAGCAGAAAGATATGTAGCACCAAGATTATCACACCAAAGACATGGAGCTTGTACTTGTATTACACCAAGTTCTCTGAGTAGCGACTGCACCCAGATAATTTCAGCTGTGGCATTGACTAGTGCTTTATATTCTGCTTCTGTACTTGACCGAGAAACCGTGGCTTGTTTCTTTGCACACCATGAGATTAAATTAGGTCCAAAGAATATAGCAAACCCTCCTGTGGACCTTCTGTCGTCTAGATAGCCAGCCCAGTCCGCATCAGAGAAAGCACTCACAAGCGTTGATGATGACTTGGAAAATGCGAGACCAATGTCCAAAGTGTGCTTCACATACCTCAAGATGCGTTTGACTGTTGTCCAGTGAGCGGTAGTGGGGGCATGCAGAAACTGACATATTTTGTTAACTGCAAAAGATAAATCAGGTCTGGTAAGGGTCAAGTACTGTAAAGCACCCACTATACTCTTGTAACTGGTAGAATCCTCTTTACTGAGAGGTTCACCCTCGGCCAAGGACAATGATTCGGAGCTGGACAAAGGAGTGGGTGAAGGCTTGCATCCTTGCATACCCGCCATGTTTAAGAGATCAGTTGCATATTTGGCTTGGGACGTGTAGACCATCCTTACTTTTCTTTATCTCAATTGCCAAGAAGAAGTGCAAATCTCCCAAATCTTTGAGAGCAAAGTCTGACCTTAAATCCTTCAATAATCCGGTGATAGCTTCATTAGATGAGCTGGTGACAATTATGTCATCAACATAAATAAGCACAAATATAGATGTTCGCAACTTATTGTAAATAAATAGAGATGTGTTAGACTTGGAAGGGACAAATCCAAGAGCTTGAAGCTTAACACTCAAACAATAGTACCATGCACGAGGAGCTTGTTTCAAACCATATATAGCCTTGTCAAGCTTGCAGACATGAAAAGGTGCATCTTTGTCCTCAAACCCAGGTGGTTGCTTCATGTAGACTTCTGATGACCCACAAGTGTAGGGGATCTATCGTAGTTCTTTCGATAAGTAAGAGTGTCGAACCCAACGAGGAGCAGAAGGAAATGATAGGCAGTTTTTAGTAAGGTATTTTCTGCAAGCACTGAAATTATAGGTAACAGATAGTTTTGTGATAAGGTAATTGGTAGCAAGTGACAAAAGGTAAAAGTAAATAAGGTGCAACAAGGTGGCCCAATCCTTTTTGTAGCAAAGGACAAGCCTGGACAAACTCTTATATAAAGGAAAGCGCTCCCGAGGACACATGGGAATTATCATCAAGCTAGTTTTCATCACGATCATCTGATTCACGTTCGGTACTTTGATAAATTGGTATGTGGGTGGACCGGTGCTTGGGTGCTATCCTTACTTGGACAAGCCTCCCACTTATGATTAACCCCTAATGCAAGCATCCGCAACTACAAAAGAAGTATTAAGGTAAACCTAACCATAGCATGAAACAAGTGGATCCAAATCAGCCCCTTATGAATCACCACATAAACTAGGGTTTAAGCTTCTGTCACTCTAGCGACCCATCGTCTACTTATTACTTCCCAATGCCTTCCTCTAGGACCAAATAATGGTGAAGTGTCACGTAGTTGACGTTCACATGACACCACTAGAGGAGAGACAACATACATCTCATCAAAATATCGAACGAAGACCAAATTCACACGACTACTTATAGCAAGACTTCTCCCATGTCCTCAGGAACAAAAGTAACTACTCACAAGACATAATATTGTTCATGATCAGAGGGGTATTAATATGCATAATGGATCTAAACATATGATCTTCCACCAAGTAAACCAACTAGCATCAACTATAAGGAGTAATCAACACTACTAGCAACCCACAGGTACCAATCTGAGGTTCGGGTACAAAGATTGGATACAAGAGATGAACTAGGGTTTGATAGGAGATGGTGCTGGTGAAGATGTTGATGAACATAGCTCTCGACAAGATGGGAGAGTTGTTGGTGATGACGGCGGTGACGATTTCCCCCTCCCGGAGGGAAGTATACCCGGCAGAATAGCTCTACCGGAGCCCTAGATTGGTTTCCGCCTCGAGATGGCGGCGTCTGGTCTCGAAAGCCTCCTTTTGATTTTTTCCAGGTCAAAACACCTCATATAGGAGAAGATGGGCATCGGGGGGCCTTTGGGGGGCCCACGAGACAGGGGGCGCACCTAGAGAGGGGGGCGCGCCCCGACCCTCGTGGACAGCAGGTGCCCCCCCCCTCGTGATCTTCTTTCGCCAGATATTTTTTATATTTTCAGAAACGGAGTTCTGTGAAGTTTCGGGGCTTTTGGAGTTGTGCATAATAGGTTTCCAGAGTTTGCTCCTTTTCCAGCCCAAAATTCCAGCTGCCGGCTTTCTCCCTCTCCATGTAAACCTTGTAAAATAAGATAGAAAAGGCATAAGTATTGTGACAAAACATGTAATAACAGCCCATAATGCAATAAATATCAACATATAAGCATGATGCAAAATGGACGTATCAACTCCCCCAAGCTTAGACCTCGCCTGTCCTCAAGCAAAAGCCGATATCGAAAAATATGTCCACATGTTTAGAGATAGAGGTGTCGATAAAAATAAAATACGGACATGAGGGCATCATGATCATTCTCATAGCAGCAGCATATATATTGTCATATGATTCTTATGCTAAAGTAACAATTCATCCACAATATCAAGCATGAATCATAAACTTCATTGAAAACTAATTAACTTTGATCTCGGTCATTGAAGCAATTGCAATTTATCGTAACATCGGAAAGAGTCAATGTAAGAGCTTTTCGGCAAGCCTGCATACTCAACTATCATATAGTCTTTCACAATTGCTCACACTCACGCAATACTTATGTTTATGGAGTTTTAATCGGACACAAAGAAAGATAGGGGCTTATGGTGTTGCCTCCCGACCTTTTACCTCAAGGGTAATGTCAACAGTAATAGATCATGAAAACTTACATCCAGGTGGGTATATATGTCAGGATCTTTCCAACACAATGTGCTTGCCAAAGGATAAAATGTAAAAAGGAAAGGTGAATTTCACCTTGACTCTTATAAGGCAAGAATAATAGATAGGCCTTTCGCAGAGGGAAGTAGAGGTTGTCATGTGTTTTTATGGTTGGATGCACAAAGTCTTAGCGCAAAAGAACGTCACTTTATATTGCCACTTGTGATAAGGACCTTTATTATGCAGTCCGTCGCTTTTATTACTTCCATATCACAAGATCGTATAAAGCTAATTTCCTCCACACTAATAAATCGTACATATTTTAGCGAGTTTGCAACATGACAACTTACTTGGAAGTATCTTACTCAATCCATAGGTAGGTATGGTGGACTCTCATGGCAAAACTGGGTTTAAGGATGTATGGAAGCACAAGTAGTATCTCTACTTGGTGCAAGGAGTTTTGGCTAGCATGAGGGGGAAAGGCAAGCTCAACCTGTTGGATGATCCATGACAATATACTTTATTTCGGATATATAAGAAAACATAACCCATTATGTTGTCTTCCTTGTCCAACATCAACTCTTTAGCATGTCATATTTTAGTGAGTGCTCACAATCATAAAAGATGTCCAAGATAGTATATTTGTATGTGAAGCCTCTCTTCTTTTATTACTTCCTATTAATTGCAACGATGACCAAAACTATGTTTGTCAACTCCCAACAACTTTTATTCATCATACTCTTTATATGTGAGGTCATTACTCCCCATAAGATCAATATGATCTCTTGGATACTCTTTATGTTTTCTTTCTTTTTATCATGACCAAAGTGAGGAAATCAAGCCCTTGACTCAACACTAATCTTTATTATATAGCTCACGGACTCAATTATGAAGGGTAAAGATCATAAAGCAAAAGCTCACAACTAGATCTTGCTAACTTTATTCTACTAAATCAAGATACTACCAAAAGGATCGAACTAAAAAACGGTAAAGATAGGAGTGATGGTGATACGATACCGGGGTCACTCCCTCAAGCTTGGCAGTTGCCAAGGGGAGTGCCCATACCCATATGATTATGTCTCCTTCTTCGGGGGTGGTGATGATGGAGTTGTTGATGATGTAGGCTTATTGTCCACCTTTCAAGGCATGAGCTCACCATCGTAGAAGGATGATCGAGTCTCTGGGATACTCAAATCTGCAGCCAAACTCATCTTCTTGAATCTATATTCATACTCACAGTTTGGGTTTTGCAGGTCATAGATCTGGGCTTGGAGGTGATCGATCTTCTCTTGAAGATTGGAGATAGCTTCCCCGAAGATCCTTGAGTCCAGCTTGAGGTTATTGGCGAGCTCCAAGATCATCATGTGGTTGGCGTTGAGTCCTCGTTCCACCATACCTTGGCACTTGAAAACTTGCTGCCCCATTGCTTCGAGTCTTGTCTCCACGCTTCCGGTCCTCCTCGGCCCTTCAACATCACGGATGTGCATCACCCCCTCATGCAACTCCATGGTTTTAGGGTGATGCAGCACCTCCGCGTGGTAGGGGTTGAGGACCTTCTAGAAGAACTTGTCCTTGGGGATGTTGGAGGACGCCATGATGATCTAGATCTGTCAAAAGCAGCAGCTCGAAACAAAAACAGAGGATTTTGCGTGATACAGAGGTCAAAACCTTCGGGATTATATATAATGAATTTTTACCGACCAAAAGGAGTAACATACAAGAAATCGGAGTCCGGGAGGCACACGAGCTGCCCACGAGGCAGGGTATCGGGGATATACCCCGCGGTATAAAACCGCCGGATGTATGACCCGGCTGGAGTTTGGCGATTCACAGGCGACCCGCTTTGACCTGGCGGTTTAGGATTCATTGGTAATCCGGCAGGCGGGTCAGAGGAGTGACAAGACCCGGTGGCCCAACGGGCGGTTCATGAAAGGCCGGCTCATGTTATGGTGGGCCGGTTTATGAAGAAAGCATAAGGAATATTCTCCTACAAAGGAAGCAAGACTAGGACTCCTTGTAATAGAGTAATCCTAATCCTACTAGGACTAGTCATGTAACCCGCCCCTTCAACATATATAAGAAGGGGCAGGGCTCCCCAAAGAGGGGGAAGTTCTGACAAGTTGAGGCGCCATATTCTTTAGGGCTAGATACAAAGAGCCGGTTTACCGGCGACCCCATGAGGATCATAATGAGACCTAGCCTCAAACAGCATGCAGGGCTATTACCGGGGCCCGAAGCTATCTAAATCCTTGTCTTGCATTGCGTCTCTCGATTCCGCTCAACCCCTCTTAAGCTACCACATAGATGCGTTGGCCTCACGACTAAGTCCTCACACTAGGACATCTGCCGTGACAATTACACGACAGTTGGCGCCCACCGTGGGGCTATCGCACGATGGTTTCGAGTTCTTGAAGGGCAGCTTTGAAGGACTCAAGGGCTATGCAGTGGGCCGGATGACCAAGAGTCGTCGCGGCCGGATCTACATCGACGATGCAGGCTGGGGCCCCGAGGCCGATTCAATCGAATACGGGTATCGGGTCCCCTTCGGCAGCATCCACGTCTTCAACGGCAAGATCGGCGAACCGGGCCCTGAGCCGGACACCTTCCCCAACATCGTCGAGTCGGCTCAGCGTGCGAGACCTGCCCGGATTCAGCCCGCCGTGAAGCATGTCTTCGTTGGAACAGTGCATGGAGTACAAGCCGAGGACGGATCGGACTCGGGCGGCGAGATTGTTGTTTATTCTGGCGATGAATCTTCTTCTGGAGAGACCGAATCTTTGTATCTGCTGCAGGATGGCTGGTCTGAGGGTTGTTCCGATGGCGACAGTATTCCGGACCCCCTTAATCCGCCAAACGGGGTTGCTATCTTCATGGCCGGATCACAACCCGTGCAGCAGACCTCAACAACAGGGGCATTGATATCAGAGGCAATGGGAGCTAGGGCTGGAGATCCTCCCCCGTCGCCATCTGATACTTTATCTATCTTGGTCGATACTTTAACAACACTAGTAACAGCAGAGGTAGAACAGGCCAACAAGGAGCAGCATGACGCGGAGGTCGCTCAGGTGAAGATCCGGATTGAACAAGCCAAGTTAGACCTGACAGCTGAGAAAGCTAGGATGGCTACAAAGCAGGCGGAGCTAGAGGCTCAGGCCTATCGGCTCATGTTAGATCAAACCGCTTCACAAGGGGTAACGATGAGAAGACAACGATCTCGCCTGCCGCCAGTTTATGAGACAAGGAATCTCTTTAGCATGCCAGGCGCAGGGACCAGTAACCAGCCAGAGGTAAACCGAGGAGGAGCACCAGGAACAGGCGCGTCGGTTCAGCCACCGGCCGCAGAGCCAAATCGCCAAGTTGTGCCGACCCAACATGTGCCCACCCCTCCCGATCATTATTCTAATCCGTTGGACAACATAGTTGCTGCCGCTTCACGACTGGCCACCCTTCCCATTGAAGGAACGTCCCCCATAGCAGTGGAGGCACAACGGGCTAAGGAGTTGTTGGACACGACGCTAACTCAACAACAAGCTTATTCCTATAGTCGGGAGAGGATTCATTCAACCCCCCGCCTGAGCCGGAGTTATACGAGGCGTCTGGATGAACCAGCTGTATCAAGCAGCGCACGGAGGCGTCATCAGCAGAGGTGGGATAATCCGGCTGGAGAAGAGGCACACACTCAGGAGGTGGTGGATCAGGCCGGACAGCGCCGGGAGGCCGAGGTAACAGCACAGTACGAAGCCCATCAGGTGACGCCGGTTCGTCCCACCATCACAATTGAACCGGGGGTCATGTCCAGTTCCCTGGGTGTACTGTGTCTCATCCCCACTTACGGAACGTGAAACTACCCAAGGATTTCAAAGGTCCGCGCAAGGTGCCCAACTACACGGCTGATCTTCCTCCAGAGGCATGGGTTGAGAGTTATGAGATGGCAATGGAGATGCTCGATGTGGACGAGGCGGCATGCGCTAAGTATTTCACAATGATGCTTGAGGGCACGGCCCGAACATGGCTAAAGGGTTTACCACCTAACTCCATTGGATCATGGGCTGATCTGCAGAGCCGGTTTATCAAAAATTTCAAAGACACATGCAAAGAGCCAATGTCTGTTGTTGACTTAGCTGCCTGCGTTCAAGGAGAGCAGGAGTCTACAAGCAGTTGGGTGCGTCGGGTGTCCAAAATCTTGCACTCCTCCAATAGCATCAACCCAAGCACAGCGGTGGTAACCTTGGAAAATAATTGCCGGTTTGAGCCGTTGAGGCAGAAGTTGGGACAGCTTAAACGTGATTGCAATGACATGGGAACGCTCATGGGCGCTTTAGTGAAGTATGGATACTTTAACAACACCAAGCATCCAGACGCAGATGGAGAAAAGTCAGGGAAGGCAAGCAAGAACGGTAAACCGCCACAGGCTAATCCGGTGAACCAAGGATACAATGGTAAGCGTAAAGCGGATGGCAGCTCAGATTTTGTGGCCAACACCAACGTTCAGGAGGACTGGCAATTCTGCAAGGGTAGACCGCCCCCACGTAATGTGAGGCCACCTATTAATCTGGAGCGCCAGTTGAACGTACCTTGCCCAAAGCACGATACGCCGGAAAAACCGGCTACACATCTCTGGAAGGATTGTTTCATCATGTAGGAGTTCATGAACCGGAATAGGTATGATCACGCGCCCCCCGGCGGATCAGGCCCTGGCTTCCAAGGTCCGGGTTATCAAGGTGGTGGGTCCAGCTCAGGACACCAGGGCAATAACAATAACCATAATGGGCACAATCAGCATAACCAGCAGCATGGTCAGGGTGGATATAATAACCAAGGGAATCAACAGCGTCAACAGCAGCATCAATCCAGATATCAGAATAATCTGAAGGAGCTGAGCAGTGGGCAGTATCACATCTTCACCACGAGTTTGTGCAAACGGGATCAGAAGGTTCTGAAGAGGGCAGTGCATTCTGTTGAACCGGTGATACCACGTTTTTTGCGTTGGTCTGAGCAACCCATTGTGTGGAGCAGAGAGGATCATCCACCCGGGTTGATAATCCGGGTCATTTGGCTCTGGTGGTGGCACCACAGGTAGGTGGTTACAAGTTCACCAAAGTGCTTATGGATGGAGGCAGCAACATCAACATCCTGTATTATGAAACTTTTCGGCGTATGGGGTTGACAGATAAGAAGCTTTGACAGTCCAACACAGTGTTCCATGGGATAGTGCCCGGTAAATTGGCCTATCCAGTTGGCAAGATTGATTTGGAGGTCACCTTTGGAGATGAGCACGACTCCAGGTCAGAGACCGTGACCTTTGAGGTGGTAAAAATCAAAAGCCCGTACCACACCTTGTTGGGGCGACCGGTTTATGCCAAGTTCATGGCTAGGCCGTGCTATGTTTATCTACAGCTCAAGATGCCAGGCCACAAGGGAACTATTACGGTTCATGGGAGACGCAAAATTGCATTGGAGTGCGAGGAAGGTGATGCAGCTTATGCTGAGGCGGTTTGTGCAACAGAGGAGTTGAAGTTCTATAAGGACAATGTTGATCTGGCAGATATGTCTGCGCTGAAGAAACCAACCACAGAGCATGATCCGGTGTTGAAGTTCAAATCAGCTGAAGAGACTAAGCAGGTGGACTTTGTTCCGGGAGATTCATCCAAGCAGTTCACTGTCAGCGCTAACCTAGATCCGAAATAGGAAAGCGCGCTCATCGAGTTCATCTGTGAGAATCGGGATATCTTTGCGTGGAAGCCTTCTGACATGCCAGGTATACCGAGGGAACTCGCTGAGCACCATCTTTATATCGACCCTAAGTTTAAACCGGTCAAGCAGTATCTGCGCCGCTTCAATGAGGAGAGGCGCAAGGCCATTGGAGAAGAAGTGGCTAGGCTCTTGGCTGCAGGCTTTATAGTTGAAGTGTTTCATCCAGAATGGTTGGCTAATCCGGTGCTGGTACTTAAGAAAAACGGAACTTGGAGAATGTGTGTTGATTACACAGATCTGAACAAGGCTTGCCCAACTGATCCTTTTGCTCTCCCCTGTATTGATCAAATTATTGATGCTACGGTAGGATGTGAGCGGCTAAGTTTTTTGGATGCATACTCAGGTTATCATTAGATCAAGATGGCAGTTAAGGACCAGGAGAAGACAGCCTTTATAACTCCCTTTGGAGCCTTCTGCTATGTATCTATGCCATTTGGGCTCAAGAGTGCCCAGGCAACCTACCAGCGTTGTGTGCAGAACTGCCTACAAGGGAAGATTGGGCGGAATGTTCATGCATATGTCGATGACATTGTGGTAAAATCTAGGAAGGGGGAGACACTGATAGAGGATCTGAAGGAAACTTTTGATAATCTCCGTGTCTATAAAAAGATGCTTAATCTGGAGAAGTGCGTTTTTTGTGTTCCGGCAGGCAAGCTCCTGGGGTTCTTGGTGTCAAACGGAGGAATTGAAGCTAATCCAGAGAAGATCAAGGCGATAACATCCCTAGCTAAACCGGCGTGCATCAACGATGTCCAACGCGTGGCGGGCCGTATTGCAGCACTCAGCCGGTTCATCAGCCGCTTGGGGGAGAAGGCAATCCCGCTTTATCAGATGATGAAGAAGACAAACCGTTTCATCTGGAGTGATGCTGCTGATGCTGCGTTTGAGGATTTGAAGAGGCAATTGGCGGAGCCGCCGGTCCTTGCTGCCCCAGTTGACAATGAGCCACTGTTGTTATACGTGGCTTCCAACGCCCGTGCAGTAAGTGTCGCCATTGTGGTAGAACGCAAGGAGGCAGGCAAGGAATATCCGGTTCAGCGTCCGGTTTACTACATCAGTGAGGTGCTCATTGAGTCAAAATAGAGATATCCACATTGGCAGAAACTGGTATATGGAGTGTTCATGGCAAACCGGAAGCTAAAGCAATATTTTCAGGGCCACCCAATCACCGTTGTCAGTTTGGCTCCTTTAGGGGATATAATCCAGAACAGAGAAGCTACTGGCCGGGTAGCAAAGTGGGCCATTGAGCTTAGCCTGCACGGATTAAAATATGTGCCCCGTACTGCGATAAAGTCCCAAGCACTGGTGGATTTCATCAACGATTGGACAGAGTTGCAAGGACCTGAGGAGAAGCCGGATCATACATACTGGACTATTCACTATGGCGGTTCAAGGCAGCTGGAGGGCTCGGGGGCTGGAGTTGTGTTAACTTCTCCACGAGGTGATAAGTTCTGTTATGTCCTCCGTTTAATGTTCCCTTGTACTAATAATGCGGCTGAGTATGAGGCTCTCCTCCATGGTCTACGGATGGCCAAGGAGATGAACTTGAGCCGGGTCAAGTGTTTTGGCGATTTAGATCTGGTGGCACAACAAGTATCTGGCAAGTGGGACTCCAAGGATCCGCTCATGACAGCATATCGACGAGAGGTAGACGCCGTCGCTGGATACTTCAAAGGATATCAAGTGGATCATATAGACCGGCGGAAAAATGAAGCAGCTGATGCGTTAAGCCGGCTGGGTTCCCAGTGTAAACCGGTTCCACCGAATACCTTCTTGGATGAGTTGCATAATCCGTCGGTGCAGGTACCTTTAGAAGAGGACTTGGTTGTTCCTGATCCAGAAGCACAATTGGTCGCTGCACTTCATGTCATTCCGGATTGGACGCTCCCTTACTTGGTATACATGAACCGAGGTGTGTTACCAGAGGACGAAGTCGAGGCCCAGCAGATAATCCGGCGGTCTAAATCTATGACTATTGTAAATGGAGAACTTCATCATCGCAGCGTTTTTGGAGCATTTCAGTGGTGCGTATCATCAGAAGAAGGCTGTGATATTCTTAGAGAGATTCATGAGGGGGATTGCGGTCATCACGCTAGTTCAAAATCTTTGGTGGCTAAAGCTTTTCGTCATGGGTTCTATTGGTTGACAGCTCATGCCGACGCAGAGGACTTGGTCAGAAAATGTGATGCTTGCCAGAAATTCTCACGACGCGCTCATATACCGGCGCAGGAGCTGAGGATGATCCCAATTACTTGGCCGTTTGCGACCTGGGGGCTTGATATGGTTGGACCCTTCAAGAGATCCCAAGACAAGAAAACCCACCTGTTGGTAGCAGTGGACAAGTTTACGAAATGGGTTGAAGCAGAGCCTGTCGGTAAGTGTGATGCAGCAACAGCAGTTCAGTTCATCAAAAAGGTGATTTTCCGGTTTGGCTTTCCACACAGTATTATAACTGATAATGGCACCAATCTATCCAAGGGGGCTATGGAGGAGTTCTGTCAACGAGAACACATCCGTCTTGATGTATCATCAGTAGCTCACCCTCAGTCTAATGGCCAAGCTGAGAGAGCCAATCAAGAGATCTTGAGAGGCATCAAACCCCGGCTTATGGTTCCTTTGCAGAGAACACGGGGTTGTTGGGTGGAGGAGTTGCCTTCTGTATTATGGAGCATCAATACTACACCTAACAGATCCACAGGATACATGCCTTTCTTCATGGTATATGGAGCTGAAGCGGTCCTCCCCAGTGATATCCGTCATGACTCGCCGCGGGTGGAGGCTTATGTTGAAGCAGATAATGAACAAGCAAGACAAGACGCCTTGGACCGGCTGGACGAGGAACGGGACATGACAGCAGCTCGATCGGCGATTTACCAACAAGACCTGCGCCGGTACCACAGTCGCCGGGTTAAGACCAGAACGTTTCAAGAAGGGGATCTGGTACTTCGGCTCATCCAAGATCAGACGGACATGCACAAGCTATCCCCACCTTGGGAAGGACCCTTTGTGGTCAGCAAGAACCTGCACAACGGATCATACTACCTCATCGACGTTCGAGAACATAAGGACTCACGCACGGCGGAGGAGGAGACCAAGCGGCCGTGGAACATCGCTCTTCTTCGACCTTAGTATACTTGAGCCATAGGCTCCGCTTTATGTACAATGTATATACTATGATTAGTATAATAAACCGGCGCCCCCGGTAAACCGAGGTATCAGCCATCTTTCTCATAAGAGTATCACATGGGGGGCTTCCGTGGGCAAGGGAGTTTTCTATGGCCTCTTAAACCGGCGCCCTTGATAAATCAAGGTATCAGCCATCCTTTCCATACATAAAGAGAATCACATGGGGGCTTCCGCGGGCAAGGGAGTTTTCCTATGGCCTCTTAAACCGGTGGCCACGTCAGGACCATCATAAGAGCACATCTCTGGTTGCTTTGGCAATTTCCACATGATGATGAGGAGCAAAAGAGAGTTTTGGATGCCTAGCACAACTCAAACATAGGCCCCGACGAGCAATGCTCAAACGCTACCTGGGGGCTCCTGATGCAAGTTCATCAGCGAGTTGAAGACTCTTGTAGTGGACACGGCTTGGAAGCTTGGTGTATACACCTAAAACCTCGGATTAACCTGCCTGCATCAAGTAAATCGCGCCGTCCAGGTAAACCTGGTATGACCCGTCGAACGTACACACAAGTCAATCCTTCGGGACCCTGAACTTGGTAACGTTAAATTGACGATCATCAAGTGATTACACAAGTCAAATCTTTATAAGATTTTGAACATTGGTAGAATTTGACATTGATGATTTGGTTAAAGATTGGGGATCATCTTAACAGGCTTTGCTAAAATGGTTAATGACACTAGCCTGGCAGCTCATAAAAAGCCTCGAATTTGGAGCATGGCAGCTCGTAAAAAGCCTCGACTACATGGTCTTATTTGCCTAAAAATTTATTTTTCATTTTTTATGTTTTCTCAAATCTTTATCCTCAAGGTCATTGGTTTTTCAACCAAGTCCATTGATTCAAGACTGGATGGCTACAAAGTTGCCGCTACATCTGTATTTACAGAGTTATAGTCTGGGTTATAAACACCAGTACTAGTTCACAGTTAAACCGGAGTTCATTGTAACCCGGTTCGGCCTTCATGACGAGCCGACAAATAATCAAGGGAGTCATCAGCACTTACACCTTGAATGGTTTCTGCCGGATTAAGGTTTATTGTGATACACTTAGTCACAAGTATGATACATACTTATACTTTATGCACAGTTCAAGTTATCAACTTAGATCATGTGCTTGGGCATTATGACCCGTCCGGCGATAAACCGCCAGGACACTTTGAACATTGATTTATGCAGAAACAGGTGGAATAAACCGTCAAAGGCATTATAAGCAAGAAATATTTATGAAGTTGCCAACTTAAGCAATCTCATACAACTGGGCTATTTACAGATAATGACTGGTGTTTATTAACCCGACCTGGCTTTTGATTATAAAATCACCAGTACTATCTACAGATAATGACCGGTGTTATTAAACCGACCTGGCCTTTGACTATAAGTCGCCAGTATGAGATAAGATAATGACCGGTGTTTATTAACCCGGCCAGGTTTTATTTATAAACCGGCAATCTATGATAATTACTAGTGCTCAAATTTTGGGTTATCACCTTTACTACACTGGCTTGATAGAACCAACAGCGTGATAAAATATTACTGGAACTGGTTTTCAAACCGGGTTATATTATTCAAATCTTTAAATAGCCAACATGGCTGGATTTTATTATGGTTATCAATAGCCAATATTATGATTAAGGTTTTCAAAGTCGCTTTAGCGCAATGGCTATCATATTGTCAATGGTATGATTTATTTTACGAAGGAATAGTCCCGAGTCACTGTAGGCTTACAACCCGACACTTGGGGGCTACATTATTCAAGTTAAGATTACATCAAATATGCAAGTCTCATGTCGCTGCAAGCATGCACCATGACACTTGGGGGCTAATGCAAAGTCATTTTTTGCTCACCTTTATTAAAGACCCGAGTCATCACATTGTAATGAGCCGGCCCTTGGGGGCTACCAATTGCTCCTGTCAATAATTCAAGGTACACAATTATTAATCCATTATATTGAAGGGTCCTCTGCTCAGTTGGTAAAGTACAAAGCTCTTAACCTTGTGGACGTGGGTTTAAGCCCCATGATGGGAGTTACATTACATAGTGTTATTTTCAATGAAGTATATATAAAGTCCCAGCTCAGTATTATCTTACTAAACCGGCCCTTGGGGGCTACTGATGGGCCTCGAACCCCTCGTTGGATTACCCCAAGTGGAAGGTGTAAGATGCAGTAAGTAGAAGTGTTTTCCCTTAGCAAAGATGCCAATGATCGAATCCCCAGAGACTCCTAGGTTCAACAGGTAGGTGTCAACTGCTAACGGCGCAATTAGCAATCAACGTGGACCTGCACACAGATACAAATAACTTTGCTCCCAATGAGTACAGAGAGGTTGTCAATCTCTCCGGCCTTGTAGTTCACAAAGGGTTAAAAGCAATATGATAGTAGTGATAGATAGTAATTTGCAATAGTAAATAAAATAGCGGAAAGTAAATGGTGTATGTGATCAATGATAGTAATATGGACCGGAGTCACATGATGTTCACTAGTGATGTCTCCCTCCCAAAAGACGATAAAACAGCTATGCGAGGTAACAAATTACAGATGGGCAATTGACAGGACCACGAACGCAAACCAATGCTGACTACATTGCAAGAAAGGTTGAGGTTCAAAGCATGGGCGGTACGCCAAAGTAAGTAGACCGAAATCCAACTGCATCTACTACTAATCATCCACCTTGAGATATCTATCCAGAACATCTCGCTGGTATTAAGTTGCGAGTCCCACCCATAGTGTAAACTCAATGCAACAGACAACTGCATTAAAAGAACTTTGCGTAAAGTAAACAATCCTTGCACCCGCGGGCACAAGCACCGTTGTTTTCCCCCTTGTGGCAACAGCACATCCCCTAGACTCATGTTTCCGTCACTCAAGCTAGTCATCGAGGGGCATGAACCCAGAATCGAGCATAACGTTCCCTCTTGGAGTCACTACCTACTACTTGGCCAAAGCAATAAATAACAACGGAGAACATGCAAGAATTACTTATGAACTAAAATATAAAAGAGGTGAATCAAATATATTACTCAAGATCAATCTGAACATAATCTCATAATCCATCGGATCCCAGCAAACTCAACATAGCAACAACACAAGGATTACATAGGTGCCTCGATCATGTAGGGCAGCTCACGAGGACTAATTAGTGAAGCACAAGAACGGGAGGAGAACATCACATAGCTACTGGTCATGGACCCATGGTCCAAGGGAGACTACTCACGAGTCATCCGGGAGGCGTCCATGGTGGTGGAGAAGCTCCCGGTGGTGATCCTCCCCTCCGGCAGGGTGCCGGGAAGAGTTCTCCTGGTGCTCCCGATCTTGGAAGCGGCGGCGGCGGCGGAACAGAGATGGGATCGCGAAA
>LR738712.1:597473026-597511006 GCA_902687465.1 Secale cereale
CTCTCCCCTCCAGCGCCCGTGAGCTCCCCCTCTCCTCCTCTCTCCCCCGCGGCCCGCGCCCACCCGCCGTTCGTCCGGCCCCCGCTCACCCCCATCGTCGTCCGCGGCCACCTCCACCCGCGCCCGACCTCGGCCTCACACCCGCGCCGCCGCGCGCTGCCACTGCCGCCCGCCGCCGCCGAGACCGCGGCCCTCCCCGTGCTGCTCCCGCCCGTGCAGCCTGCTCCGGCCGCCGGCCCTCTTCGCGCCTCGGCCGACACCCCGCCGTGGCCTCCCGTGGGCGCGCCGCACCCCCTGCCCGTCACGGCTTCGCGCCACCGGCCGCCCTCGCCGGCTCCAGCCGCGGGCCCCGTCCCCAGCGACCCCCTGGCCGCCTCCGCCCGGCCACTCTGGCTCCGGCCGCCGCCCGCATCACCACGGCGCGTCCCCGGCCTGCGCCGGCCTCCTGCCGCCGCCGTGAGCCGGTGGCCGCCCTCAGGCCCGATCCCTGGGGCTGGATGTGTCCGGCCACTGGATGGGCACGGCCGGACATGTCCGCCTAGACAATGTCCAGTGGCAGATGCCCAATGCCACTGTTTAAAAAAAATAAAACATTAAAAAAAATATATATATATATATAATAATAAAAATAAATAAATATATTAATTAATTAATTAATTAACAAATTAATTAAGTTAATTAATCACCTTAGATTAATCTAGCCATTAATTAACCTAATCTGTAATTAACTAAAACCTAATTAAATTAACTAAACTGTTAGTTAGTTTACTGCCTATGACACACGGGCCCCACTGGTCAGTTTGACCAGTCAACCATGATGATGTCAGCATGATGTCATGCTGATGTCATAAATCATTTTTCGATTTAAGTTAATTAATATTAAATTCCAGAAATTAATAAAACCTTTAGAAAATCATATCTTTTAAACCGTAACTCGGATGAAAATAATTTATATATGAAAGTTGCTCAGAACGACGAGACGAATACGACTACGCGGTCCGTTCGTCCACCACACACCCCTAACATACCGAACCCGCAACTTTCCCCCTCCGGCCCCTCTGCCCGAAAACGTGGAACACCGGGAATACTTTCCCGGATGTTTTCCCCTTCGTCGGTAACATCCGACACTGCACTAGAACACACCTGGCACTGTCTATCGCCATGCTATGCTTTGTGTTACATTGTGTGCTTTGTATTTATTGTTTCTTCCCCCCTCCTTCTCTCTCGATAGACCCCGAGACCGCCGCCGACGCTGCCGTGTACGACTACAGTGTTGACAATCCCTTCTTCTCAGCAGAGCTTCCAGGCAAGCCCCCCCCTTTTGATCACCAGATATCACCTATTCTTCTCTCTACTGCTTGCATTAGAGTAGTGTAGCATGTTACTGCTTTCGATACTCCTATTATACTGCATAGCCTGTCTTTGTTGCTATCACTGTTGATACTTTACCTGCAATCCTAAATGCTTAGTATAGGATGCTAGTATTCCATCAGTGGCCCTACACCCTTGTCCGTCTGCCCTGCTATTCTATCGGGCCGTGATCACTTGGGTGGTGATCACGGGTATATACTATATGCATACTTTACATACACATGATGATGATTCGGAGATGGGGGCTGAAGGGGCAGGTGGTTCCACACAGGTAGTGGTGGGCCTGAGTTCCCGACAGTCCCCTGATGGTTACTTTGTGGCGGAGCGACAGGGCAGGTTGCGACCACCTAGGAGACAGGTGGGCCTGGCCCTGGTCGTTGTCCGCGGTTATTTCATAATAACACGTTTAACGGGATCTTGGTATTTGATCTGAGTCTGGCCATTTGGTCTATTCGCACTAACCAGCTATGTGGGAATAGTTATGGGTACTCGACGTCGTGGTATCAGCCGAAGCCTTCTTGACGTCAGCGGTTTAGCGGCGCGCGCCGGATTGGACTGGAAGCCTACTCTGGTATTAGGAGAGGCTAGGTCTGCTTACCGGCCGCCCTCGCAACGTGCAGGTGTGCATTGGGCGATGGGCCCAGACCCCTGTGTGCTTAGGATTTAGACCGACGTGCTGACCTCTCTGCTGTGCTTAGGTAGGGCTGCGACGTGTTGATCTTCCGAGGCCGGGCATGACCCTGTAAAGTGTGTCCGGCCAAATGGGATCAAGCGTGCTGGGTTATGTGGTGCACCCCTGCAGGGAAGTTAATCTATTCGAATAGCCGTGTCCCTCGGTAAAAGGACGACCCGGAGTTGTACTCGGACCTCATGACAACTAGAACTGGATACTTAATAAAACACACCCAGACAAGTTCCAGATATAACTCGGTGGTTGCTCTCTCACAGGGTGATGTGCGGGAGGATCGCCGGGTAGGATTATGCTTTACGATGTTACTTGGTGAACTCTTCTGCTACTCAAGACGGAGGCTGCCAGAAGCTTTGATAGTTGTTACTATTCCATCTACTCCCTTCCACTGCTGCAAGATGAAGGCTGCGAGAAGCGATGAAGCTTGTTACTTACCATCTACTCTCTTCTACTGCTGCAAGATGGAGGTGGCCAGAAGCGTAGTCTTCGATTGGATTAGCTATCCCCCTCTTATTCTGCTTTCTGCAGTTCAGTCCACATATATTCCCCCTTTACACAGATATCATTGCATATGTAGTGTAGATCCTTGCTTGCGAGTACTTTGGATGAGTACTCACGGTTGCTTTCTCCCCCTTTTCCCCTTTTGTTCCTTCTACTCGGATGATGCAACCAGATCGGTGGAGTCCAGGAGCCAGAAGATCCCGAGGATGTTACTACGTGAAGTTCGGCTTCGAGGAGTAGTTAGGAGGTCCCAGGCAGGAGGCCTTGCCTTTTCGATCGTTGTTACTTTTGTGCTATCCTTCTTAAGGCAAACTTGTTTAACTTATGTCTGTACTCAGATATTTTTGCTTCCGCTAACTCTTGTGTTTTCGAGCTTATGTATTCGAGCCCTCGAGGCCCCTGGCTTGTAATATAAAGCTTGTATTATTTTAATTTGTGTCTAGTGTTGTGTTGTGATATCTTCCAGTGAGTCCTTGATCTTGGTCGTACACATTTGCGTGCATGATTAGTGTACGGTCAAATCGGGGGCGTCACAGGGGGGCGCCCACAGGGCGCCTGGGGCCCCTGTGGCCCCCCCAGGCTCCCCTTCGGGAGCAGTGTCGTTCCCGATACGCTGATTTTTTATATATTTTTTCTGTATTTTTCTGGGCAGTTCTCGAAACGTGAAAACCTGAAATACAAAAACAGCCGAAAACAGAAACTGGCACTGGGGTGCACTGGATTAGTAAGTTAGTCCAAATATGATTAAAAGTGTATGGAAGTGTATGAATATCATAGCAATATCACCCAAAAGTAGCATGGAGCAATCAGAAATTATAGATACGTTTCGGATGTATCAACATCCCCAAGCTTAATTCCTGCTCGTCCTCGAGTAGGTAAATGATAACAAGAATAATTTCTGTGGTGACATGCTATTAACCATATAAGACTTTCTCATAGTCATATGACAAAAGCTTACTGAGACAATGATTCTAAAGTAACTAAGTTGTCTCAAGAGAAAATCACAAATGACTGAAAGTTTTACAACATGAAACTGAAACATCAAAAAGATTTGCAATGAACATGATGTGCAAATATGATCAAGTGATATCTAGCTTGCCCCCTTTAGTGATGCAAAACATAAATGCAAGGGCACCTTCAAGGTTTAAGTGATGACTAGATACAATCATTTCAAAATAAACGATATCACAATCATGCAAAAGACAATGCTACTTTGGGACAATGCACATTATACTCAGAATGACAATCATGCTCTCAGTAGTTGATGCTTGAAGTGCTAGAGCTTTTTATTTTGAAACATGGAAGCAATTGTGTCAACGGTAGTAGTACTTCATATGTGTCATGTATAAAACATCTTATAAGTTGCAAGCCTCATGCATCGAATACTAATAGTGCTCGCTCCTTGTCCTAATTAGCTCGGATCCCCATGGGTTATCATTGCATTGCATATGTTTTAACCAAGTGTCACAAAGGGGTACCTCTATGCCACCTGTACAAAGGTCCAAGGAGATAGATCGCATTTGATTTCTCGTTTTTGATAGATCTCAACTTGAGGACATCCATACCGGGACAACATAGAAAATAGATGATGGACTCCTCTTTAATGCATAAGCATATTCTCATGAGAGATTGAGGATTAAGGTCCAAGCTAAAACTTCCACCATGATGCATGGCTTTGGTTGGCGGCCCAATGTTCTTCTCTAACAATATGCATATTAATTCAACCCATGGTAAATCACCCTTACTTCAGACAAGACGAACATGCATAGCAACTCACATGATATTCAACAAAAGTGTGACAGTTGATGGCGTCCCCAGAAACATGATTACCGCTCAGCAAGCAACTCATAAGAAATAAGATACATAAGCAACATATTCTTTACCACAATAGTTTTTAGGCTACTTTCCCATGAGCTATGTATTGCATGGTTAATTTGCTTAGTGCAGGTGTAGGTTAGCAAAAGACTGGGAGCGACCAACTAAGAGAGCAATGACGGTCATAATCATGCAGAGCGACAAAGCAATATTGAATCAGGCATGGTAGTTATATCGCTACTTAGAAACAAAAGATCATCAAGGCTTGACAAACTTTCTTTACAGTCTTGAATATGCGTGAGCATACGCCAAGTCAATCAAAATAAATTCTCGAAGGAAGATATTACTAAACCATACCACATCATAGGCAAACAAACCAAGTTGGTACTCCAATAACACATTGGGAACCCCCCAGCTATTCGAGATTAACCATAAGAAAACCTGAACTACTAAGCACCATCATGAAAGTAGCATCTTTATCATAGACACATTAACCCATGCAATGGAAGAAAACTCTCTTAATAAGGTGAGCATGGTAATTAAAAAGAGTTCAAGCAACCAACTGAATAGAAGCTCTTGAAAAGATAAGCATGAATACTAAGAGCAGAGCACGATAGTAGCTATTAAAAGATAAAGAACACACACAGCATAGATAGACAAGAAAATTCTATGTAATGTTCTAGGTAGAGGTGGGGCGTGTTTCTCTCCCACATAAAGGAATGCTGGGTTCCGACTCGTTATGAAAAACTAAAAAGAAAACTAAAAGCAAGACGCTCCAAGCATAGCACATAACACATGAAGTGATAAAAATATAACGGAACGAAAGACGAACTGATAATGTTGATGGAGAAGGGGATGCATGGGGGGCATCCCCAAGCTTAGACGCTTGAGTCTCCTTGAATATTTCTTGGGGGTGCACGGGGGCATCCCCAAGCTTGAGCGCTTGACACTCCTGAATCTTTTTATCATCTTCCCTCGCACACTTGAAAACTCCCTTCATACATAACTCATTCATAATCTGATTAGCGAGGTTAGTACCCTTAATAAAATAATTATACCTTGCTGGAAATAAGGATATTCTTGAAGTTCTACTGTTTCTCAAGATTGCCAAAAGGTTTTTGCAAAGAAAAAGCAAGTTCTTAATTTGCAAAGTGAAGGTAAGGCAAAACAGGACAGAATCTGTGAAAAACAGAACAGCAGGCAGTAATTGACCTGTTCGGGATACTTATGCAACTCAAATAAAAAAACTCAGAACTGACGCACGAAAGAAAATTATATAGAGAACGCTGTCGAAAAAATTCAGACCAAAAAGATGATCTGGTGATTTTATACGAATTTTTCTATCCAAGGATAGAATCTGTTTCCTGGACAGCACCTCACAACTTTTGAACTTTCTAGCAATCAGAGGCTATACTTGGCACAAATATGAAAAGCAAAGATACAATGATGATGCTACAGCAGTAAACATCATCAAGACACAACAAAAGCAAAATTTTTATTCATGTGGGCTGCCTCCTAAAAGCGCTTTCTTTTATGCCTTTAAGCTAGGCATAATGCACAGGGGAATCAATATCCATCATAATAATCGGAGTTATAAATTGGTTCAAATGATTCCTCAACAAGTTCATTCTTGTTCCTTCTAGGAAAGGGGTACACACCTTTTGCCTTCCCGCGTAGGCGGATTTGTCCCTTACATATATCAATGAAGCCTTTAACTGCTCGGAGGAAGTCCCTTCCAAGCACTATATTTCCTTGGTTTGGCTCCATGATGAAGAAATCAATCATTGCAATCCCTTTAAGGAATTTAACTGGCACGTCTTTTATTTTTCCCTGGATTTCAGAAATATCTCCATTAGTATGTTCATGATAAGATGGTAGTCTATCCATGCTAAATTTTAAAGAATCATGAACAATCTTTGACATAGTAGAAACCATAGATCCAATATCACAATAAGCAAGGAAGTCTTGATTAGAGATGCTAATCCTAACAAGAGGTTCCCAGTCATTATCTATTTCCAAAATATCTCTCTTATTGGGTTTGGGTTTCTCTACCTTCGTTAAGTCTAGAGCATCCATTCTTTTCTCAATAGTAGCAAGTCTATCTATGACAACATCAAAATTATGATCATAAACAAAGTAACTAGATAGACCATGTATAATTTCAAGAGCTCTAGCTTCATCACATTCTAGAAAATCTCCCTCAGCTATAATGTCAAGGGAGTGTTTACACCATTTAAAAAGACCATGGTAAAAATTCCTAAGCACAATTTTTATAGGTATCCAAGGCATAATTTTCCTATGTGCATCAGAAATCCTGTCCCATGCCTTCTTCATATTTTCTCCATCCCTTTGATGGAAATCTAAAACCTCTGATTCCCTCAAAGCTCCAAATCCTAACATGTTTAACTAAACAGATAGTACTACTAACAGGAAGGTAAATAAAATTTTTGTGATTTTTGATAAAAGGAACTAAAGCAAATATGAAAGGTAAACTAACAAGACTAATAAGCAAAGGTAAAAGATAGCATGCAACTCCCCTATCCTGAAGAGTGGAGTCCCCGGCAACGGCGTCAGAAAATACTCCTTGATGGGCCTCGAACCCCTCGTTGGATTACCCCAAGTGGAAGGTGTAAGATGCAGTAAGTAGAAGTGTTTTCCCTTAGCAAAGATGCCAAGGATCGAATCCCCAGAGACTCCTAGGTTCAACAGGTAGGTGTCAACTGCTAACGGCACAATTAGCAATCAATGTGGACCTGCACACAGATACAAATAACTTTTCTCCCAACGAGTACAGAGAGGTTGTCAATCTCTCCGGACTTGTAGTTCACAAAGGGTTAAAAGCAATATGATAGTAGTGATAGATAGTAATTTGCAATAGTAAATAAAATAGCGGAAAGTAAATGGTGTATGTGATCAATGATAGTAATATGGACCGGAGTCACATGATGTTCACTAGTGATGTCTCTCTCCCAAAAGACGATAAAACAGCTATGCGAGGTAACAAATTACAGCTGGGCAATTGACAGGACCACGAACGCAAACCAATGCTGACTACATTGCAAGAAAGGTTGAGGTTCAAAGCATGGGCGGTACGCCAAAGTAAGTAGACCGAAATCCAACTGCATCTACTACTAATCATCCACCTTGAGATATCTATCCATAACATCTCACTGGTATTAAGTTGCGAGTCCCACCCATAGTGTAAACTCAATGCAACAGACAACTGCATTAAAAGAACTTTGCTTAAAGTAAACAATCCTTGCACCCGCGGGCACAAGCACCGTTGTTTTCTCCCTTGTGGCAACAGCACATCCCCTAGACTCATGTTTCTGTCACTCAAGATAGTCATCGAGGGGCATGAACCCAGAATCGAGCATAACGTTCCCTCTTGGAGTCACTACCTACTACTTGGCCAAAGCAATAAATAACAACGGAGAACATGCAAGAATTACTTATGAACTAAAATATAAAAGAGGTGAATCAAATATATTACTCAAGATCAATCTGAACATAATCTCATAATCCATCGGATCCCAGCAAACTCAACATAGCAACAACACAAGGATTACATAGGTGCCTCGATCATGTAGGGCAGCTCACGAGGACTAATTAGTGAAGCACAAGAACGGGAGGAGAACATCACATAGCTACTGGTCATGGACCCATGGTCCAAGGGAGACTACTCACGAGTCATCCGGGAGGCGTCCATGGTGGTGGAGAAGCTCCCGGTGGTGATCCTCCCCTCCGACAGGGTGCCGGGAAGAGTTCTCCTGGTGCTCCCGATCTTGGAAGCGGTGGCGGCGGCGGAACAGAGATGGGATCGCGAAAAGAAGTCCGGTTTCAAGTGTTACGGGGGACCCTTTAAATATCTGCCAAAGTAGGGCATCGGGGGGCTCTCGGGGTGCCGAGGCACCCCCCCCGGCGCGGCCCGGGGGGGGGGCGCCCACAGGGCGCCTGGGGCCCCTGTGGCCCCCCCAGGCTCCCCTTCGGAAGTAGTGTCGTTCCCGATACGCTGATTTTTTATATATTTTTCTGTATTTTTCTGGGCAGTTCTCGAAACGTGAAAACCTGAAATACAAAAACAGCCGAAAACAGAAACTGGCACTGGGGTGCACTGGATTAGTAAGTTAGTCCAAATATGATTAAAAGTGTATGGAAGTGTATGAATATCATAGCAATATCACCCAAAAGTAGCATGGAGCAAGCAGAAATTATAGATACGTTTTGGACGTATCAGCTACACGTTGTTGTTCAAGTCTACATGCTCATATTTATAAAGTCCCTGCTCATTATTGCATAATGACCCGGCCCTTGGGGGCTACACTGGTTGAAGTTTTTGAGCATCAGACAATTACAAGTCTCAGGTTGATGCAAGCATGACAACCCGGCACTTGGGGATACATAATATGGAGTATTCTGTTTTTACTAGTGACTGGGATGAACAATCTGGATTTCTTCAAGGTTGCAACATTTATATTGAAACAAGTCTTAAGCTATCACTATGTTCTCCTCTTAAGACTTGGGGGCTACAGGTAATATGCATATAAAGGAGGAACATCTTCAAATTCTCAGTTTTGGCAAATCAGGAAGATTAATTGTGTGACCCGGCGTTGGCAACAATCATAACCGACATCTATAAACAGTCATGACCCGGAATTATCAGTTTTTATAACCCGGCAATGGTGGTAATCATAAACCGGCATCCTTCAAGCTAGCCGGATATCAGTTGAATATTTCAAAGACCAATATTTTTGTCAAGTCAGAGCATTGAAAGCCGATTCAAATGGATTCTTTATTTACAAAATATCTTTTGCAAGCAAATTGATCATGAAGCTGGTCTATTGACCCGGAGTTTTCAGAAAAAGTGCCTAGATTTTTTTGCATTGGTAATGTTTGAACATATCTGCTAAGGAGATTTGCTATGAGATCATGTATACATATCAAGGAGGAAATGACAAGGATTTAAGGATGGTCAGGTGCCGGTTTACAAGAATTCTTAACCCGGAGCACAACCTGTCAAATTTGTTCTTATGTTTATTTTGCAGTATAAGTTTACCATGGATAAATCCAAGCTAAACTGGGGGCTAATGTCGGGGATATACCCCGCGGTATAAACCGCCGGATGTATGACCCGGCTGAAGTTTGGCGATTCACAGGCGACCCGCTTTGACCTGGCGGTTTAGGATTCATTGGTAGTCCGGCAGGCGGGTCAGAGGAGCGACAAGACCTGGTGGCCCAACGGGCGGTTCATGAAAGGCCGGCTCATGTTATGGTGGGCCGGTTTATGAAGAAAGCATAAGGAATATTCTCCTACAAAGGAAGCAAGACTAGGACTCCTTGTAATAGAGTAATCCTAATCCTACTAGGACAAGTCATGTAACCCGCCCCTTCAACATATATAAGGAGGGGCAGGGCTCCCCAAAGAGGGGGAAGTTCTGAGAAGTTGAGGCGCCATATTCTTTAGGGCTAGATACAAAGAGCCGGTTTACCAGCGACCCCATGAGGATCATAATGAGACCTAGCCTCAAACAGCATGTAGGGCTATTACCGGACGGATGTTTCCTGGGGCCCGAAGCTGTCTAAATCCTTGTCTTGCATTGCGTCTCTCGATTCTGCTCAACCCCTCTCAAGCTACCACATAGATGCGTTGGCCTCACGACTAAGTCCTCACACTAGGACATCTGCCGTGACAATTCCACGACACAGGGGGCGCGCCCTGCACCCTCGTGGACGGCTCGTGTCTCTTCCAGATTGCTACTTATTTTTGTATTTTTCTAAATATTCCAAAGCGGAGAAAAATTGCCTTTAGAGCTGTTTTGGAGTCGGTTTACTTACCGTACCACATACCTCTTCCTTTTCGGAGTCTGGATCGTTCTGGGAAGTGTCCCTTATGTATTCCTCTGGGGTTACAGTTTCAATAACATTGGTTTCAACATTTATAGGGTTACCTGAGATATAGTGTTTGATTCTTTGACTGTTCACCACCTTCGGATTTGTGCCTTCGAAGTTGTTGATTTTTATGGCACCGGAACGATAGACCTCCTCGATAACGTAAGGTCCTTCCCACTTAGAGAGAAGTTTTCCTGCAAAAAATCTTAAACGAGAGTTGTATAACAAGACATAATCACCTACGTTAAACTCACGCTTTTGTATCCTTTTGTCATGCCATCTTTTAACTTTTTCTTTAAACAACTTGGCATTTTCATAGGCCTGTGTTCTCCATTCATCAAGAGAACTAATGTCAAATAACCTTTTCTCACAGGCAAGTTTGAAATCATAATTGAGCTCTTTGATAGCCCAATATGCCTTATGTTCTAGCTCAAGAGGTGAGTGACAAGCTTTTCCATATACCATCTTATATGGAGACATACCCATAGGATTTTTGTATGCAGTTCTATAGGCCCATAATGCATCATCAAGTTTCTTGGACCAATTCTTCCTAGACCTATTAACTGTCTTTTGCAAAATTAATTTCAACTCTCTATTACTTAGTTCTACTTGACCACTAGTCTGTGGGTGATAAGGGGATGCAATTCTATGATTCACATCATATTTTGCAAGCATCTTACGGAAAGCACCATGAATAAAGTGTGAACCACTATCAGTCATTAGATATCTAGGGACTCCAAACCTCGGGAAAATAACTTCTTTAAGCATCTTAATAGAGGTGTTATGATCAGCACTACTAGTTGGAATAGCTTCTACCCACTTAGTAACGTAATCAACAGCAACTAAAATATGTGTGTACCCATTAGAGGCGGTAAACGGTCCCATGTAATCAAAGCCCCAAACATCAAATGGTTCAATAACAAGTGAATAATTCATAGGCATTTCTTGACGTCTACTGATATTACCAATTCTCTGACATTCATCACAAGATAAGACAAACTTACGGGTATCCTTGAAGAGAGTAGGCCAATAAAAGCCGGATTGCAATACCTTATGTGCAGTTCTATCTCCCGCATGGTGTCCTCCATAAGCTTCGGAGTGGCACTTGCGTAGAATCTGTTCCTGTTCATGCTCAGGTACACAACGTCTAATAATACCATCTACTCCTTCTTTATAAAGATGTGGTTCATCCCAGAAGTAATGTCTCAAATCATATAAGAACCTTTTCTTTTGCTGGTATGTGAAGCTAGGAGGTATAAACTTAGCAACAATATAATTAGCATAATCAGCATACCATGGAGCAGTACGAGAAGTATTTATGACAACTAATTGTTCATTAGGAAAGCTATCACCTTATTCTCTAACCTAGATAAGTTGTCTGCAACGGGGTTCTCAGCTCCCTTTCTATCAATAATATGCAAGTCAAATTCTTGCAGCAAGAGAACCCATCTAATAAGTCTAGGTTTAGCATCTTTCTTTTCCATAAGGTATTTGATAGCAGCATGATCAGTGTGAATAGTTACTTTAGAATCAACAATATAGGGTCTAAATTATCACAAGCAAATACAACTGCTAAAAATTCTTTCTCAGTAGTAGCATAGTTTCTCTGGGCACTATCTAGAGTTTTACTAGCATACTAGATAACATTCAATTTATTATCAAATCTTTGCCCTAAGAAAGCGCCTACAGCATAATCGCTAGCATCGCACATAATCTCAAAGGGTAAATTCCAGTCAGGAGGCTGGACAATAGGTGCAGAGATCAATGCTTTCTTAAGTATTTCAAATGCTTCTAGACAATCATCATCAAAGACAAAAGGAATATCTTTTTGTAAGAGATTAGTCAGAGGCCTGGAGATTTTGGAGAAGTCCTTTATGAACCTCCTATAAAACCCGGCATGACCAAGGAAACTTTGTATACCTTTGATGTCCTTAGGGCATGGCATCTTTTCAATAGCATCAACTTTAGCTTTGTCAACTTCAATACCTCTTTCAAAAATTTTATGTCCCAAGACAATGCCTTCATTAACCATAAAGTGGCACTTCTCCCAATTCAAGACAAGATTTGTGTCTTCACATCTCTGCAAAACTCGATCAAGGTTGCTTAAGCAATCATCAAAAGAAGTTCTGTAAACGGAGAAATCATCCATGAACACCTCAACAATCTTTTCACAAAAATCAGTGAATATAGCCATCATGCATCTTTGAAAGGTAGCAGGTGCATTACATAAACCAAAAGGCATACGTCTATAAGAAAAGGTACCGAAAGGACAAGTAAAAGTGGTCTTTTCTTGATCCCCTTTTGACAAAGGTATTTGAGAGAAACCAGAATAACCATCTAGAAAGCAAAAATGAGTATGTTTCGATAAGCTTTCTAGCATTTGATCAATAAATCTCAAGGGGTAATGATCTTTTTTAGTAGCTTTTTTTAACTTACGGAAATCAATTACCATCCTATAACCTATAACTATTCTTTGCGGGATCAATTCATCTTTATCATTAGGAACGAAAGTCATACCTCCCTTCTTAGGGACACAATGGACATGACTTACCCACTGGCTATCAGCAACTGGATAGATAATACCTGCCTCTAGAAGCTTTAGTATTTCCTTCCTTACCACTTCTTTCATCTTAGGATTTAACCGTCGCTGATGATCAACAACCGGTTTAGCATTTTCTTCCAATTTTATCTTGTGCTGGCATAAGGTGGGACTAATGCCCTTAAGATCATCCAGAGTATATCCAATAGCAGCACGGTGCTTCTTCAGAGTTTTCAATAGTTTTTTTTCTTCCTTATCTGAAAGGTTAGCACTAATAATAACATGATATATCTTCTTTTCATCAAGATAAACATACTTAAGATTATCAGGTAAAGGTTTAAGTTCAAACACGGGATCGCCCTTGGGTGGAGGAGGATCCCCTAGGATTTCAACAGGCAAGTTGATTTTCAATACGGGTCCCTGATTAAAGAATATTTCATATATTTCCCTCCTCTCATTCATATGCATATCATTTTCATGGTCTAGCAAGTATTGTTCTAAAGGATCATTAGGAGGCACAACAATAGAAGCAAGACCAATAATTTCATCCTTACTAGGTAATTCTTTATCAAGGGGTTGTCTACGGAATTTAGCAAAGTTAAAATCATGAGACATGTCCCCTAACCCAACAGTAACAATATCTTTTTACACAGTCTATCTTAGCATTAACAGTATTCAAGAAGGGTCTACCAAATATAATGGGACAAAAATTATCTTGAGGGGAACTAAGAATAAGAAAATCAGCATGATATTTAACCTTCCCACACAAAACCTCAACATCTCTAACAATCCCAACTGGTGAAATAGTGTCTCTATTAGCAAGCTTAATAGTAACATCAATCCCTTCTAACTCAATAGGTGCAATATCATGCATAATTTCTCGATACAAGGTAAGAGATAACAGGCAAGCCTACAATAGGTCTATGTTTATTCCTAGCATTGGGTTTGGCTATTCTAGCAGACTCTTCTTGGAGGTAAATAACATGTCCATCTAAATCTTCTACCAAGAGATCTTTAACCATGGCAACACTAGGTTCAACTTTAATTTGCTCATAGGGTGTAGGTGTTCTAGTATTACTCTTACGAACTACAGTTGAAGCTTGAGCATGATCCTTTATCCTAATAGGGAAAGGTCGTTTCTAAATATAAGCAGTAGGAATAATAGGATCAACATTATAAGTGATAGTCTTTTCTCCAACTTTAGCAGGCTCAACTACTTTTACTTTAATAGGGGGATGGTATTTAAACCACTTCTCCTTGGGGATATCAACATGAGTAGCAAATGATTCACAGAAAGAAGCTACTATCTCAGAGTCAAGTCCATATTTAGTGCTAAACTCACGGAAAACATCGGTATCCATAAAAGCTTTAACACAATCAAACTTAGGGGTCATACCTGACTCCTTACCTTCGTCGAGATCCCAATCTTCATAGTTGCGTTTAATCCTTTCCAATAAATCCCATCTGAATTCAACAGTCTTCCTCATAAAAGAGCCAGAACAAGAAGTATCGAGCATGGAGCGATTACTGAGAGAAAGCCGAGCATAAAATTTTTGAATGATCATTTTTCTTGAGAGCTCATGATTGGGGCATGAATATAACATTGACTTAAGCCTCCCCCAAGCTTGAGCGATGCTTTCTCCTTCGCGAGGCCAAAAATTATAAATATAATTAAGATCACGATGAATCTGGTGCATAGGGTAGAACTTCTGATGAAATTCCAACTTCAGACGATTATAGTTCCATGATCCAATATCATCACATAGCCTAAACCATGTCAATGCATATCCCTTCAAAGATAAAGGGAAGACCTTCTTCTTGATAACATCCTCAGGCATATCTGCGAGCTTAAATAATCCACAAACTTCATCCACATAGATTAGGTGTAAATCGAGATGCAGTGTTCCATCTCCTGTAAAAGGATTTTCAAGCAGTTTCTCTATCATACCCGAAGGAATTTCAAAGCAAACATTTTCAGTAGGTGCAGTAGGTTGAGGAGCAACTCTTCACTCTTCTGATTGGGGTGAAGATACCCCGAACAAGCCCCTCAAAGGATTATGAGCCGTAACAAGTGACAATAAATTTCAGCACACTATATACATTTTTCCTTACCAAATTCTACTTACCAAAGGCGCTTCACTCCCCGGCAACGGCGCCAGAAAAGAGTCTTGATGACCCACAAGTATAGGGGATCTATCGTAGTCCTTTCTATAAGTAAGAGTGTCGAACCAAACGAGGAGTAGAAGGAAATGATAGGCAGTTTTCAGTAAGGTATTTTCTGCAAGCACTGAAATTATAGGTAACAGATAGTTTTGTGATAAGGTAATTGGCAGCAAGTGACAAAAGGTAAAAGTAAATAAGGTGCAGCAAAGTGGCCCAATACTTTTTGTAGCAAAGGACAAGCCTGGACAAACTCTTATATAAAGGAAAGCGCTCCCGAGGACACATGGGAATTATCGTCAAGCTAGTTTTCATCACGATCATCTGATTCGCGTTCGGTACTTTGATAATTTGGTATGTGGGTGGACCGGTGCATGGGTGCTGTCCTTACTTGGACAAGCCTCCCACTTATGATTAACCTCTAATGCAAGCATCCATAACTACAAAAGAAGTATTAAGGTAAACCTAACCATATCATGAAACAAGTGGATCCAAATCAGCCCCTTACGAAGCAACGCATAAACTAGGGTTTAAGCTTTTGTCACTCTAGCAACCCATCATCTACTTATTACTCCCCAATGTCTTCCTCTAGGCCCAAATAATGGTGAAGTGTCATGTAGTCGACATTCACATGACACCACTAGAGGAGAGACAACATACATCTCATCAAAATATTGAACGAAGACCAAATTCACATGACTACTTATAGCAAGACTTCTCCCATGTCCTCAGGAACAAAATTAACTACTCACAAGACATAATATTGTTCATGATCAGAGGGGTATTAATATGCATAATGGATCTGAACATATGATCTTCCACCAAGTAAACCAACTAGCATCAACTACAAGGAGTAATCAACACTACTAGCAACCCACAGGTACCAATCTAAGGTTCGGGTACAAAGATTGGATACAAGAGATGAACTAGGGTTTGAGAGGAGATGGTGCTGATGAAGATGTTGATGAAGATAGCTCTCCCCAAGATGGGATAGTTGTTGGTGATGACGGCGGTGACGATTTCCCCCTCCCGGAGGGAAGTATCCCCGGCAGAACAGCTCTGCCGGAGCCCTAGATTGGTTTTCGCCTCGGTTCCGCCTCGAGACGGCGGCGTCTGGTCCCGAAAGCCTCCTTATGATTTTTTCCAAGTAAAAACACCTCATATAGGAGAAGATGGGCATTCAGGGGGCCCACGAGACAGGGGGGCGCGCCCAGAGAGGGGGGGGGGCGCCCCCCACCCTCGTGGACAGCAGGTGGCCCCCTCCTGATCTTCTTCCGCCAGATATTTTTTATATTTTCAGAAACGGAGTTCTGTGAAGTTTCGGGGCTTTTGGAGTTGTGCAGAATAGGTTTCCAGAGTTTGCTCCTTTTCTAGCCCAGAATTCCAGCTGACGGCTTTATCCCTCTTCATGTAAACCTTGTAAAATAAGAGAGAAAAGGCATAAGTATTGTGACAAAACATGTAATAACAACCCATAATGCAATAAATATCAACATATAAGCATGATGCAAAATGGACATATCAACTTCCTCTTCTAGAACACCATGAAGAAACGTGTTCTGCACATCTAGTTGTCGGAGACTCCAGCCTCTC
Source organism: Secale cereale (assembly GCA_902687465.1). Taxonomy (NCBI): domain Eukaryota; kingdom Viridiplantae; phylum Streptophyta; class Magnoliopsida; order Poales; family Poaceae; genus Secale; species Secale cereale. Next base: position 597,489,583 of record LR738712.1, read on the forward strand.
GATATAGCAATAGAGAGCACAAGATGAATAGTGGCAGCTTTAACGACATGACTGAAAGTATCCTCGTAATCGATACCATACATTTGCTTGAAACCTTTTGCTACAAAACGTTCCTTGTAGCGATCTATCGTCCCATCTGATTTCTTCTTAATCTGAAACACCCACTTGCAATCAATTAAGTTTGTACCTGCTTGACGTGGAACAAGATGCCATGTTTTATTTTTCTTAAGAGCCAAGAACTCTTCCTCCATGGCTTGGCACCACTTGGGATCATGGAGTGCCTCATGGTCATTGCGGGGTTCACCTGTAGAAGAAAGGAGACCAAACTTTGAAATTTCTTTGTAGTTTATCTGTTTGGTAACTCCCTGTTGAAGTCTAGTGCGAGGTGGCATAGGCGGTGCTGTGCTGGGAACGTCCATAGAAGATCCTGGCGCCAGCTCCAGCGATCCATGCGATCCCGAGGCCAAAGGAGAATCAGTAAGGGAATCAGCGGCTGGGGACCCACCTGATCCTGATGCATGCCGTGAGGGGCCCGAGTCTGGCACGAGGGACGAGCCAACCAGAGGGCTCGAAGGTGGAGTAGTTGAGGCACCCGCATCCGTAGAGCCTACAATGCGGGCCCGGGCTATCGAGCGGCATGGCGTCCCACCCCCCTTTGGGTGACACGTGCGGGAGACAGGAGACGATGCAGGCATGCTGGTGGGCGTCGATCGATCCGCGGCTGGACTCGCGGATCCTGATGCAGACAAGTGCTGCCGGTCTGCCTGCACCGGCATAGATCGTGCAGGAGATGGTGCGTCAGACTGCCGCAACGATCCCAAGGCGAAGCTCACGGGAATATCCATGCGAGCCAATGAACGTGATGTTGCACCATTTTCTTCATCGTTTGGAGCCGTGTATGCATCATTTTCGTCTCTGTTTGCTCTTGTAGCACCATACTCAGATAAATGATTAGGAGAATTAGTCATATAATGATCATCACAATTATCAGTACCCCCAGAAGTATCACCGATGAGATGAGATGAGATGGAAGAAGGAGTATTTCCTTGCGAAGAAGGGCACCGACATTAGGATGAAGCTTTTCAAAGGGAAATTGAGTCTCATGAAACACGACGTCGCGAGAAATATAGACACGGCCAGTGGAGACATCAAGGCACTTAACACCCTTATGTTGAGTACTATAACCAAGAAAAACACATTGTTTTGAGCGGAACATGAGTTTGCGATTGTTGCAGGGACGGAGATTAGGCCAACAAGCGCAACCAAAAACACGAAGAGAAGTGTAGTCTGGTTCAACATGCAAGAGACGTTCGGTAGGAGTTTCATGGCGAATGACACGGCTAGGCCACATGTTAATGAGATGTACTGCGGTGAGAAAGGCTTCATCCCAAAACTTAAATGGAATGGAGGCTGAAGCTAGGAGGGCTAGACCTACTTCAATGATATGCCTATGTTTCCGTTCGGCAGAACCATTTTGTTGATGAGCATGGGGGCACAAGACATGATGAGAAATGCCTATCTTTTAGAAGTAAGAGTTCAGTTTCTCATATTCACTACCCCAGTCTGACTGTACGGCAAGGATTTTGCTATCAAATTTTCGTTCAACAAGGGCTTGAAAATTATGAAACACTTGGAATACATCTGAGCGTTTCTTAAGGAGATAGATCCAAGTGTATTTACTATAGTCATCAACAAAACTCACATAGTATGAATGTCTACCAACAGAGGTGGGTGCAGGACCCCACACATAAAAAAAAATGAGTTGTAATGGTTTGATAGACACATTAGTGGAAATAGGATATGACAATTGATGACTTTTTGCTCTTTGGCATGAATCACAAATAGTTTCTGAATTTATCTCACCAACAATAGAGAGATTATTTTTACTAAGAATTCGATGAACGGTAGAAAACGATGGATGGCCTAAGCGATTGTGCCACCTTTTAGCCGAAAGCTTGATGGAACCGTACACTTGTTTATTGAATTTGCAATACTTGGGAATCAACTGGTAGAGACCTTGCACACATCTTCCCTTATGGAGAATTTCCTTCGTGACCCGATCCTTGATCAAAAAAATAAATAAGGGTGAAACTCTAGGAAGACATTGTTATCAAGGGCAATGCGATGAACGGAAAGGAGACTCTTAGATGCACTAGGAACATGTAAGACATCATTAAGAACAATATCTCTATGGGGGGTTCTGAAAGTTGCTTGACCAACATGACTTATCTCCATACCTGCACCATTTGCTGCGGTGTAGACTTGGTCATGTCCACGATACTTCTCATGCATCGTCACCTTCTCGAGCTCTCCAGTGATGTGGTTGGTGGCACCGGTGTTGACATACCGATTGGTGTCGACACTCGTCACCATAGGATGTTTCTGCAGCAGCTGCAACCTTCTTCTTGTGTGATGTTGTGACACCCCGAGACCGATGCGCCAGGTGTCATCCTCTTATTCGTCGTTGTTGCCATGTCATCTGCTTGCATGTTGCTCTTTGCCTTGTCATCATGTGCATTGCATCATCATGTTTTCAAAACTTGCATTCGTTCGAGTCCGCCCATCCTCTCCGGTGTCCGTCCGAGTCCAGACACACTTGCACGCGCCCACGGCACCACCGGATATTTATATTTATGAGTGGCCAGAAAACATTCTCGGAATGGGGTGGAACTTGGCGTGTGATCTTATTATAGCATAGGTAGACCGTCTGTCAATTTTTGTCGCATTCGGAGTTTGTTTGATAGCTCTACGGTTAACCACATTAACCGTCGGAAGCCTTTTCTCTTTTGGCCCAGCACCCCTCCACAACAGAACACTAGTCCATCCCAACCACCTCCATACTCTCGGTCGTTGGATCGTGATCGCGTGGCCGAAAACCGCACCTCATTTGGACACTCCTAGCTCCCTCTACCTATAAATAGGTCCTCCCCCTCCATTTTCACGGATGAACCCTAGCCTCCTTCTTCCTCGCGCCGCCGGACTTCTCCGTCCGCGCGGGACATGTCCAACCTCCATGTCTCTCCGGCCAATCAACCGCCGCCACGTCGCCGTCCACCACCGCGCAGCCAACCCGCGGCCTCCACCTGTCCCCTGGCTCCTCTCGCCGCCGTCAGCCCTCCCGGCCCGGGCCAGGCCCGCCTCCGTGCCAAACCGGACCTGACCGAGCCGCCGCAGCCCACTCCACGCACCTCCCGCTCACCGGCCCACTCACCGGCAGGCTCGCCGGAGCGCCGCGGCCGGCCACGTCGGCGGCCCTAGGTTCCTCCTCGCCGGAGCCCTCATCCCCGCCGCCTCGGAATCTCGCCAACCCCGCCGAACCTATGCCTCCGCCGCCTTCGCGTCACCGGGATCCGCCGCCGCCGTCAACTGCCTCCCACGCCACCGGAAGGCGTCACCCGGTCCAATTCCGACCGGATCCGGCAGGCCCCGCCGCGGATCCGCCCGTTCCCTCTGCCATTGTACAGCCTCGGCCTTCCCTGCTCATCGCTGGTGGCCAGGAGCGTCGCCGAGCTCGAACCCGATCGGGAGAACGATGCCTAGCGCGCCGGCCAGGTGGGCCCGCGTCCGGCCTAGCTCCACCTCCCCGGCCCAGCTTCACCCGCCCCGGCCCAGCAGTGCCAGCCCCACCGGCCTCTTCGACTTGGGCCGAGCCCAGTGGTGAGCCTCAACCTAAGCCCTGCCCCGTGTGAAGAATACTATAGTGCGCTCACTTTTCGTTTTAGAAAAATGTCTAAGTCCCTGAAAAGTGTTATTATGTGTGCATCTTCTTCATGTGATAACTTCTTGCATGAGTGTCCAAATGGAGCATATAATATGTCCAAATGTTCGTTGTGATATGCTCTTCATATTGTTGTACTATGGCATGCTTATTTGAGTTCATCTTGATGTCGTAATCATCGTTGCAAAAGTGCTATATGTTTTAAACTGCTGAAAACTGTTATTATGTTAGCATGTTTGTGAGGTGATAACTTTGTGCATGTTGGTCCAAATGGAGTGTGTGATATGTCAAAATGTTCATTATGAAGTGCTCTACATGATGGTTGCTGTAGCATCCATGTTAGGTGCCATATTGCCATGTTTATCTCTGTTGCAAAAGTGCATGTGGCTGTTAAGTGTTGAAACTTGTTAGGAGGTGTTGTTTTGTCTTGTTCATAGCTATTGGTGTGATTCTCTTTAGTGCCACATGTCAACATTTTTTAGAAGCATAATCATGTGGTCTTTGAAGTGGGGTATTTGGTTTTCCTTGATATGCCCTGCGATGACTTGTACAAGCTTGTAAACATGCCATGCCAATGTTGCCGTTTTATACTTTATGAAAAAACTGCTAAGTCTGGAATCTGAATTAATTTTGTTGCCATGTTTGCTTGATGCCCCACTTAAATCCATGCATGTTTTGGGTTGTCCAATGACCATGTCTTGTTGTCCATGTTATGCTCTATCCATCCATGCCCTTGTTTGCATATATGGCCTGCTGTAGCTTGTTGTTTTCATGCTCTCAAGTTGCTATAAAATGTTTCTATCAGCCTATTATCAGCAAGTTCAGTTTTGCCATGTGAATAGCTATTGTTCTATGCATCCTACGATCATGTTCTTGCCATGAGTAGCTTCATAAACATGTCTTCTTGCCGTTGGTTATATTCACATGCCATGATATGCTCTGAGATGAGTTGCACAAGCTTGCAAACATGCCTACTTGTCGTTGTTGCTGCCATGTCTAGTTTATTTTCACTAAGTCTGCGAATCTGTAATCTTTTACAATATTGCCATGATGTTTTGAGCATGTTCTAATGGTGTTTCGTAGTAACTCTTTGGTCATGCTTGTAGTGCTGGACATGTACATACTTGCCATGCCCTTTGTTTCCATAAAGTGTTATTGTATCATGTTGTTTTGATGTCAACTAAGTGCCATGTTGTTGTTTTTGGACAGCTTGTTGTTATATCTTGTTTCGTGTGTATGTGTTGAACCGTTGCTCCATTTTGAGCATGTCCTATATGAAACTTGTGTGTTTTTGCATGAAGATGCATAATAACCTGTTGTTTACATGCTTGGAGTGTGTTTGCTTGTTGTTTGGAGGCATCTTGCATATTTGCCATGCTTATCTTGTTTTGCTCATATCTTCTAGGCCGTAGCTCCGAATTAAAAGAACTTTATATGAAACTTGTCTAGAATTTCAAGTAGATCATCATGGTGCATGTTAACTTGCTGTTTAACAACTTTAACTTAAGGTTTCTTCCGATCTGGACCAATTTCGAAAAGTGCATATGAGGACTTGCCGGAATTGTTATATGTTGTTTCCGGCCTCATTTAAACTTGATGGGTGTTGTTGTTCTTGTATGCATCATCCCTTGCCATGTTTTGCATCATATAGACTTGTCGTGCATCATACTTGGTTGAGCATATTGTCATGTTCTTGTGTGGTGTGTTTACCATGTTGTGTGCTTCTTCTCGCTAGTTCATATTCCGTTGCGACCGTGAGGATTCGTTCAACTACATTTGGTTCGTCTTCACGGCTTCTTCTTCATCTTCTTCATGGACTCGTTCTTCTTCCTTGCGGGATCTCATACAAGATGACCATCACCTGGGATACATTTACTACCATTGCTATGCTAGTTGTCTCGATGATATCGTTATATGTCACGCTACCTATCTTTTGTTGTCAGCCTCTCCTTGTTGCCATGAAACCTCTAATCTTTGACACCTTCCCGGCAAACCGCTGTTTGGCTATGTTACCCTCTTGCTCAGCCCCTCTTATAGCGTTGTTAGTTATAGGTGAAGATGAAGATTGCTCCATGGCGAAACTTGGTTTTGGGAATATCACAATATCTATTATTATACTTAACACACCTATATACTTCACAATGGGTGGAAGGCTTGGCCTTTTTCTCGGTGTTTTGTTCCACTCATGCCGCCTTAAGAACCGATAAACCGGTGTTATGTTCCTTGATTTTGCGTTCCTAACGCGATTGGGTATATGGAGACCCCTTGACAGATCGTCTTTGAATATAACTCCTCCAGCAAGGCCCAACATTGGTTTTAATTTGCAACATAATAATAACTTAATTAATTAATTAATTTGCATAGGGGGTCGCGTCCCCGAGGATTCTTTTCTACATAACAGGGGGGCCAGTGCTGATGGTGTTGGTCCCAAACTAGAGCCACTTGCGGTGCCACCCAGTTATCTGGGGTCTTCGGTTGCCGTACGTACTGCTCATCCGGACGTGGCCTGAGACGAGATACGCGCGGCTACTATCAGGGTGTCGGCACGCCGGGAGGTCTTGCTGGACTTGTTTTACCATTGTCGAAATGTCTTGTGCACCGGGATTCCGAGTCTGAATGGATTGTCCCTAAGATAAGGGGTAATACTTTTACTTCTGCTGATCGTGAGAGCTTGTGATGGGCTAAGTTGGGACACACCTGCAGGGTTATAATCTTTCGAAAGCCATGCCCGCGGTTATGTGGCAGATTGGAATTTGTTAATGTCCGGTTGTAGAAAACTTGACAGAGGATCCGAAATAAAATACACACAACCGTGTGAGTAACCGTGACCGTCTCTTTTCACTTTGAGAAGAGAACACGGTGGGGTTATGTTTGACTCGTAGGTAGTTCAGGATCTCTAGCGATCATTACTAGTTTGCGACCGTTTGCGTAGATGCTCATCTTATTCTTGTACTCATAAGTTAGCCACCATACATATGCTTAGCCGCTGCTGCAACCTCACCACTTAACCTCTCCATACCCATTAAGCTTTGCTAGTCTTGATACCCATGGTAATAGGATTGCTGAGTCCTCGTGGCTCACAGTTACTACAACAACAGTTGCAGGTGCAGGTTTCCGATGACTTGACGTGAGAGCGATGTTGCCTTGTGTTGGAGTTCTTTCTTCTTCTGCTTCGTCAGTCTTGGGTTAGGTTCCTGGTCGGCAGCCTGGGATAGCAGGATGGATATCGTTGTGCTTTTTCATGGTTGCATCTGTAGTCGGATGCCTTGTATTGATGTTGTTGTATTCATGTGACTTGTATGAATTGTTGTATCCCCATGTATTTATGTAAGGGTACGATGTAATGATATCCATCTTGCTAAGCGCCCGAAATGCGGTTGTGCCCCAATCACGAGTGTATCACGTGATCGGGATAGAATCGCATCTTGGGCCTGACAGATGTATCATCGGCATAGCGCCAGTCATAATCTTTAGCTATTTAATTGTTTTTCTTACAGATTTGACACTTCCCTTCATAACCTTCATAACCTTGAAAATTGCGCCCCCTAGTGTTGGAGTGGAAGGGGCGCCGATTGCCGCCGTCGTTAGAGTTTCGTTGGTGCTGGTAGCCACAACCACCACCACCATTGTGGCCGCCGCCGCTGCTGTAGCCGCCACCACCACCGCCGCTGGTATAGCCGCCGCCACCAGAGCCACGAGATCCGCCTTCTCCTCCCTTGGGCTGGTTGCGATAGCCCATGGAAGGCCCCTGGCGACCACGCCCGGCCAGGTTGGCTGAAGATTTGAAGGCGCCCGCGCCTGTGCCATGGAACATCTCAACGCGCTGGTCGAAATTGGCAACCATGGCGAACAACTGGTCGGCGGTGAGGGGCTTAGTGCTGACATCCAGAGCGGAGACGATGGGCTGGTAATCCATGTCCAGCCCTGCTATGATGAATGAGATTAGTTCGCGTTCTGAGATCGGTTTGCCAGCGGCTGCGAGTTCATCAGAAAGCAAACACATGTGCCCAAAAAAAGCTGCAACAGATTGGGAACCCTTCTGCGCATTAGAGAGGGCCACACAGATGTTGTTGATGCGGCTAACGGAGATGGCAAAGAAAATGTTTGAGAGAGCAGTCCAAATGGCATGTGATTTTTCAATCGAGGCCACCTGAACCAACACCTCTTTGGACAGATTTCGGAGAAGATAGTCGACGATTTGCTGGTCCTGGATGAGCCAGGAAGATAGGCAGGATTAGGCACGATCTGATCTTTGCCTTCTGCGTTCTTGGAGGTGATTGTCTAGGTGGGTTCCTGGATAGTTTGATCTATGTATTCGTAGAGGCCGGCCCCCATGATTTGGGAGTGAGCTTGAGCACGCCATAGTATGTAGTTGGTACGGGTGAGAGGTTCAGAGATGTTGTTATTGAGGCCAGATTGGTTGGACGAGGTGGAAGATGAGGACATGGTGGTAATGGCGAAGAGAGAAAGGTAGATGCGATGTGGAAGAGATGGGCTCTGAATACCATGAAAGTTGTGTAAGCGTGTCTACCTTCCAAGGGAGGCCGCGGTGGTTTATATTGATAGGAGCCAGGGCTTATCCTGGCAGCGCATACATGAGAATATTTGGTTGAAACCGAACAGAGAAGATTACAGGAGGTTGAGGAGATAGAGTACAGATATACAAAGATACTAACAACTCCTAACAGCTCCTTCCTATATCATATGCGCATATACATGTAACTATTTCAACACATTACACAGGCTTATGGGTCGAAATTATGTGAGTAACTCCAGGGCATTCACCTTCAGGATCGTAACAATGACAATATCATTAAAAGAATCCGCCACACCGTTCAGAAAGTCCCGGATCACATATAATTTCTTTTGAAACAAGTGATCACATATTACTTGATCGAAATTGCTATACAGACCAAAAAGATGGACGATGTGAGGACGACTGAGAAATAGCAAACCGGTTATTATCATTTGCTATATAATATTTTTAGTTGTAGGATTGATCACGTATAACCTTTTTTGTAGGGATTGATCACATATAACTTGATTGACCAAGAAGTACCACCTAAAGAACCTCCAAAAAAAAAAGGGTGCCAGGCTAGCAGACTATTGGATTTTCTATCGTGCACATATCGGCTAAGGATACATCGTGCACACAGTAGTTTCGTTTCTAGGACGACCGAGAAATAGCAAACCGGTTAGCATCATTTGCACAGTTCTTCCACGTTGAATACTGACCACTCCGGTAGCCGACCGATCGCGCCACTGCCACTAGTGCATATATTCATGGACAAACACATATGACAAACTAGCTCAGACACCCCGATTGGGACATACACTCCCGTTCCCAAACATACAACTTTCCTTTCAAGTCAACTTGAAGATCATTGACCTCCGCAAAAAGCACCATCGAAGTACACAAGATTACCAGTGAAACAAAGGCCCGATCTTCATGGCATGCACGGATCATAATGCAGGCATGAAGCCACAGCTCCAAGCCTTCCAACACGGTGCAGCTTCAAGACTCTCATCAACTCTCCTTCGAGAAGCCGGCTTAGTCCTACCTCTAATCAAGTCAAGTAGTCACCCTCCAGATCTTCACGTCGCAGTCCAACGAACCGCTGCAAACCAGAGCGGAGCAGCCGCCGCGCGAGCTCTCCTCGCGCTCGCTGCCGTGGTCGCCTCCCGTCAACACCAATGCCAGGCTCTTCACGGCCGCGCCATGGCCGTCGAGGACGGCCGAGCAGGAGTACTCGCCCTCCGCTCCCCGTCGCCACACCCTCACCGTCCTGTCCGCGGACCCGCTGCACGCCACGTCGCCGGCGGCGGCCAGGCACAGCACCGCCTTGGTGTGCCCCCTGAGAGCCCTGGTGGCCGCCACGCCTCCGGCGTCGAAGCCCTCCCACACGACGACGGACCGATCGCACGAGCCGGAGTAGAGAACCAGCCCGCCCACGCCGATCGCCAGCGCGTTCACCGCCGACCTGTGCCGCTCCATGGTGCCGACCAGCGCGAGCCTCTTCTGCCCCGGGTGGCGCCTCCACGCCTTGATCGTCCGGTCGGCCGACCCGGTGTAGACGTGCCCGTCCGACGACACGGCGACGGCGTTGATGGCGTCGTTGTGGGCCGGGGCGATGGACTCCACGCAGCGGAGGCTGGGCAGGCGCCACACCTTGAGGCTCCGGTCCCAGGACACGGAGTACATGTACCCGCCGTCCGGGGACAGCGCGAGCGCGGTGACCGCGTCCACGTGGTGCACCCAGGTGCGGCTCGTGTGCCGCCGGACGTCGACGTAGTTCTTGGGGAACAGGAACGTTCGCAGGCAGTCCGCAGTGGTCGGCAGCACGCCGTGCAGGGCGAGGTGGCCGCTCCCGCCTTTCCGCCGGCCGGCCTGCTGCCACACCCTGATCTTGCCGTCCTGGTGGGCGCTGACAAGACCATCGCTGGTGGCCATGAGGCACTTTACGGAGCTATTGGTGACGGCAACAACAGTGCCCTCCGGTTGCACGGTCGTGCTGCCCATCTCCAGTGGCCACAGCCTGATGTGTCCGTCCGACGAGGCGACGTAGAGCGAGTCGCCGTCGACGGCGAGGCCAGAGACGTAGGAGGAGTGGCCCCTGAGCGTGGAGACGCACTGGTGGCGGCATGGGCTCATGGGATGGGCCGGGGAAGGGGCGCTCGATTGCGACGAGTGCGATATATCTTTGCACATCAAACCTTCTTCAGAGTTCAGGCTCATATTGCTGGACCTGGCCTCGCTGTTCTTGTCTGCAACTGCAAGATGAAATCATGCATTAAAATAGCAGAAAGGCAGGATGTCAGCGGCAATTATGCAAAAGCAATGAGATAAGCAAGCAAGCAAGCAATCTGCATGCAGAGACACAGAAGATTACACTAAGAGGCTGTGGAGATCGATCGAGTGACGCATCTTTATATAGCAACAAGGCAAGTGGGCTGAACACGGATTCTCGTTATCTTGCAATTGATGTGTTTTAGAAAGCTCGAAATGGATGGAGTGGAGGAAAATTCAACTGACGGGTACACAAGTAGGGCAAAAGGCGGCTTACAATGCTTTACAATTTCTTCCCTTTTTGGCTGAAAACGCGTTAGATTATGAGGACAGGATTCCTGGTGTATAACATGCAGTCAGAATTAAATCCATTGCAGCATATCTATGCAGTTACTCCCTCCGTCCGGAAATACTTGTCATCAAAATGAATAAAAGGGATTGTATCTAGATGTATTTTGGTTCTAGATACTTCCATGTTTGTCCATTTTGATGACAAGTATTTTAGGACGGAGGGAGTATTATTTATCGCAGAGGAAAGTGAAAAATTCTCGCAGAAAAAGAAGATCGATGAGATTTTAAGAAGCAGCTGAAGTAGGTCAAGAAATGCATAACAGATAATGGGATGGATGCCTATTGCCTAACAGGGTAACATGGACTTGCCTTGCTAGTTGTTGACGTATAATATGCTGCCTAGTCTCTTCCATCAGATCGGTCTTTTGGTTGCATTGGCTAGAGCATGCACTTCTACATGGTATCGGAGCCAAGAGGTCTCAAGTTCAAGACCCGGCTGGCGCAATTAAATTTGCAGCCCACTTTTGGTCCACGTTTAGGCCTGAGGGAGCCACACGTGAGGGGGAGTGTTGACGTATAATGTGCTGCCTAGTCTCTTCCATCAGATCGGTCTTTTGGTTGCATTGGCTAAATCATGCACTTCTACACTAGTTCCGGAGGTACACATATAGGCTCCTATAGCTCCATTGCATTTCATTTCCTTTCTCCCCACCTTCCAGCATGCATGTTCTTCCGGCAAAGTCAATGATCACTGGACCGTGGTCTCATCTCTTTCTCCATGTGCAGCTCACTTGATAGTGATAACCGCCGTAAACGATAAGGTACATTACTTCCTTGCACCATTGAATACATCACTGTGAACATGCTAAAGGAAACCATTTATTGAGCATTGCTTATCAAACACCAAGATACTCCATCCACCATAAATTTCAGAGAACAATCGGTACCAATTTTGCTTTGCTGCGTATAACCGGAAAGCTACCGCAAGAACAATATCATCGTGAGCCTCATCAATGTGACGCTCATCTCACACTCAAAAACACAAATTTTGGAGTAGCTACCTACTGCAAGGATGTAATATACTGAGGCTGAGGCATGATTCAGTTCGGAGTAAACTTTAATGACCTAGAAACAAACCTGATGGCGTTGTTGTTTTATGGGAAAGCATTGAAGCAAATGTGTTGCTTTAGCTGACAGTCTCACTCAGCATCAGCAGCAGTGGCCTGAAGCGCACAGCCACACAACCTGAAAACTGAAAGGATTCTAAAATATAAAGTGGTATTCTGCAGATAGGATTAGCTAGGTTATCCATTCATTCATAGTGATGTATTGTGCAGCAAATGACCAAACATGATTAAAGCTGTCCATAGTGGAATGGAGGTGATGCCCTACAAATCTGTTCCTGGTTGCCCGGCTCAGCTTTTCGAGGCTCGGAGTGGGCTTCAGGTCCAGGTGTTTTGTTCCGCAGGTCCATCCTGAAACCCAGTTAATTGTAAAGCAATATGAAAAATATTGGACTGTGAGTATAAAGAAAGCAGTCTCCTCCAAGCCCGGGGCTTATACTAGCCTGTGACATACAGTCATTTTCCAAAACAGCATAGGCGTTTTGGTTCATTTCGGGTGAAGAAAGAGCAGAAATACATTGGTTGTGACTTGTGAGAAGAAGATAACAGATACTCTGTGCTACGAAAGGAGGGAGCAGAGACAAGCGGACAAGACAAGTTTGAGAGGGCCAATCGCTCTCCCAATATGCAAGAGGCAGACAACCACTTAACTAGCTGCATCATGGATTGTTTTATCACCATCAAGGTCGGAGAAACATGATGTAACAGAAACTGAGATAAGGATAGCCATACAGGAGCTGGGACCACTGTTAATAAAGCTTCTACAGAAAAGCATTCGGCCTATTCATAGATCTCACATCCTGTGCATAAACTGCATTTGCATCAGTAATGTAAGTGCCTCTATAAGTCTCCATGTCACTTGCTTAGAGAGAGCATGACTAGCAAATCAAGATCACCGTTGAATGTTACGTAGAAAAGAGTAAAATGCATCGTGTCAGTGTACAAAAATAGGGGCGCTCTTTTTTACCCCTTATTTGTGCACGGGCAGTCAGAGTCACGCCTGCAACCACACATAACAAAGCAGAGGAGGAAAGCCAGAGACACAAAGTTACCGGAGCAACGCCAAGGCGGTGGCACAAGAAGACCAAGCAAGAAGACAGGCTCTCCCCCGACAAGGACTCTTGCCGGGGTGGCCTGCACGCCCCCGGCAAGAGCCCTAGCCGGGGCGATTCACCCAAACACCTCCGTCGCAGCCACCCTTGAGCCTAGGAACTCCAACGTCATCAAACAACATTGGGACCAAGGCTCGGGAAGCGCCCACATGATGACATGCATATCTTTGTGGAGACAAAGATCTATGGCTCACGAGATGGGAACTAGACGGCAAGGCAATGGTGAGGCTCCTTGCCGAGGATGCCCACGAGGCCCCGACAAGACTCCTCGCAAAAGACACCCCAAAGCCCCGGCAAGCCTCTTGCCGAGGACACTCACGGAGGCCCCGGCAAGACCCTTGCCGGGAACAGACACAGGACCACGGCAAGCCCTTGCCGCCCCGTCGTCGCCCCAGCTCAGCGGCCGACCCACTAGCCCAGGCAGGTACCCACGTGGCGATACGTGGTTCCTGGTCCAGCTAGTCAAGCACCTGCGTGGTGGCATGCAGATCTTCGTGAAGGCCCTACCACCACGCCACCTCAGCTGCCTGCCCCGCTGGCCTGGACGCGCGTCGCAACCAGACGGAGAGGCCACGGACGGGACGGGCCTCGTTTCCGTCCCCGATAAAGCAAGTGGACACCTAAGTAGCGCATTTCATGCGTCTTGTCCTGTAATGACATGAGATAAGCCTACGCACTGTACACATTTTCACCTCCTGTGTGCCACTGTGACAGCCCCTTTGGACTATAAAAGGAGGTCCGCGGCATACTGGAGAAGGATTCGGATCTTTTGGAGCTGGACATGCACCATAGCTAGTTCAAGAACTCAAGAACACTCGAATATACACCAAAGCATGACTAGGGTATTACGCATCCTCACGGCGCGAACCTAGGTAAACGATCCTTGTACTGACTCTTAGACCCGCTCTTTGCACAACCTCGCGCCCGCCAACCGTAGAAGGGATTCCAGTGATCCCATAGGTGTCGTTTTGTACCGACATCTTTGGCCCTCCAGGTAGGGCACACAGTTGTGAAAATCCGGTCTAGCAGTTAGTGTAGCAGTTATTCATCGCCGTGGCTCCCAAGAAGAAGACGATCACGGCGATTGGTTCGTCTGGAGCCGAACGGCCCGTGCCGGCGTGGCTGGCGATGGGGTGGTCGCAGATGGAAGCCGAGGCGCAACCCGCGAACATCCGCATCGTTCCAGCAACCGAAGCCTGGCAAGCGGCGGCGTTCGTGCACGAGACGACGAGCCGCACGTCACCAAGTCCAAGGGCGGAGCCGGACCCCCCGCAGGCGGCACGGGGCCCTCCAAGAGCAGCGTCGTACCGCGTACGGGCGACGCGGCGACTTCCAAGAGGCCCACAGCGGCGCCCACGACGCGCTCCTCCCAGGTCGTGCGCGATGAGCAGCGTCGCCACACTGAGGACCCCGGGCATCGCCGCGGAAAGAGCCCTGTGCATCAGTGATGACCCACAACCGTAAGGGATCTATTGCAGCGTTTTCGATAAGTAAGAGTGTCGAACCCAACGAGGAGCAGAAGGTATTGATAAGCGATTCTGAGCAAGGAACTACTGCAAGCACTGAAAGATAACTTTTTATGTGTTTTCTTGATATAAGCAACAGGAAAGTAAAAGCAAGTAAAGTAAAAGGCACTGAGAGTAACAAGTGGCGCAATCCTTTCTGAGCAAAGGAGAGGCCTAGCAACTGAACTTATAAAGGCTAAAGCGTTTCTGAGGACACACGGGAGAGGTAGTCATGTGCTTTCGCCATATCCCGTATCGGTACTATGTTATGTGTTGATAAGTGTCGAGTGGGTGGATCTATGCTAGTGCACTCTCTAGACTAAGATGATTGCACACTTATGATTAAACACCTTGCAAGCATCCGCAAATACAAGATAGTATTTAAGACAAAAGCCTAACCATAGCAATACGATCGAGGATCCATTGTTCCCTTATGCAAAAGCGTGCGAACTGGGGTTCAGGTTTCTGTCACTCCGGCAACCCACCGTAAGAATTCTTTGTACACAATGTATTCTCCTACGTCCTTAATAAGGCGAAGTGTTGAGTGTTCGACTCACACAACACCACTAGTAGAATGACAACGCAACTTAAGTATCAAACAATACATATTACTTCAACAGCATATGACTACTAACAACAAGACTTTTCCCATGTCCTCAAGAACTAAGGTAACTACTCACAAGACATAAAAGAGATCATGATCAGTGGAGATAAATGGATGATAAACAATCTGGACATAATGATATTTCTCCAACAAAACTCAATAGCATTCACCACAAAGTAGTAATCAACACCGATGGCGTAGAGAGGATGGATAGTACGAGTTACAACACAAGTTGCAATTGTGAGATGAGATTTGGATGAAGATGGAGATGGTGCTGGTGTTGGGGATGATGTTGATGATGATCTCGATGATGCCCGTGACGCTGGTGATGACGATGGCGACGATCTCCCCTTCCGGGAGGTGATCTCCCCGGCGGAATCTGCCCGCCGAAGATGGCTTTTTATCCTCTGTGAGTTTCCGCCACGGAGCGGCGGCGGAACTCCGTAACAACTCTTGTTTTTAGTGTTTTTGGATAACGGAGAGTATATAGGCAAAAGGGAGCAGCCGGAGGTGGGCCAGGGGGTCCAGGCGCCCCCCCGGCGCGGCCAGGGGGGCGCGCCCCCAGGGCGCCTGGACACCCTGTGGCCCCCCTCTGGTCGCCCTTTTGCGTGCCTTCATGATTCGTCTGGAAAATACCCTCCGTCGATTTTCAGGTAATTTGGAGGTATTCTTCTTCAGCAACTCAGCGTCCACTTTTTACCGCTGAATCCTGCGTCTGCTGCTTCGGCACCGGAAAGTTGCAAACTGTGTAAAATAGGCCAAAACAACATAAGAACATCATCGTAATGTGAAATATATCAATGAATAAGGATAAATTATGATACAAAATAGTGATGCATTTTGGATGTATCAACACCCCCAAGCTTAGACCTCGCTTGTCCCCAAGCGAATACTGAGCTCGGTAAACCTGTCCACAAGTTTAGAGAGTGAAGTGTCGATAAATAGAATACGGACAAGAAGCATCACAGTTTCTTCACCAACTCAAATATCCTCAACAGCAATCTTCAATTCATAAGGCCCTTATAAAAGAGTGGTAACACTTATATTCGGAAGTAGGGCTAAGGAAACTCATTAAATCATGGCAAACATGTCCTTTGGTCAAAGAGCAACTAATAGCTTTTACTTTTTGTGACGCCCCCGATTTGACCGTACACTAATCATGCACGCAAATGTGTACGACCAAGATCAGGGACTCACTGGAAGATATCACAACACAACTCTAGACACAAATTAAAATAATACAAGCTTTATATTACATGCCAGGGGCCTCGAGGGCTTGAATACAAAAGCTCGAATACACCAGAGTCAGCGGAAGCAATAATATCTGAGTACAAACATAAGTTAAACAAGTTTGCCTTAAGAAGGCTAGCACAAAAGTAACAACGATCGAAAAGGCAAGGCCTCCTGCCTGGGACCTCCTAACTACTCCTCGAAGCCAAACTCCATGTAGAAACATCATCGGGATCCTCTGGCTCCTGGGCTCCACCATCTGGTTGCGTCATCCGAGAAGAAGGGGCAAAAGGGGAAAAGGGGGAGAAAAGCAACCGTGAGTACTCATCCAAAGTACTCGCAAGCAAGGATCTACACTACATATGCAAAGATATCTGTGTAAAGGGGTAATATATGTGGACTGAACTGCAGAAAGCAGAATAAGAGGGGGATAGCTAATCCAATGGAAGACTACGCTTCTCGTAACCTCCATCTTGCAGCAGAAGATGAGGGTAGCTGGAAAGTAACAAGTATCCTCGCTTCTCGCAGCCTCCGTCTTGCAGCAGTAGAAGGGAGTAGATGGTAAGTTCACGAAGTAACATCGTATAGCATAATCCTACTCGGCGATCCTCCCGCACATCACCCTGTGAGAGAGCAACCATCGAGTTGTATATGGCACTGGTAAGGGTGTGTTTTATTAAGTATCCGGTTCTAGTTGTCATGAGGTCGGAATACAACTCCGGGTCGTCCTTTTACCGAGGGACACGGCTATTCGAATAGATTAACTTCCCTGCAGGGGTGCACCACATAACCCAGCACGCTTGATCCCATTTGGCCGGACACACTTTCTAGGGTCATGCCCGGCCTCGGAAGATCAACACGTCGCAGCCCTACCTAAGCACAACAGAGAGGTCAGCACGCCGGTCTAAGTCCTAGGCGCGCAGGGGTCCGGGCCCATCGCCCAACGCACACCTGCACGTTGCGTACGCGGCCGGTGAGCAGACCTAGCAACGTCCATTACTAAGGAAGTTGCGTTACGCGGTCCAACCCGGCGCGCGCCGCTAAGTCACTGACGTCAAAAAGGCTTCGGCTGATACCACGACGTCGAGTGCCCATAACTGTTCCCACGCAGCTGGTTAGTGCGTATAGGCCAATGGCCAGACTCAGATCAAATATCCAAACTCGTTAAGCGTGTTATTATGAAATAACCGCGGACAACGACCAGGGCCAGGCCACCTCTCCATTGGGTGTCACAACCTGCCCTGTCGCTCCGCCAGAAAGATCCACTCGGGGGGCCGTCGGGAACTCAGGCCCATCACTACCTGGATGGAGCCACCTGTCCTTTCAGCCCCCACATCGAATCACTTGCGGGTACTCAATGAGCCGACCCGACTTTAGTCACATCATGTGTCATGTAAAGTATGTATATAGTATATACCCGTGATCACCACTTGAGGTGATCACGGCCCGATAGTATAGCATGGCAGACGGACAAGGATGTTGGGCCACTGATGGAATACTAGCATCCTATACTAAGCATTAGGATAACAGGTAAAGGTATCAACAGTGGTAGCAACAATGACAGGCTATGCATCAGAATAGGAGTTATCGAATCAACAACAGTAGTAAACTAATGCTAGAGTAAGAGGGAGGAGAATAGGCGATATCTAGTGATCAAGGGGGGGCTTGCCTGGTTACTTTGGCAAGAAGGAGCGGTCGTCGTCGACGTAGTCGAACACAGTGGCATCGGCATGGTCTCAGGGTCTATCGGAAAGGAAGTAACGGAGGGGGAACACAATAAATAACATAGCAATCAAAAGCATAACAAAACATAACAAAGCAATACACGGTGCTAGGGGTGGCCTAACGCGGTGGGAGGTGATACCGGCGAAGGAGGGAAACATCCGGGAAGGTATTTCCGGTATTTCGCGTTTTCGGACAGACGGACCGGAGAGGGACAATTGTAGGTACGCTATGTTAGGGACGTGCGGTGGACGAACGAACCGCGTATTCGGATTCGTCTCATCGTTCTGAGCGACTTTCATGTACAAAGTATTTTCATCTAATAAACGGTTTATTTTATATTATTTTCCATGGTTTTAATTCACTTTTAGAATTAACAGAACTAATTTAATTAGAAAATGCAATTATGATGTTAGCGTGACATCGGCACGATGTGAGCAGGACCAATGGTTGACTAGGTCAACCCTAGCAAGTGGGACCAGTTCGTCACAACCTTAGATTAACAAATCATGGTTAATTCGTTCAATTACTTAATTATTTAAATAATTAATTTAATTATTATTATTTTTTACATTCTGTGGGGCTGGCCCCTGTGTCATAGGCAGGGGGTCCTTAGCGGGCCAACGGGCGCGGTTCGGGCGCCAGGACGTAGCGGGTGCGGGCGTGACCATTGCAGGCTGGCGCGCACGGATGGGCGTAGGGCACGGCGCGAGCGGCAGCTGTAGTCGCTGCCGGTGTCCTCGCACTCTTTCGGCCGCTCTGTACTGAAGAACCGTGAGAGAGTATTTTGTGTTGTGTGCTACTAACTGCAGCAATTTATTCTCTTTTACTTACATGTCGTTACAGCAAGAGATTCTTCCTAGTCTAGTAGCCACGTTTGAGCTAACGGCCACACTATGCCACGGGAGTGAACACCACAGCACTAGCTACTACATGCACAAAACAAAGACTATGTGCATGTACGAGAATAGACTCCTGGTGTAGGCTTATTCTGACGAAACTGAATAAATTGACACTTAGCTTAACTGAAGAAGGAAGCAGCATGATACAGTGTCCAACAGCAGCGGCAGGAGCAATAGAGCACACGGCAGTGGCGGCTACAGGCGCGCGCAGCCGTAGATGCAACCGCATCAGTAGAGTAGACGCAGCCGCAGCAGTAGACGCACGCGGGCGCATGGATGGTTGTAGGTGCGCGGCCAGGCTGTGCGCGGGATGCAGGGGAGCGCACGGTGCGAGGGCGGCCATGGCGTGTGCGGACGGGCGCCGGCGGGCGAGCAGTCGCGAGGGCACGTTGGCAGCAGTAGGCACAGGGCTGCGCGACATGCGTAGACGGGCGTAGTCGGGGCGGCCAAGGGCTCGCGGCGAGCGCGGCTAGGGCGCGCGGAGCTCCGGCAATGGCTACGGTGGCCAGGGAACAAGAACGACGGCATAAACATGGGGATATGCGAGGTGCTCACATTGAAGCTCGTGGAGCGCTCGACGAGGGCGAAGAAGCAGCGGTGGCGATGGATCAACGGCGATGACCGATGGGGCAGAGAGGGGAGACGAGGGCGATCCGGCGAGGTAGGGGTCCCGGGCTTGATCCCGTGGTCGAAGAAGATGAAGAGGAGGTCGGAGTAGCGGATGGGCACGGTGGTGCGGCGACGGGACCGATGCGGCGTTCGCGACGGCGGGGCAATGGGGACGATGGGGTCATTCCCCCCTTCCCGATCCAGATCGGGAGCGAGATGGGAGAGACGAGGGAGTGGGGGTTGTGGGTGGTTAGCGGGCTAGGGTTAGATCGGGGTGGGGAATAAGGAGGCGTGGCCGGGCCGACCTGGTTAGCTCAGTGGCCAGCTGGGCCACGGCCCGGGAGGGAGGGGGGGTTCTTTTCTGTTTTCTTTTTACTTATTTTCTGTTTTGCCTTTTTCCTTTTATTACCTTTACTGATTTAGTTTGTTTCCTATTAATTTTAGTTTTAGTAAAATATACTCGTAGCATCTAAATTAGTATTTCAACTTAGTCCACAGTCAACAAGAGTCTAGTCCTCAATCAATTAGTTTGACTTTTAATTAATTACAAAAGGTATTTAAATAATTGTTTTTACTATTGTTTTATATATCTTATAGTATTTACGAATTTTAAAAAGGTGTGGTTTCCCCACCATAATTACTTATGCAATATATGGTTCACTCCGAACATTTTAGTTTTAATATTTGAAAACTTTTATTGTTTGTCTCTAACTTAAATTTGAAATTTGAACTTGGTTTCGAACTTGTTAGAAGGGAGAGAGAGGTTTTGGTGGAATAATTGATGTATTGCTTGAGCCTCGTGGGCATATATATAGGAGTACAATGATCTACTTGGAGTACAAGACAAGTCAGAACAAATCCTAGTCTATCTTTTCTTTCCTAATAAATATTATACTCAACATCCCCCCGCAGTCACAACGGTAGCGACGCAGACGGTGAGACTGGAGAAGAATCCGAAGGCAAGCCGACGGACACCCTCCACAGTCGAAACGGTCGACGCATCGCGGAGTCGTGGCTGGAGTGGAAACCAACGAGGTTGCTCAAGCAGGCGGTAGCCCTTTGTGCCGTTTGTCGATGTAGCCGAGAGCGTAGGTGGTGTAGCCGTTGTCGAGGTTGCCGTGCGAAGAATGCCGTGGTCGATGTCGAGTCGGGGTAGCCGGTGTCGAGGAAGTCGCCGTGGAGCCGCGGGCGCAAGGAGGCGCCGAGTTAGTCATGGGCGCAGTGGTGTCGAAGTAGTGGTGCGCCGGGAAGAAGATGTTGTTGACGACGCGTCGCGGCGGGTTTGCCAAGCCCGGGGACACATCGTAGACGAAGGCACGCACCGGTGTTGCAAGCACCGGGCATGCGTAGACGGACGAAGACGAAGTTGACGAAGCGCCGACCAGGCTTGCCAGGCCCGGGGACACGTCGTGGATGAAAGCACGCATCGGTGTTGCCAGCACCGGGCATGCGTAGACAAGGGACCTGCACGAGCTGTACGCCATGTCGGAGAAGTCGGAGGGGCCAGCAGAGAAGAACTCGACGACGGTTGCGGCGTCCATCGGCGCGGGGCCGACGTCACCAACGGTGGTCGGAGTAGATGAAGTGGTCGGGGTAGATGACGGCGACGCTGGCGACGGGCTGGTGCTTGGACGAAGACGAAGGGGGTGGACGGGCGACGGCGGCGGCTACGAAGGTAGCGGCGGTGGCGGCCAAAGAAGAGCAGCGGCGGCGGCCTGACGGCGCCGGCGGCGGCTAGGTTAGTAGTGCGGCGGCGGTGCTCGAAGTAGGCGAAGAACCCTGACAACGTGACGAAGACCGGCGCGGACGGTGACGTTCCC
>LR738712.1:597511016-597566657 GCA_902687465.1 Secale cereale
CAGCGGCAGCCCGATGCTCGATCGGTGAAGAGGCGCGCTGAACTCGGGGACGATCTTCACGGGACCTGCGGAGACGCGCGTGACCGACGGGCCAGGTCGATCGCGCGGCGTAGATGAGGTGGATCGCGGCGGCGAGCGGGTGATCAAGCCGATCGCGCGCGAGGTCGGGGACGCCGCTCGGTGGAGGAGTGATGGCGGAGTCCCGGATGAGGCCGGCGACGGCGGACGGAACGGGACGTCAGCGCCGGCACCCGTGCTGCCAAAGCAGCGCCGGCGCCTGGGCAGCGAGGCCCAAGCGACCAACGAAGCAGCGGCACCCGGGTTGAGGCAGCCGACGAGCCTGATGCAGCCGAGGACGTTGCCGGCGAGGTAGACCGCCGAGCCGCCGTGCAGACGCGGCGGAGACGGGTGACGTGGATCGATGGGCGGGCCGGCGCGCGAGCGACGGCTATGATTGGCCGTCGCATGGCGCGAGGCCGCCGGGTCGGTGATGCAGGTGTACCGGTCGGAGCAGGGCGGTGACGGCCGGCGCAGGGCGACGGACAGACCGACGCGCGGACGGTGGCTGGCCCGGACGGGCCGCCTCGACGCACGTGGCCGCGGGTCGGAGGAGAGGCCGGCTGGTCGCGCCGGGGTCGGAGTAGAGGCGCATGGGGTCGACGGCGGCGGTGGGCGACGCAAACCGATCAAGATTAGATCGGAAAACCAAAAAGAAAAACGCCGATCAAAACGACCGGCGAGAGAGCGAAAAAACCTGGAGCAAGGGCTCAGGAAAAAGACTCTCTAGAGCAGCCGGCCAACACGGCCGGCGGACGAACCCTAGGTACGGGCGGCGCGGCCCCCGGCGGCGGTCATGGAGGCCGACCGCCCCGGGGGCGGCGCGCGGGTGCGGAAGCGGTGGCGGCTAGGGTTTAGGATCGACTTGCGATAGATACCATGTTAGAAGGGAGAGAGAGGTTTTGGTGGAATAATTGTTGTATTGCTTGAGCCTCGTGGGCATATATATAGGAGTACAATGATCTACTTGGAGTACAAGACAAGCCAGAACAAATCCTAGTCTATCTCTTCTTTCCTAATAAACATTATACTCAACAGAACTGACACGAGTTTATCCACAGTAATCGAGGTGACGTGGCATCATTAGTGAAGTTTTACTGTAGCTTGATTACCCGGGCGTCACACTTCTCCTCCACTACAAGAAATCTCGTCCCGAGATTTAAGCGGTGGAGTACGGGGAAAAAAGTGTTGGTAGCGAAAACCTAACGAGTCTTCTCGGTCTTGCCTGCCCTTTCGAAGAGGTTTATCCCTTTCGTTGACGTCTTCATTTCTCTGCTTCAAGTCATCGTGATCACATCGTCAACCTTTCTTCGGGATCTTTATCGTCCTACGAAAGCGAACAGGGGGAAAACTTTGGAGGAACGTATCTCCACGAAGTATGTGCATTCGACGGCGAATTCAGAAAGTGGTACACGAAGTACCATACGAGTAGTATTTCAGTGAATGCATTGAGAACAATAAGCGATGGTACCAAAGTTTCAATCGGGTAGGCAGTCATTCGATGCCTAACCAGAAGCTGGAATTGGGCCTTGATCAACGAGAATAATATGGTGTTTGATACCATGATGAAACATGATAGAATTTAGCTCGTGAATCACACACGAAGCCAAGTGCAAAGAATACATTAGAATCAGGGTTGTACAGGAGAGTCAGGTTTCGATCCTGGGACCTGTGGGTTATGGGCCCACCATGTGGGTTAAGAGTAGGAAGGGCGATGACATCTTGCACAGAAAGCAAGGCAAGTCAGAGGATAGTATGTGAGCTAAGCTGGCAACAATGTCGGTACCAAGAACGGGGAACGAAGAGAACCGTTTTCTTACTCGTTGAACGAGGCAAACCAATAGGCAAAGTTCTCGTCCATCGGTGGTTACCGGAATGTTATGAACAATAGTAACATGTTCTTACTGGCAGAGTTGAACACCAAGTTGTTTACATAAGCAGAAAATTATTACTGCTTAGATTATATGTAAAACAAAGAAAGGTTAAACAAACAAATGGAAAGGAAAATTGTGATTACACACAAATATTAGGAGTATATCCTTCCCATGGACAAGCAGAACACGACATACATGATAGGAGAGCAAGTACCCAACCATTCAGATAAAGAGGCAAGGATTAATCAAGATGTTACCCATACAACAGTGTTTGGATAACTGACCAAGAAACATTTAGCATCGCGCCTCCAATGTTCTTGTTGATGAGCAGGGTATCATAGCCATGCTTCGAGGAAGCAATGATATGGTGTTTCAATCAAGGGTCAGACTTTGGATACACCAATGATCCATCAGGAGCAACTTATATAATAAGTCATGCAATTTCCTCCTGGAAGAATGGTTATCCTTGCAACAGGAATTATAATGATAGGTCCTCCAGCCAGGGGTGCTAGGCATGACATTAGATTACCGGGTCATCAAAAGGACCAACATTATAACTACTGGAAAGTTGTCCCAACCATCACATCTGACCGAGATTCAGATCCGATTGATGTCATGATACCACAGACTCAGGATGTTCGAGAAGAAAAGGTGCAACACAAATCGATGAAATGACATTGCAAGATTCTCGGGAAATGAACTATGGGAGCGGGTTCCCTAAACAACAGTTCATCATTAAACCAAGGAGAGGAAGAGGAGGTGGCTGATGGGCTCAGCGACAATTCATCAAGAATTTCCAAATGGATGGATTTCCACAATAACGTGAACAAGAGGATGACACTTATCAATTGAAATGATATAATGTTGTATGCTCGAGGAAAAACATACACCATTAATCATTAGTTGAAAGGTGTGCCCGAATATGACCTTAGGCAGAAAGATCAATGTCAGAGTGACGATTCAATAACCAACAGTCTAAGAACGAACTGTCGATCGTTAACTTCAGAGCAATAGGGTTGCTAGAAGTACAGAACTCAAGTAGCATCTTTAGCATATTGGTATCCCGATTGAAAACAACATGGGGACCAAGGAAGAATGGTGATGGGGAGTAGTATCACTATACCAAGAATTCTGATGAGGTGGAGCAGTCTCGCAACATTCTTGAGATAAAAGATGGTAATACTTCAGGATAGAACATATTACAAGTTGGAGAGTAAGTTAATCAAATCGTGGACAAGCTCGCGATGAAAGGTAGTCAAGGGTGTTGTCGATGATAATAAAAATCATCAAGGCAAGGAGGGTATTTCTCATCATAAACTCCATTGACGTCTCAGAGGAAGTCAAAGTGTTGAAGGTGATCACGACACATTTGTCGGAGGGTTTCAAGAGGATGCAATCAAACAACAACGGCAACAAGCAAGAGAATGACGAAGTGGCAAGTTATAGGATCAATATATAAGATGCAAGCTCGGAACCAAAGTTGCCTTTCAAGACAAGCAACATGATGTTGAAAGCTCGACGTAAGTCGTGCTCACACACTGAAGAATTCGTGCACCAGAGAAGGACGAGGTAGCACAGTCAAAGATAGCAAGACCAGGATGCAGTTGATAGTCTAGGAATGACTAGATTGAGTTCTAAATTTCCCAGTAAAATACTAGGGTTATTTGATTTGTAATGCAGAATAATTTCACTAGTCGGTGTCCTCGGTTGATAACAACCCAGAACCTGTAGAGTGATTACGACAAGGAAAGATATTACTTCAACAAAGTTAGTAAGATGTGGAGCAATGGCAAGACATCTTCGAGATACCAGGGGGTAATACTCGAAGGTAGAACATGATAGAAGTAGAACCGGGTCATTGACCTATGACAGTAGATACTTCAACTTTGCCAAAAATAGACGAGGCACTGGAATGAATTCCCATCAGATATATCAGATCGGGACAGCATGGTCGGAACCATAATTGTAAGGAATCAATTCAAGGATACCGAAAGAATCATACAGCTAGATAATCATTTTGTAAGAAGCTTCCGAGACGGTCTACATCATTTTCATGGGCATGAACACAAAGTTCAAGGTCGACTCCCACTTCTATAATGCATATCATTTCATTCACCTCTCGCTTTAATAAAACTGTAGTGTTGGAATTTTATTTGGTAGAACACCGAAAGAGTATGATTTGTGAAATCTTTCGGGTTCTCACGGGTTACAGGAAGGCATAGGTTCAACCCATCGGGCATCTTTGTAACATATACCTCAAGTTTCAAAAGTAAATACTCAAGCTCAAAAGCAGAGCATGATTGGTCAAGCAGAGGATACAATTTACCAAAGGCATTATGTATCAGGGGAAGAACTCACAAGGTGACTGAATATGAAGGACACTGTCGGATAACAATCCAACCATTGATCGGGCG
This sequence comes from Secale cereale, assembly GCA_902687465.1. NCBI lineage: Eukaryota > Viridiplantae > Streptophyta > Magnoliopsida > Poales > Poaceae > Secale > Secale cereale. Next base: position 597,515,362 of record LR738712.1, read on the forward strand.
ATCCACAACGGAGCTAATGTGAGTACCAGTACTCACTTAGAGGAAGAAAGAATGCAGAGGCATCAGATTCAAGAATCACCTGATTAGCCTGATGCTTAAATAGAAAGAAATTATGGTTTCCAAAACGAAGATCAGACACATACGCTCTGATCAAGATGGATATGTTTAAAACACGTAGTTGGACAATCAATAAAGGTTTGAATTGCCGAGAACCAACTCATGTCCGGAATGACGTATGAGCCGGAAAGATAATTTTATAAAGGACAACCTGATGACTGCGTGCATACGCACACATTGAATCAATAGGCTCAAAATGGCTAAGACAAGGGATACTAACAAAGACTACTAGTCATATGGAATTAACCATAATGCAAGCAGGCAAGAATTTCAAGAATAACCGGATGCAGAGTATTTTCGAAAGATCGAAAAGTATTCAGCAGAATTTTGTGAGACACATGAACAATTGAGAAGAACGGATCCTCGATAATTGTGAGGAAATAACTGTAAGGGTTTTCATGCGAAATAAAACTGCAAGACAGTAAACTCAAAGGATTCTCGGGACAACTTAGAATATTTTGAGGCATCTTGTAATAACAAGAGCGACGAGGATCGATCATGAGAATGGTAAATGCACACAGATATCCATAGGGATATATCGGTGGCAGTGATTTGCAAAGGCGATGAGCACAAGGGTCTCGGAAAAATATCGAGGTATATCCTCAGAATCTTCTGACGAAGCAGGTGATCTTCCGTAATGAGGGCTCTCCGGGAGAAATAGTTACGAGAACCTAGAGTCAGAGTTAATAAAATCTTTTAACCCGAATAGAAGAGAGATCAGAATCTCAGAGTATAGACGAGGAATAAAAGATCCTAATACCACCCATTGGTGCTGTGGGCCCGTAAGCCACACAACAAGTTAGCAATTTTGTTTTTCAAAGACTAGACTCAACTTCGGCCAAGGAGTTGGAAAGGGGGATTCCTACAAGCAGTCAGCTCTGATACCAACTTGTGACGCCCCCGATTTGACCGTACACTAATCATGCACGCAAATGTGTACGACCAAGATCAGGGACTCACTGGAAGATATCACAACACAACTCTAGACACAAATTAAAATAATACAAGCTTTATATTACAAGCCAGGGGCCTTGAGGGCTTGAATACAAAAGCTCGAATACACCAGAGTCAGCGGAAGCAATAATATCTGAGTACAGACATAAGTTAAACAAGTTTGCCTTAAGAAGGCTAGCACAAAAGTAACAACGATCGAAAAGGCAAGGCCTCCTGCCTGGGACCTCCTAACTACTCCTCGAAGCCGAACTCCATGTAGAAACATCATCGGGATCCTCTGGCTCCTGGGCTCCACCATCTGGTTGCGTCATCCGAGAAGAAGGGACAAAAGGGGAAAAGGGGGAGAAAAGCAACCGTGAGTACTCATCCAAAGTACTCGCAAGCAAGGATCTACGCTACATATGCAAAGATATCTGTGTAAAGGGGTAATATATCTGGACTGAACTGCAGAAAGCAGAATAAGAGGGGGATAGCTAATCCAATCGAAGACTACGCTTCTCGTAACCTCCATCTTGCAGCAGAAGATGAGGGTAGCTGGAAAGTAACAAGTATCCTCACTTCTCGCAGCCTCCGTCTTGCAGCAGTAGAAGGGAGTAGATGGTAAGTTCACCAAGTAACATCGTATAGCATAATCCTACTCGGCGATCCTCCCGCACATCACCCTGTGAGAGAGCAACCATCGAGTTGTATCTGGTACTGGTAAGGGTGTGTTTTATTAAGTATCCGGTTCTAGTGGTCATGAGGTCGGAATACAACTCCGGGTCGTCCTTTTACCGAGGGACACGGCTATTCGAATAGATTAACTTCCCCGCAGGGGTGCACCACATAACCCAGCACGCTTGATCCCATTTGGCCGGACACACTTTCCAGGGTCATGCCCGGCCTCGGAAGATCAACACGTCGCAGCCCTACCTAAGCACAGCAGAGAGGTCAGCACGCCGGTCCAAGTCCTAGGCGCGCAGGGGTCCGGGCCCATCGCCCAACGCACACCTGCACGTTGCGTACGCGGCCGGTGAGCAGACCTAGCCACCTCCATTACTGAGGAAGTTGTGTTACGCGGTCCAACCCGGCACGCGCCGCTAAGTCGCTGACGTCAAAAAGGCTTCGGCTGATACCACGACGTCGAGTGCCCATAACTGTTCCCACGCAGCTGGTTAGTGCGTATAGGCCAATGGCCAGACTCAGATCAAATATCCAAACTCGTTAAGCGTGTTATTATGAAATAACCGCGGACAACGACCAGGGCCAGGCCACCTCTCCACTGGGTGTCACAACCTGCCCTGTCGCTCCGCCAGAAAGATCCACTCGGGGGGCCGTCGGGAACTCAGGCCCATCACTACCTGGATGGAGCCACCTGTCCTTTCAGCCCCCACATCGAATCACTTGCGGGTACTCAATGAGCCAACCCGACTTTAGTCACATCATGTGTCATGTAAAGTATGTATATAGTATATACCCGTGATCACCACCCGAGGTGATCACGGCCCGATAGTATAGCATGGCAGACGGACAAGGATGTTGGGCCACTGATGGAATACTAGCATCCTATACTAAGCATTAGGATAACAGGTAAAGGTATCAACAGTGGTAGCAACAATGACAGGCTATGCATCAGAATAGGAGTTATCGAATCAACAACAGTAGTAAACTAATGCAAGAGTAAGAGGGAGGAGAATAGGCGATATCTGGTGATCAAGGGGGGGGCTTGCCTGGTTACTTTGGCAAGAAGGAGCGGTCGTCGTCGACGTAGTCGAACACAGTGGCATCGGCATCGTCTCAGGGTCTATCGGAAAGGAAGTAACGGAGGGGGAACACAATAAATAACATAGCAATCAAAAGCATAACAAAACATAACACAGCAATACACGGTGCTAGGGGTGGCCTAACGCGGTGGGAGGTGATACCGGCGAAGGAGGGAAACATCCAGGAAGGTATTCCCGGTATTTCGCATTTTCGGACAGACGGACCGGAGAGGGACAGTTGTAGGTACGCTATGTTAGGGACGTGCGGTGGACGAACGAACCGCGTATTCGGATTCGTCTCATCGTTCTGAGCGACTTTCATGTACAAAGTATTTTCATCTAATAAATGGTTTATTTTATATTATTTTCCATGGTTTTAATTCACTTTTAGAATTAACAGAACTAATTTAATTAGAAAATGCAATTATGATGTTAGCGTGACTTCGGCACGATGTGAGCAGGACCAATGGTTGACTAGGTCAACCCTAGCAAGTGGGACCAGTTCGTCATAACCTTAGATTAACAGATCATGGTTAATTCGTTCAATTACTTAATTATTTAAATAATTAATTTAATTTTTATTATTTTTTACATTCTGTGGGGCTGGCCCCTGTGTCATAGGCAGGGGGTCCTTAGCGGGCCAACGGGCGCGGTTCGGGCGCCAGGACGTAGCGGGTGCGGGCGTGACCATTGCAGGCTGGCGCGCACGGATGGGCGTAGGGCACGGCGCGAGCAGCAGCTGTAGTCGCTGCTGGTGTCCTCGCACTCTTTCGGCCGCTCTGTACTGAAGAACCGTGAGAGAGTATTTTGTGTTGTGTGCTACTAACTGCAGCAATTTATTCTCTTTTACTTACATGTCGTTACAGCAAGAGATTCTTCCTAGTCTAGTAGCCACGTTTGAGCTAACGGCCACACTATGCCACGGGAGTGAACACCACAGCACTAGCTACTACATGCACAAAACAAAGACTATGTGCATGTACGAGAATAGAATCCTGGTGTAGGCTTATGTTGGGGAACGTAGTATTTTAAAATTTTCCTACGATCATGCAAGATCTATCTACCAGATGCATAGCAACGAGAGGGAAGAGTGTGTCTACGTACCCTCGTAGACCGAAAGCGGAAGCGTCAAGTGACGCGGTTGATGTAGTCGAACTTCTTCGCGATTCAACCGATCAAGCACCGAACGTACGGCACCTCCGCGTTCAGCACACGTTCAGCTTGATGATGTCCCACGAGCTCTTGATCCGGTTGAGCTTCACGGGAGAGTTTCGTCAGCACGATGGCGTGGTGACGGATATGATGTATCTACCGGTGCATGGCTTCGCCTAAGCACTGCAACAATATGACCGATGTGTGTTTCTGTGGAGGGGGGCACCGCACACGGCTGGAACAATTCAACTTGTGTGTCTTTGGGTGCCCCCCTGCCCCCGTATATAAAGGAGCAAGGGGGGAGGCCGGCCGGCCCTCCTATGGTGCGGCTAGGGCTGCAATCCTACTAGGAATAGGATTGCAATCCTATTCCTAGTAGGAACTACCAAAGAAGGAAGAAGGGGGAAGGAAAGAGAGGGAGAGGGAGAGGGAAAGAGGGGCCGCGCCCCCCTCCCCTTGTCCTATTCGGACTCCTCCTAGGGAGGGGGCGCGCCACCTCCTGGCTGCTTCCCTCTCTCTCCCCTATGGCCCACCAGGGCCCACCATTCCCCCGGGGGGTTCCGGTAACCCCCTCGGCACTCCGGTAAATTCCGAAACTTTCCAGAACACTTCCGGTGTCCGAATATAGTCGTCCAATATATCAATCTTTATGTCTCGGACATTCCGAGACTCCTCGTCATGTCCGTGATCTCATCCGGGACTCCGAACTACCTTTGGTACATCAAAACTCATAAACTCATAATACCGATCGTCATCAAACGTTAAGCGTGCGGACCCTACGGGTTCGAGAACTATGTAGACATGACCGAGACTCATCTCCGGTCAATAACCAATAGCGGAACCTGGATGCTCATATTGGCTCCTACATATTCTACGAAGATCTTTATCGGTCAAACCGCATAACAACATACGTTGTTCCTTTTGTCATCGGTATGTTACTTGCCCGAGATTCGATCGTCGGTATCTCTATACCTAGTTCAATCTCGTTACCGGCAAGTCTCTTTACTCGTTCCGTAACACATCATCTCGTGACTAACTCATTAGTCTTTTGCTTGCAAGTCTTATTATGATGTGTGTTACCGAGAGGGCCCAGAGATACCTCTCCGACACTCGGAGTGACAAATTCTAATCTTGATATATGCTAACACCACGAATACTTTCGGAGACACCTGCAGAGCATCTTTATGATCACCCAGTTACGTTGTGACGTTTGATAGCACACAAGGTGTTCCTACGGTATTCGGGAGTTGCATAATCTCATAGTCATAGGAACATGTATAAGTCATGAAGAAAGCAATAGCAGTAAAACTAAACGATCATAGTGCTATGCTAACGGATGGGTCTAGTCCATCACATCATTCTTCTAATGATGTGATCCCGTTAATCAAATGACAATTCATGTCTATGGCTAGGAAACATAACCATCTTTGATCAATGAGCTAGTCTAGTAGAGGCATACTAGGGACATACTGTTTTGTCTATGTATTCACACATGTACTAAGTTTCCGGTTAATACAATTCTAGCATGAATAATAAACATTTATCATGATATAAGGAAATATAAATAACAACTTTATTATTGCCTCTAGGGCATATTTCCATCAGTCTCCCACTTGCACTAGAGTCAATAATCTAGCTCACATCGCCATGTGATTTAATACCGATAGTTCACATCGTTATGTGAATAACACCCATAATTCACATCGCCATGTGACCAACACCCAAAGGGTTTACTAGAGTCAATAATCTAGTTCACATCGCTATGTGATTAATAGCCAAGAGTAATAAGGTGTGATCATGTTTTGCTTGTGAGAGAAGTTTAGTCAACGGGTCTGTCACATTCAGATTCGTATGTATTTCGCAAATTTTTATGTCTACAATGCTCTGCATAGAGCTACTCTAGCTAATTGCTCCCACTTTCAATACGCATCCAGATTGATACTTAGAGTCATCTGGATTTAGTGTCAAAGCTTGCATCGGCGTAACCCTTTACGACGAACTCTTTATCACCTCCATAATCGAGAAACATTTCCTTAGTCATCCAGTTACTAAGGATAATTTTGACCGCTGTACAGTGATCTACTCCTGGATCACTATTGTACCCCCTTGACAAACTCATGTCAAGGTACACAACATGTTTGATACACAGCATGGCATACTTTATAGAACCTATGGCTGAGGCATAGGGAATGACTTTCATTCTCTCTATATTTTTCTGCCGTGGTCTGGCTTTGAGTCTTACTCAACTTCACACCTTACAAGTCAGGCAAGAACTCCTTCTTTGACTGATCCATTTTGAACTACTTCAAAATCTTATCAAGGTATGTACTTATCGAAAGTCTTATCAAGCGTCTTGATCTATCTCTATAGATCTTGATGCCCAATATGTAAGCAGCTTCACCAAGGTCTTTCTTTGAAAAACTCCTTTCAAACACTCCTTTATGCTTTCCAAAAAAATTTACATCATTTCCGATTGACAATATGTCATTCACATATACTTATCAGAAAGGTTGTAGTGCTCCCACTCACTTTCTTGTAAATACAGGCTTCACCGCAAGTCTGTATAAATCTATATGCTTTGATCAACTTATCAAAGCGTATATTCCAACTCCGAGATGCTTGCACCAGTCCATAGATGGATCGCTGGAGCTTGCACATTTTGTTAGCACCTTTAGGATTGACAAAACCTTCTGGTTGCATCATATACAATTCTTCTTTAATAAATCCATTAAAGAATGCAGTTTTGTTATCCATTTGCCAGATTTTATAAAAATGCGGCAATTGCTAACATGATTTGGATAGACTTAAGCATCGCTACGGGTGAGAAAGTCTCATCGTAGTCAACTCCTTGAACTTGTCGAAAACCTTTCGCAACAAGTCGAGCTTTGTAAACAGTAACATTATCGTCTGCGTCGGTCTTCCTCTTGAAGATCCATTTATTTTCGATGGCTTGCCGATCATCGGGCAAGTCAACCAAAGTCCACATTTTGTTCTCATACATGGATCCCATCTCAGATTTCATGGCCTCAAGCCATTTTGCGGAATCTGGGCTCATCATCGCTTCCTCATAGTTCGTAGGTTCATCATGGTCCAGTAACATGACTTCCAGAACCGGGTTGCCGTACCACTCTGATGCGGAACGAACTCTGGTTGATCTACGAAGTTCAGCAGAAACTTGATCTGAAGTTTCATGATCATCATCATTAGCTTCCTCACTAATTGGTGTAGGAATCACTTGGAACTAGTTTCTGTGATGTTCCACTTTCCAATTTTGGAGAAGGTACAATTACCTCATCAAGTTCTACTTTCCTCCCACTCACTTCTTTCGAGAGAAACTCCTTCTCTAGAAAGGATCCATTCTTAGCAACAAAGACCTTGCCTTTGGATCTGTGATAGAAGGTGTACCCAACAGTTTCTTTTGGGTATCCTATGAAGATTTACTTCTCCGATTTGGGTTCGAGCTTATCATGTTGAAACTTTTTCACATAAGCATCGCAGTCCCAAACTTAAAGAAACGACAACTTTGGTTTCTTGCCAAACCACAGTTCATAAGGTGTCGTATCAACGGATTTAGATGGTGCCCTATTTAACGTGAATGTAGCTGTCTCTAATGCATAACCCCAAAAGCGATAGTGGTAGATTGGTAAGAGACATCATCGATCGCACCATATCTAATAAAGTACGGTTATGACGTTCGGACACACCATTACACTGTGGTGTTCCAGGTGGCGTGAGTAGTGAAACTATTTCACATTGTTTTTACTGAAGGCCAAACTCGCTAACTCAAATATTTTACCTCTACGATCATATCGTAGAAACTCTTATTTTCTTGTTACGATGATTCTCCACTTCACCCTAAAATTCTTTGAACTTTTCAAATGTTTCAGACTTGTGCTTCATTAAGTAGATATACCCATATCTGCTCAAATCATCAGTGAAGGTCAGAAAATAACGATACCCGTCGTGAGCTTCAACACTTATTGGTCCACATACATCAGTATGTGTGATTTCCAACAACTCTGTTGCTCGCTCCACAGTTCCGGAGAACGGAGTTTTAGTCATCTTGCCCATGAGGCATGGTTCGCAAGCACCAAGTGATTCATAATCAAGTGATTCCAAAAGTCCATCACTATGGAGTTTCTTCATGCGCTTTACACCAATATGACCTAAACGGCAGTGCCACAAATAAGTTGCACTATCATTATTAACCTTGCATCTTTTGGCTTCAATATTATGAATATGTGTATCACATGATCGAGATCCAACAAACCATTTTCATTGGGTGTATGACCATAGAAGGTTTTATTCATGTAAACAGAACAACAATTATTCTCTAACTTACATGAATAACCGTATTGCACTAAACATGATCAAATAATATTCATGTTCAACACAAACACAAAATAACACTTATTTAGGTTCAACACTAATCCCGAAAGTATAGGGAGTGTGCGATGATGATCATATCAATCTTGGAACCACTTCAAACACACATCGTCACTTCACCTTTAACTAGTCTCTGTTCATTCTGCAATTCTCGTTTCGAGTTACTAATTTTAGCAACTGAACCGGTATCAAATACCTCGGGGTTGCTATGAACACTAGTAAAGTACACATCAATAATCTGTATATCAAAATATACCTTTGTTCACTTTGCCATCCTTCTTATCCGCCAAATATCTAGGGCAGTTCCACTTCCAGTGACCATTTCCTTTGCAGTAAAAGCACTTAGTTTCAGGCTTGAGTTTAGCTTTGGGTTTCTTCATGGGAGTGACAACTTGCTTGTCATTCTTTTTGAAGTTCCCCTTTTATCCCTTTGCCCTTTACTTGAAACAAGTGGTCTTATTAACCATCAACACTTGATGCTCTTTCTTGATTTCTACCTTCGCCGATTTCAGCATCGCGAAGAGCTCGGGAATTACCTTCGTCATCCCTTACATATTATAGTTCATCACGAAGTTCTACTAACTTGGTGATAGTGACTAGAGAACTTTGTCAATTACTATCTTATCTGGAAGATTAACTCCCACTTGATTCAAGTAATTGTAGTACCCAGACAATCTGAGCACATGCTCACTGGTTGAGCTATTCTCCTCCATCTTGTAGGCAAAGTACTGTCAGAGGTCTTATACCTCTCGACATGGGCATGAGTATGAAATACTAATTTCAACTCTTGAAACATCTTATATGCTCCGTGGCGTTCAAAACGTTTTTGAAGTCCCGGTTCTAAGCCGTAAAGCATGGTGCACTTAAACTATCAAGTAGTCATCATACCGATCTTTTGTCAAAACGTTCATAACGTCTGCATCTGCTCCTGCAATAGGCCTGTCACCTAGCGGTGCACCAAGGACATAATTCTCTGTGTAGCAATGAGGATAATCCTCAGATCACGGAACAATTCCGCATCATTGCTACTAACATCTTTCAACATAGTTTTCTCTAGGAACATATAAAAAATAAACATGGAGCAACATCGCGAGCTATTGTTCTACAACATAGATATGCTAATACTACCAGGACTAAGTTCATGATAAATTAAAGTTCAATTTAATCATATTAATTAAAGAACTCCCACTTAGATAGACATCCCTCCGGTCATCTAAATGATCACGTGATCCAAATCAACTAAACCATCTCCGATCATCACGTGAGATGGAGTAGTTTCAATGGTGAACATCTTATGTTGATCATATCTACTATATGATTCACGCTCGACCTTTCGGTCTCCAGTGTTCCGAGGCCATATCTGCATATGCTAGGCTCGTCAAGTTTAACCCGAGTATTCTGCGTGTGCAAAACTGGCTAACACCCTTTGTATTTGAACGTAGAGCTTATCACACCCGATCATCACGTGGTGTCTCGGCACGACGAACTTTCGCAACGGTGCATACTCAGGGAGAACACTTATACCTTGAAATTTTGTAAGGGATCATCTTATAATGCTACCGTCGTTCTAAGCAAAATAAGAAGCATAATAAGATAAACATCACATGCAATCATAATATGTGACATGATATGGCCATCATCATCTTGTGCTTTTGATCTCCATCTCCAAAGCACCGTTATGATCACCTTCGTCACCGGCGCGACACCTTGATCTCCATCGTAGCATCGTTGTCGTCTGGCCAACTATTGCTTCTACGACTATCGCTACTGCTTAGTGATAAAGTAAAGCAATTACATGGTGATTGCATTTCATACAATAAAGCGACAACCATATGGCTCCTGCCAGTTGCCGATAACATTACAAAACATGATAGTCTCATACAAAACCGTATAACTCGTCATGTCTTGACCATATCACATCACAACATGCCCTGCAAAAACAAGTTAGACGTCCTCTACTTTGTTGTTGCAAGTTTTACGTGGCTGCTACGGGCTTAGCAAGAACCGTTCTTACCTACGCATACAAAACCACAACGATGTTTCGTCAAGTATGTGCTGTTTTAACCTTCACAAGGACCGGGCGTAGCCACACTTGATTCAGCTAAAGTGAGAGAGACAGACACCTGCCAGTCACCTTTAAGCAACGAGTGCTCGTAACGGTGAAACCAGTCTCGTGTAAGCGTACGCGTAATGTCGGTCCGGGCCGCTTCATCTCACAATACCGCCGAAGCAAAGTATGACATGCTGGTAAGCAGTATGACTAGTATCGCCCACAACTCATTGTGTTCTACTCGTGCATATCATCTACGCATAGACCTGGCTCATGATGCCACTGTTGGGGAACGTAGTATTTTAAAATTTTCCTACGATCACGCAAGATCTATCTACCAGATGCATAGCAACGAGAGGGAAGAGTGTGTCTACGTACCCTCGTAGACCGAAAGCGGAAGCGTCAAGTGACGCGGTTGATGTAGTCGAACTTCTTCGCGATTCAACCTATCAAGCACCGAACGTACGGCACCTCCGCGTTCAGCACACGTTCAGCTTGATGACGTCCCACGAGCTCTTGATCCGGTTGAGCTTCACGGGAGAGTTTCGTCAGCACGACGGCATGGTGACGGATATGATGTATCTACCGGTGCAGGGCTTCGCCTAAGCACTGCAACAGTATGACGGATGTGTGTTTCTGTGGAGGGGGGCACCGCACACGGCTGGAACAATTCAACTTGTGTGTCTTTGGGTGCCCCCCTGCCCCCGTATATAAAGGAGCAAGGGGGGAGGCCGGCCGTCCCTCCTATGGTGCGGCTAGGGCTGCAATCCTACTAGGAATAGGATTGCAATCCTATTCCTAGTAGGAACTACCAAAGAAGGAAGAAGGGGGAAGGAAAGAGAGGGAGAGGGAGAGGGAAAGAGGGGCCGCGCCCCCTCCCCTTGTCCTATTCGGACTCCTCCTAGGGAGGGGGCGCGCCTCCTCCTGGGTGCTGCCCTCTCTCTCCCCTATGGCCCACCAGGGCCCACCATTCCCCCGGGGGGTTCCGGTAACCCCCCCCCCCCGGCACTCCGGTAAATTCCGAAACTTTCCAGAACACTTCCGATGTCCGAATATAGTCGTCCAATATATCAATCTTTATGTCTCAGACATTCCGAGACTCCTCGTCATGTCCGTGATCTCATCCGGGACTCCGAACTACCTTTGATACATCAAAACTCATAAACTCATAATACCGATCGTCATCAAACGTTAAGCGTGCGGACCCTACGGGTTCGAGAACTATGTAGACATGACCGAGACTCATCTCCGGTCAATAACCAATAGCGGAACCTGGATGCTCATATTGGCTCCTACATATTCTACGAAGATCTTTATCGGTCAAACCGCATAACAACATACGTTGTTCCTTTTGTCATCGGTATGTTACTTGCCCGAGATTCGATCGTCGGTATCTCTATACCTAGTTCAATCTCGTTACCGGCAAGTCTCTTTACTCGTTCCGTAACACATCATCTCGTGACTAACTCATTAGTCTTTTGCTTGCAAGGCTTATTATGATGTGTGTTACCGAGAGGGCCCAGAGATACCTCTCCGACACTCGGAGTGACAAATCCTAATCTTGATCTATGCCAACACCACGAATACTTTCGGAGACACCTGCAGAGCATCTTTATGATCACCCAGTTACGTTGTGACGTTTGATAGCACACAAGGTGTTCCTACGGTATTCGGGAGTTGCATAATCTCATAGTCATAGGAACATGTATAAGTCATGAAGAAAGCAATAGCAGTAAAACTAAACGATCATAGTGCTATGCTAATGGATGGGTCTAGTCCATCACATCATTCTTCTAATGATGTGATCCCGTTGATCAAATGACAACTCATGTCTATGGCTAGGAAACATAACCATCTTTGATCAATGAGCTAGTCTAGTAGAGGCATACTAGGGACATACTGTTTTGTCTATGTATTCACACATGTACTAAGTTTCCGGTTAATACAATTCTAGCATGAATAATAAACATTTATCACGATATAAGGAAATATAAATAACAACTTTATTATTGCCTCTAGGGCATATTTCATTCAGCTTATTCTGACGAAACTGAATAAATTGACACTTAGCTTAACTGAAGAAGGAAGCAGCATGATACAGTGTCCAACAGTAGCGGCAGGAGCAATAGAGCACACGGCAGTGGCGGCTACAGGCGCGCGCAGCCGTAGATGCAACCGCATCAGTAGAGTAGACGCAGCCGCTGCAGTAGACGCACGCGGGCGCATGGATGGTTGTAGGTGCGCGGCCAGGCTGTGCGCGGGATGCAGGGGAGCGCACGGTGCGAGGGCGGCCATGGCGTGTGCGGACGGGCGCCGGCGGGCGAGCAGTCGCAAGGGCACGTTGGCAGCAGCAGGCACAGGGCTGCGCGACATGCGTAGACGGGCGTAGTCGGGGCGGCCAAGGGCTCGCGGCGAGCGTGGCTAGGGCGCGCGGAGCTCCGGCAATGGCTACGTTGGCCAGGGAACAAGAACGACGGCATAAACATGGGGATATGCGAGGTGCTCACATCGAAGCTCGTGGAGCGCTCGACGAGGGCGAAGAAGCAGCGGTGGCGATGGATCGACGGCGATGACCGATGGGGCAGAGAGGGGAGATGAGGGCGATCCGGCGAGGTAGGGGTCCCGGGCTTGATCCCGTGGTCGAAGAAGATGAAGAGGAGGTCGGAGTAGCGGATGGGCACGGTGGTGCGGCGACGGGACCGATGCGGCGTTCGCGATGGCGGGGCGATGGGGACGATGGGGTCATTCCCCCCTTCCCGATCCAGATCGGGAGCGAGATGGGAGAGACGAGGGAGTGGGGGTTGTGGGTGGTTAGCGGGCTAGGGTTAGATCGGGGTGGGGAATAAGGAGGCGTGGCCGGGCCGACCTGGTTAGCTCGGTGGCCAGCTGGGCCACGGCCCGGGAGGGGGGGGGTTCTTTTCTGTTTTCTTTTTACTTATTTTCTATTTTGCCTTTTTCCTTTTATTACCTTTACTGATTTAGTTTGTTTCCTATTAATTTTAGTTTTAGTAAAATATACTCGTAGCATCTAAATTAGTATTTCAACTTAGTCCACAGTCAACAAGAGTCTAGTCCTCAATCAATTAGTTTGACTTTTAATTAATTACAAAAGGTATTTAAATAATTGTTTTTACTATTGTTTTATATATCTTATAGTATTTAAGAATTTTAAAAAGGTGTGGTTTCCCCACCATAATTACTTATGCAATATATGGTTCACTCCGAACATTTTAGTTTTAATATTTGAAAACTTTTATTGTTTGTCTCTAACTTAAATTTGAAATTTGAACTTGGTTTCGAACTGACACGAGTTTATCCACAGTAATCGAGGTGACGTGGCATCATTAGTGAAGTTTTACTGTAGCTTGATTACCCGGGCGTCACACTTCTCCTCCACTACAAGAAATCTCGTCCCGAGATTTAAGCGGTGGAGTACGGGGAAAAAAGTGTTGGTAGCGAAAACCTAACGAGTCTTCTCGGTCTTGCCTGCCCTTTCGAAGAGGTTTATCCCTTTCGTTGACGTCTTCATTTCTCTGCTTCAAGTCATCGTGATCACATCGTCAACCTTTCTTCGGGATCTCCATCATCCTACGAAAGCGAACAGGGGGAAAACTTTGGAGGAAGGTATCTCCACGAAGTATGTGCATTCGACGGCGAATTCAGAAAGTGGTACACGAAGTACCATACGAGTAGTATTTCAGTGAATGCATTGAGAACAATAAGCGATGGTACCAAAGTTTCAATCGGGTAGGCAGTCATTCGATGCCTAACCAGAAGCTGGAATTGGGTCTTGATCAACGAGAATAATATGGTGTTTGATACCATGATGAAACATGATAGAATTTAGCTCGTGAATCACACACGAAGCCAAGTGCAAAGAATACATTAGAATCAGGGTTGTACAGGAGAGTCAGGTTTCGATCCTGGGACCTGTGGGTTATGGGCCCACCATGTGGGTTAAGAGTAGGAAGGGCGATGACATCTTGCACAGAAAGCAAGGCAAGTCAGAGGATAGTATGTGAGCTAAGCTGGCAACAATGTCGGTACCAAGAACGGGGAACGAAGAGAACCGTTTTCTTACTCGTTGAACGAGGCGAACCAATAGGCAAAGTTATCGTCCATCGGTGGTTACCGGAATGTTATGAACGATAGTAACATGTTCTTACTGGCAGAGTTGAACACCAAGTTGTTTACATAAGCAGAAAATTATTACTGCTTAGATTATATGTAAAACAAAGAAAGGTTAAACAAACAAATGGAAAGGAAAATTGTGATTACACACAATTATTAGGAGTATATCCTTCCCATGGACAAGCAGAACACGACATACAGGATATGAGAGCAAGTACCCAACCATTCAGATAAAGAGGCAAGGATTAATCAAGATGTTACCCATACAACAGTGTTTGGATAACTTACCAAGAAACATTTAGCATCGCGCCTCCAATGTTCTTGTTGATGAGCAGTGTATCATAGCCATGCTTCGAGGAAGCAATGATATGGTGTTTCAATCAAGGGTCAAACTTTGGATACACCAATGATCCATCAGGAGCAACTTATATAATAAGTCATGCAATTTCCTCCTGGAAGAATGGTTATCCTTGCAACAGGAATTATAATGATAGGTCCTCCAGCCAGGGGTGCTAGGCATGACATTAGATTACCGGGTCATCAAAAGGACCAACATTATAACTACTGGAAAGTTGTCCCAACCATCACATCTGACCGAGATTCAGATCCGATTGATGTCATGATACCACAGACTCAGGATGTTCGAGAAGAAAAGGTGCAACACAAATCGACGAAATGACATTGCAAGATTCTCGGGAAATGAACTATGGGAGCGGGTTCCCTAAACAACAGTTCATCATTAAACCAAGGAGAGGAAGAGGAGGTGGCTGATGGGCTCAGCGACAATTCATCAAGAATTTCCAAATGGATGGATTTCCACAATAACGTGAACAAGAGGATGACACTTATCAATTGAAATGATATAATGTTGTATGCTCGAGGAAAAACATACACCATTAATAATTAGTTGAAAGGTGTGCCCGAATATGACCTTAGGCAGAAAGATCAATGTCAGAGTGACGATTCAATAACCAACAGTCTAAGAACGAACTGTCGATCGTTAACTTCAGAGCAATAGGGTTGCTAGAAGTACAGAACTCAAGTAGCATCTTTAGCAACTCAGCGTCCACTTTTTACCGCTGAATCCTGCGTCTGCTGCTTCGGCACCGGAAAGTTGCAAACTATGTAAAATAGGCCAAAACAACATAAGAACATCATCTTAATGTGAAATATATCAATGAATAAGGATAAATTATGATACAAAATAGTGATGCATTTTGGACGTATCAACACCCCCAAGCTTAGACCTCGCTTGTCCCCAAGCGAATACTGAGCTCGGTAAACCTGTCCACAAGTTTAGAGAGTGAAGTGTCGATAAATAGAATACGAACAAGAAGCATCACAGTTTCTTCACCAACTCAAATATCCTCAACAGCAATCTTCAATTCATAAGGCCCTTATAAAAGAGTGGTAACACTTATATTCGGAAGTAGGGCTAAGGAAACTCATTAAATCATGGCAAACATGTCCTTTGGTCAAAGAGCAACTAATAGCTTTTACTTTTGCTCTTTCTCTTTATGTTTTGATGAGATTAACTGAAGTTTTTGAAAGAACATGTTATCAGGCAAGAAGTGAAAGTGTTAACACAAAGGAAGATATTCGCCTTAGCTGGGCTTGACAAACAACTTACTTATCAAGTGATAATGTCAACAAGGATATGATATGACAAATCTTAATGCAACTTTATATGAATGAATCCTTATCAACATCAAATGTCTGCTCTCTTTGAGAAATAGAAGGAAGTAGGAATAACTGACTCAATCTAAAATTAAAAGATAGGCCCTGCTCTAGGGTAGTAGGGAAAACTCATGTGCTATCCTTAAATCAAACAGAATGAAAACAAGTTTTGAGGGGTGCATGATTTGTCAACGAATGCTAATAGATAACTCAATTAATTCTCGAGATGGACAAGTTTCGAGGAACGGCTCCCGCACGAGGACGATCACATCCTCTTAATCTCCTTTGTTTATCACTGCCAAAGTTTTCTGATTTCTCATGAACAAAGCGTGAAGGAGGGTTTGTTTGTTGTATATTATTTTTGAGCCAGGCGCACTCTTTGCCAGTTCCTTCTCGTATTATGGGTTTGCACATTAGACGTGCAATCCCGGGATGAAGCTTGTCCAACTCAAAAAACCATGAATTAACTATTACTTCCTTATGAGCTAAAGCAGAGGCACAAAATAGAAGATTTTGAACATTTAAGGATAACACATAAATTATGTACTTTAGGAGGTGGTAGTGGAATACCACGAATAGGAAGGTATGGTGGACTCATATGGAAGGTATTGCCTTAAGGGTATGGATGCACAAGCAGAATTCCGCTTAGTACATGATACGTCCAAAACGTATCTATAATTTCTGCTTGCTCCATGCCTCTTTTGGGTGATATTGCTATGATATTTATACACTTCCATACACTTTTTATCATATTTGGACTAACCTATTAACTCAGTGCACCCCAGTGCCAGTTTCTGTTTTCGGCTGTTTTTGTATTTCAGGTTTTCCCATTACGAGAACTGCCAGAAAAATTCCGGAAAAATTATATAAAAAATCAGCGTTCCAGAAGCTACCAGGCACCCGAAGTACAGCCGGAGAGGGGCTACCAGGGCTCCAGGCGCCATGGTGGCGCGGGCCCCCCTGGCCGCGCCGGGGGGGCGCCTGGGCCCCCCGAGCCTCGTCTGATGCCCCCCTTTGGCATATATTTATATCGTGTCCCGAAACCCTCGAGACGGAAACCCTTTTTCGCGATCTCATCTCTGTTCCGCCGCCGCCGCCGCTTCCAAGATCGGGAGCACCAGGAGAACTCTTCCCGGCACCCTGCCGGAGGGGAGGATCACCACCGGGAGCTTCTCCACCACCATGGACACCTCCCGGATGAGTTGTGAGTAGTCTCCCTTGGACCATGGGTCCATGACCAGTAGCTATGTGATGTTCTCCTCCCGTTCTTGTGCTTCACTAATTAGTCCTCGTGAGCTGCCCTACATGATCGAGGCACATATGTAATCCTTATGCTGTTGCTATGATGAGTTTGCTGGGATCCGATGGATTGTGAGATTATGTTCAGATTGTGTTTGAGTAATATATTTGATCTACCTCTTTTATATTTATGTTCGTAAGTAATTATTGCATGTTCTCCGTTGTTATTTACTGCTTTGGCCAAGTAGTAGGTAGTGACTCCAAGAGGGAACATTATGCTTGATTGTGGGTTCATGCCCCTCGATGACTAGCTTGAGTGACAGAAACATGAGTCTAGGGGATGTGCTGTTGCCACAAGGGGGAAAACAACGGTGCTTGTGCCCGCGGGTGCAAGGATTGTTTACTTTACGCAAAGTTCTTTTAATGCAGTTGTCTGTTGCTTTGAGTTTACACTATGGGTGGGACTCGCAACTTAATACCAGCGAGATGTTCTGGATAGATATCTCAAGGTGGATGATTAGTAGTAGATGCAGATGGATTTCGGTCTACTTGCCTTGGCGTACCGCCCATGCTTTGAACCTCTACCTTTCTTGAAACATAGTTAGCATTGGTTTGCGGACATAATTCTGTCAATTGCCCAGCTGTAATTCGTTTACCTTACATGGCTGTTTTACCGTCTTTTGGGAGAGAGACATCACTAGTGAACATCATGGGACTCCGGTCCATATTACCATCATTGATCACATCCGCTATTTACTTTCCGCTTTTTACTTACTATTGCAGCAATACCTATCACTATTATCACTTGCGTTTGATCCTTTGTAAACGATAAGGCCGGAGGGATTGACAACCTCTCTGTACTCGTTGGGAGCAAAGTTATTTGTATCTGTGTGCAGGTCCACGTTGATTGCTAATATCTGGCGCCGTTAGCAGTTGACACCTTCTTATTGAAACTGGGAGTCTCAGGGGAAATCGATCCTTGGTATCTTTGCCAAGGGAAAACTTCCGCTACACTGCATCTCAAACCTTCCACTTGGGGCAACCAACGAGGGGCGAGAAGCCATCAAGCAAAGTTTTCTGGCGCCGTTGCCGGGGACTCCACTCTTCAGGATAGGGGAGTTGCACGCTATCTTTTATCTTTGCTTTTTAGTCTTGTTAGTTTACCTTTCAGTTTTCTTTATGTCTTTTCATTAGTTTTGCTTAATGGAAAACAACAAAAATATGAGAGAGCTTTATAAGCTCTACCTTGCTTTGGGACATGATGTGTTTGAAGAGAAAATTAAAAAACCTATGGAACTTTATTATTTGCATAACAATCATGATGGTGGTGATGTTATTAGTATGCTTTCTTTGAATATCAATATTGCTAATGACATGGAAAGCTCTAAGCTTGGGGATGACACGCTTGATGAACATGATATTTTTAGTCCCCCAACTTTTGAGGAGAAAATTTACTTTTATGATATGCCTCCTAAATACGATGATTACCATGATGGTTATGATAGTCTTACTCTCACTATTCCTAATAAGAAAGATTTTGCTTATATGAAGAGTAATGACACTTTTATGCTTTTGGATCATGGAAATAATGCCTTATGTGATGCTTATATTGTTGAGTTTATTCGTGATCCCACTAAAAATTATTATGAGAAGGGAACATATGCTTATAAATATTTCAATAATATCAAGTTCCCTCTCTTTATGTTGAAGGTTTTGAAGCTGCACTTGTTTTGTCTTCCTATGCTTATCGCTTTGTGCTTCAATGAATTATTCTATTGCAATATTCCTATGCATAGGAAGCATGTTAGGCTTAAATGTATTTGGTATTTGCTTCTTGATGCTCTCTTTTGTTCTTCAACTCTTATTCCTACGAGAGCATCATTAAAGTCTTAAGCCTATCTTTATGGCTATAAAGAAAGAGCTCTAGGGAGACAACCCTTGTTATCTTTGCTTTCAGTTGTTCTTTCAGTTTGTAGTGGTCTTGATGTTTGTTACTACAGTAGCATCATCATTGTATCTTTACTTTTCAATTTTGTGCCAAGTGTAGCCTCTGATTGCAAGAAAGTTCAAAAGTTGTGACGTGTTGTCCAGGAAACAGATTCTGTCCTTGGATAGAAAATTCGTATAAAATCACCAGATCATCTTTTTGGTCTGAATTTTTTCGAAAACGTGCTCTATATAATTGTATTTCGTGCGTCTGTTCTGAGTTTTTTGATTAGAGTTGCAGAAGTGCCCCGAAAAAATCATTTACTACCTGTTGTTCTGTTTTTCACAGATTCTGTCCTGTTTTGCCTTTCCTTCATTTTGCAAACCTTGAGCTTGCTTTTTCTTTGCAAAAACCTTTTGGCAATCTTGAGAAACAGTAGACCTTCAAGAATATCTTTATTTCCAGCAAGGAACAATTATTTTATTAAGGGTACTAACCTCGCTAATCAGATTATGATGAGTTATGTATGAAGGGAGTTTTCAAGTGTGCGAGGGAAGATGATAAAAAGATTCAGGAGTGTCAAACGCTCAAGCTTGGGGATGCCCCCATGCACCCCAAAGAAATATTCAAGGAGACTCAAGCGTCTAAGCTTGGGGATGCCCCCGTGCATCCCCTTCTCCATCAACATTATCAGTTCGTCCTTCGTTCCACTATATTTTTATCACTTCATGTGTTATGTGCTACGCTTGGAGCATCTTGATTTTAGTTTTCCTTTTTAGTTTTCTTTAGCTTTTCATAACGAGTCGGAACTCAGCTTTCTTTATGTGGGAGAGAAACACGCTCCACTTCTACCTAGAACACAACATAGAATTTTTATGTCTATCTTTGCTGTGTGTGCTCTTTGTCTTTCAATAGCTATTATCATGCTTAGCTCTTAGTTTTCATGCTTATCTTTTTAAAGAGCTTTTGTTTAGTTGGTTGCTTGAACTCTCTTTAGTTATCATGCTTATCTTATTAAGATAGTTTGCTTCCGTTGCATTGGTTGATATGTCTATGATAAAGATGGTACGTGCATAATGGCGCTTAGTAGTTCATGTTTTCTTATGGTTAGTCTCAAATAGCTGGGGGGTTCCCAATGTGTTATTGGAGTACCAACATGATTTGTTTGCCTATGATGTGGTATGGTTTAGTAATATCTTCCTTCGAGAATTTATTTTGATTGACTTGGTGTATGCTCACGCATATTTAAGACTGTAAAGAAAGTCTGTCAAGCCTTGATGATATTTTGTTTCTGAGTAGCGATATAACTTCCATGCCTGATTCAATGTTGCTTTGTCGCTCTGCATGATTATGACTGTCATTGCTCTCTTAGTTGGTCGCTCCCAGTCTTTTGCTAACCTCCACCTGTACTAAGCGGACTGACTGCTTGTGCATCCAAATTCTTTTAAACCAGTTATGCCATATGAGTCCACCATACCTTCCTACATGGTATTTACCTGCCATTCCTAACGGAGACTTGCATGTACCATCTCGAAATTATTCAAAGAAAAGCATTCCTATTTTGTGCCTATGTTTTAAGTTCATGAGGAAGTAGTAGTTAATTCATCATCTTTTTAAGTTGGACAAGCTTCACCCCGGGATTGCATGTATAATGTGCAAACCCATAATACGAGAAGGAACTGGCATTGAGTGCGCCCGGCTCAAAAATAATATAACAAACAAACCCTCCTTCACGCTTTGTTCATGAGAAATCAGAAAACTTTGGCAGTGATAAACAAAGGAGATTAAGAGGATGTGATCGTCCTCATTCGGGAGCCGTTCCTCGAAACTTGTCCATCTCAAGAAGTGATTGAGTTGTCTGCTAGCATTCGTTGACGGAACATGCATAATCTAAAAAATAATTAATTATTACTTCTGTTTTTAAAACCAAGAGCTCTGGTACATGTTTTGTCTTTGTTTCCGACTACGGGTTTTCAACCTTGCCAACAAAAGCCACGGTTCGAGAGTCTCCACCTTCTTTTAAAGCACCAACTACTGAGAGCATGATTGTCATTCTGAGTGTAATGTGCATTGTCCCAAAGTAGCATTGTCTTTTGCATGATTGTGATATCGTTTATTTTGAAATCATTGTATCTAGTCATCACTTAAACCTTGGAGGTGCCCCTGCATTTATGTTTTGCTTCACTAAAGGGGGCAAGCGAGATATCACTTTATCATATTTGCACACCATGCTCATTACAAATCTATTTGATGTTTCAGTATCATATTGTAAAACTTTCAGTTCTTTGTGATTTTCTCATGAGGCAACTTAATTACTATAGATTCATTGTCTCAGTAAGCTTTTGTCATATGACTATAAAAAGTCCTATATGGTTAATAGCATGTCACCACAGAAATTATTCTTGTTATCATTTACCTACTCGAGGACGAGCAGGAATTAAGCTTGGGGATGTTGATACGTCCAAAACGTATCTATAATTTCTGCTTGCTCCATGCCTCTTTCGGGTGATATTGCTATGATATTTATACACTTCCATACACTTTTGATCATATTTGGACTAACCTATTAACTCAGTGCACCCCAGTGCCAGTTTCTGTTTTCGGCTGTTTTTGTATTTCAGGTTTTCCCATTACGAGAACTGCCAGAAAAATTCCGGAAAATTTTTATAAAAAATCAGCGTTCCAGAAGCTACCAGGCACCCGAAATACAGCCGGAGGGGGGCCACCAGGGCTCCAGGCGCCCTGGTGGCGCGGGCCCCCATGGCCGCGCCGGGGGGGGCGCCTGGGCCCCCCGAGCCTCGTCTGATGCCCCCCTTTGGCATATATTTATATCGTGTCCCGAAACCCTCGAGACGGGAACCCTTTTTCGCGATCTCATCTCTGTTCCACCGCCGCCGCCGCCTCCAAGATCGGGAGCACCAGGAGAACTCTTCCCGGCACCCTGCCGGAGGGGAGGATCACCACCGGGAGCTTCTCCACCACCATGGACGCCTCCCGGATGAGTTGTGAGTAGTCTCCCTTGGACCATGGGTCCATGACCAGTAGCTATGTGATGTTCTCCTCCCGTTCTTGTGCTTCACTAATTAGTCCTCGTGAGCTACCCTACATGATCGAGGAACATGTGTAATCCTTATGCTGTTGCTATGATGAGTTTGCTGGGATCCGATGGATTGTGAGAGTATGTTCAGATTGTGTTTGAGTAATATATTTGATCTACCTCTTTTATATTTATGTTCGTAAGTAATTCTTGCATGTTCTCCGTTGTTATTTACTGCTTTGGCCAAGTAGTAGGTAGTGACTCCAAGAGGGAACGTTATGCTTGATTGTGGGTTCATGCCCCTCGATGACTAGCTTGAGTGACAGAAACATGAGTCTAGGGGATGTGTTGTTGCCACAAGGGGGAAAACAACGGTGCTTGTGCCCGCGGGTGCAAGGATTGTTTACTTTACGCAAAGTTCTTTTAATGCAGTTGTCTGTTGCTTTGAGTTTACACTATGGGTGGGACTCGCAACTTAATACCAGCGAGATGTTCTGGATAGAAATCTCAAGGTGGATGATTAGTAGTAGATGCAGATGGATTTCGGTCTACTTGCCTTGGCATACCGCCCATGCTTTGAACCTCTATCTTTCTTGAAACATAGTTAGCATTGGTTTGCGCACATAATTCTGTCAATTGCCCAGCTGTAATTCGTTTACCTCATATGGCTGTTTTACCGTCTTTTGGGAGAGAGACATCACTAGTGAACATCATGGGACTCCGGTCCATATTACCATCATTGATCACATCCGCTATTTACTTTCCGCTTTTTACTTACTATTGCAGCAATACCTATCACTATTATCACTTGCGTTTGATCCTTTGTAAACGTAAGGCCGGAGGGATTGACAACCTCTCTGTACTCGTTGGGAGCAAAGTTATTTGTATCTGTGTGTAGGTCCACGTTGATTGCTAATATCTGGCGCCGTTAGCAGTTGACACCTTCTTGTTGAAACTGGGAGTCTCAGGGGAAATCGATCCTTGGTATATTTTCCAAGGGAAAACTTCCGCTACACTGCATCTCAAACCTTCCACTTGGGGTAACCAACGAGGGGCGAGAAGCCATCAGTACAGAGTTAGGCTAGCAAAGGTTTTGAGAGAACAGACAATTGATGATGACTAAGATGCAAAACAATATAAAGCATTAACATTGAGATAAGCATAACACATCAAGTTGTCTTCCTTGTCAGCATAACACTTCAAGCATAATAACATAAAGGTTTTGGCTATGTCGATACTTTAAGAAAATCATGCTTGTTGTTATGACCAAAGCTATGTTTGCCAAAATTAAATAAAGTTTTCACAGCCATACCTGATATAAGGTCAATACTCCCCATAAGAATCATCATGTAAGATCGATTGCGTGAAGAGAATACCGAGTGCAGCAAAGGAACCAATCGACTTCTCATTAATATTCCATCATAGACGACTCCACACTCACGGATACAATCTCTCCACCGAAGGAGTGATAGGCCTCAATGCACACACCTATTTCATATAATAACCTCCCTAGACATGATACGACTCTACTTGACTCTAAAAGACAAAAGGTAAAGATAAAGATACCGGGCACTCCCCCAAGCTTGGAACAAGCCAAGGGAATGCCGTTACCCAAGGAGATTTCACTCCTCATCCTTGTTGGCGTTGATCACGTAGTCCTCGGGGAAACGCTTCCATGGAAGGGGTTCTCCAGTCTCATATGAGAAGTTCGTCTCCTGAATCCTGCATGCAGCACCCATACCCATGCGCATAAACCTTAGTTCATACTCACAGTTCTGGCGATGTAGGTCATAAATTTGCCCTTGGAGCTCTTTAATTCTTTCTTCAGATGCGGTGATGCTTTCCCACATCTCCTTCATCTCCTTCAGGAAATAGGTCTTCAGCTCGTTGATGATGTCAAAGTTAGCTTCAACACCACGCTCGATCATCTTCTTGTACTCAAAGACTTCTTGCTCCACTTCTTCCAGCCTGGCCTGGATGCTCCCCTCCTTGATAGGTCCCTTCAGATCTTCTTGATGAAGGACACCGTCCTCCATCCGAACAACCTGAGGGTGCTTCTTCACCTCAGCGAGGTAAGGGTTGATGACGTTGACGACGAACTTGTCCTTGGGGGAACTTGGAGAAGCCATGGCACCTAGATTCAGCTGAAAGATTCCTGGCAGAAACAGATCGAAAAGAAAACACACGAAATCGCGAGATACGTTGCCGGAACAGTCCGGTAAAATATATAGCAAAAATTTATGTACAGAAAGGAAGGTAACAGGCTAAAGCGGGGTCGGAGGCGGACTTCCGGGTGTCCAGGCGCCCTGGCGGCGCGTCCAGGAGGTAGGGCGCGCCAGGGGGGCGCCTGGACCCCCTGGAGCTCGTCTCCGGCTCCGCTTAGGCTCAGAATTTTACTAATTTTGCAAAAACTCATAATATGGAACTTTTATGGTGGTTCGTGATGTTTCCTTACCGTAATACATACCTTTTCTTTATTCTGCTTCTGCTGGCGTCTGAAATAGGGCTGCAACATGTTCTTTGTGAGTTGTTGTGTATATTATATTCACATCAACATTGACAGGGTCTCCTGCTATGTAATGCTTCAGTCTTTGTCCATTCACAACTTGAGGCTTGGTGCCTTCAAAATTGTTAATCTTAATTGCACCAGACCGATAAACTTCTTCAATATGAAATGGCCATTCCCACCTGGAAAGTAGTTTGCCTGCAGAAAACCTGAAACGGGATCTGATTGAAGAACCTTATGTGCAGTCCTCTCACCGGCATGATGTCCTCCATAGGGACTATCATGACATCGTCTGAGAATGTCCTTCTGCTCATGTTCCGGTATGCATCTTCTCACGATCCCGTCAGGACCTTCTTTGAAAAGATGTGGGTCATCCCAAAAGTAGTGCCTCAAATCATGAAAGAACTTCTTCCTTTGCTGAAATGTTAAACCTGGAGGCAAATACTTTGCAACAATAAAATTAGCATAATCTGCATAGCAAGGATCGGAAAGAGATTGTACTTTTACAACGGCAAGTTGCTCGTCTGGAAAACTATCGTTGACTGGGATGGGATCGTGCGGTATATCTTCCATCCTTGAAAGATTGTCCGCCACCGGATTGTCTTCCCCTTTCCTATCAACAATCTGCAAATCAAATTCTTGAAGAAGGAGTACCCATCTGATAAGCCTTGGCTTGGCATCCTTCTTTGTCATAAGGTATTTAATGGCAGCATGATCAGTATGAATAATAACTTTGGAATCAACAATATACTGCCTAAACTTATCACAAGCAAAAACTACAGCTAAGAATTCCTTCTCGGTAGTAGCATAATTCCTTTGAGAACTATCAAGGGTTTTACTAGCATAATGTATAACATTCAATTTTTTATCAACTCTTTGTCCTAAAACAGCTCCAACAGCAAAATCACTCGCATCACACATAATCTCAAAAGGTAAATTCCAGTCAGGTGGTTGTACTATAGGAGCGGTTATTAAAGCTTTCTTAAGAACTTCAAAAGCTTCCTTACAATCCTCATCGAATACAAAAGGAACGTCCTTCTGGAGAAGATTAGTGAGGGGCCTCGAAGTCTTAGAAAAGTCTTTAATAAATCTTCTATAGAAACCAGCATGACCAAGAAAACTGCGAATACCTTTGATGTCCCTTGGATAGAGCATCCTTTCAATTGCTTCGATCTTGGCCTTGTCCACCTCAATTCCCCTTTCGGAAATCTTGTGACCAAGAACAATTCCTTCATTAACCATGAAGTGGCACTTCTCCCAGTTGAGTACCAAATTCGTCTACTCACATCTCTGCAAAACTTTATTAAGGTTGTGGAGACAATGGTCAAAAGAAGTTCCATAGACGGAGAAATCGTCCATGAAGACTTCCATAATATCCCCACAGAACCCATGAAAGATAGCAGACATACACCTTTGAAAAGTAGCAGGGGCATTACATAAACCAAAAGGCATACGCCTGTAAGCATAAGTACCAAAGGGACAAGTAAAATTGGTCTTCTCTTGATCAGCAGTGTTAACATGAATTTGAGAGAAGCCAGAATAACCATCGAGATAACAAAAGTGGGTATTTTTGGATAACCTTTCAAGCATTTGGTCGATGAACGGCAACGGGTAGTGATCCTTCCTGGTTGCCTTGTTCAACTTCCTGTAATCAATACACATTCTATATCCAATAATAATTCTCTGAGGTATTAGTTCATTGTTATCATTAGGAACCACAGTTGTACCTCCTTTCTTAGGAACACAATGTACCGGGCTTACCCACTTACTATCAGCTATAGGGTAGATAATACTTGCGGCTAGAAGCTTGAGAATCTCAGTTCTTACAACATCATCATCTTCGGGTTCAACCGTCATTGATGATCGACAACTGGTTTAGCATCAGGCTCATCAATTCTTCTCTCACTTTTATTTATTACGCCTGTCACAAGAGAGTGCTCCCTTATCCTTGCGGGAAAAAGAGGCTTTTCATATATAACTACAGGCAAAATAGGGTCAGCAACATGAATATCAACAGGTAGCTCTTTAAAGGGTTCATGATGCTGGTCTCTCTTCTTTTTAAAAGAATCAACGTGAGAGGCAAAATTCTTACAGAAATCAATCACTAGATGGGAATCAAGACCAATCTTAGAGCAAAAGGTATTGAAGTAATCAGTTTTCACATAGCTCTCAATATAATCATGTTCCTAATTTATAGCGGGTTCAATACCTTTATCGATTTCCCAATCTTAGGTATTCCCCTGGATCCTTTCAATGAGATCCCACCTTTCTTCAACACTCTTCGTCTGAAATACCCCACTAGAGGAGGCATCCAGCATCTCCTTATCCTGACGAGAAAGTCTGGCATAAAAATTTGTAAGTATAATTTCCTTGGGGAGCTCATGAATAGGACATTTGAGCATTAGGGACTTCAATCTCCCCCAAGCTTGAGCAATGCTCTCTCCGTCACGAGACCTAAAGTTATAGATATAGTTCCTGTCTCGATGAATTTCATGAAGAGGATAAATAGTATAAAAGAGAGACATAAGCTCTTGCCACTCAAGCAAGTGTGAGTTATCGAGAAGCCTATACCAATCTGAAGCTTTATCTATAAGTGATACGGCAAACAATTTCCTCATGACAAACTCCCTCGATACACCTGCAAGCTTAAATAATGAACATAGTTGTGACAGATATAGCAAGTGTTCACCGGGATGTCTGTCTCCTGCATAACGATTAGTCAAAACATAATCGATAATACCAGCTGGTATTTTATAGGGCACAATTTCAGTAGGGGGAGGAGCAACCACCACAGGTGTGGGGCGTCTTCCCGCAAGCAACGATCCAATAGCACGGTTGTCCATAAGGACAAAGAGCAGCAACAGCAAAAAATAAATTAAACAGGAATATAAAAACTTCCTTACCAGTTTCAATTTACCAATAGCGCTACGCTCCCCGGCAACGGCGCCAGAAAACGGTACTTGATGACCCACAACCGTAAGGGATCTATTGCAGCGTTTTCGATAAGTAAGAGTGTCGAACCCAACGAGGAGCAGAAGGTATTGATAAGCGATTCTGAGCAAGGAACTACTGCAAGCACTGAAAGATAACTTTTTAGGTGTTTTCTTGATATAAGCAACAGGAAAGTAAAAGCAAGTAAAGTAAAAGGCACTAAGAGTAACAAGTGGCCCAATCCTTTCTGAGCAAAGGAGAGGCCTAGCAACTGAACTTATAAAGGCTAAAGCGTTCCTGAGGACACACGGGAGAGGTAGTCATGTGCTTTCGCCATATCCCGTATCGGTACTATGTTATGTGTTGATAAGTGTTGAGGGGGTGGAGCTATGCTAGTGCACTCTCTAGACTAAGATGAGTGCACTCTTATGATTAAAGACCTTGCAAGCATCCGCAAATACAAGATAGTATTTAAGGCAAAAGCCTAACCATAGCAATACGATCGAGGATCCATTGTTCCCTTATGCAAAAGCGTGCGAACTGGGGTTCAGGTTTCTGTCACTCCGGCAACCCACCGTAAGCATTCTTTGTACACAATGTATTCTTTTAGGTCCTTAATAAGGTGAAGTGTTGAGTGTTCGACTCACACAACACCACTAGTAGAATGACAACGCAACTTAAGTATCAAACAATACATATTACTTCAACAGCATATGACTACTAACAACAAGACTTTTCCCATGTCCTCAAGAACTATGGTAACTACTCACAAGACATAAAAGATATCATGATCAGTGGAGATAAATGGATGATAAACAATCTGGACATAATGATATTTCTCCAACAAAACTCAATAGCATTCACCACAAAGTAGTAATCAACACCGATGGAGTAGAGAGGATGGATAGTACGAGTTACAACACAAGTTGCAATTGTGAGATGAGATTTGGATGAAGATGGTGTTGGGGAACGTAGTATTTTAAAATTTTCCTACGATCACGCAAGATCTATCTACCAGATGCATAGCAACGAGAGGGAAGAGTGTGTCTACGTACCCTCATAGACCGGGAGCGGAAGCGTCAAGTGACGCGGTTGATGTTGTCGAACTTCTTCACGATCCAACCGATCAAGCACCGAACGTACGGCACCTCCGCGTTCAGCACACGTTCAGCTTGATGACGTCCCACGAGCTCTTGATCCAGTTGAGCTTCACGGGAGAGTTTCGTCAGCACGACGGCGTAGTGACGGATATGATGTGTTCACCGGCGCAGGGCTTCGCCTAAGCTCCGCGACGGTATGACCGAGGTGTGATTCTGTGGAGGGGGGCACCGCACACGGCTAAAACAATTCAACTTGTGTGTCTTTGGGTGCCCCCCCTGCCCCCGT
This sequence comes from Secale cereale, assembly GCA_902687465.1. Classification (NCBI taxonomy): domain Eukaryota; kingdom Viridiplantae; phylum Streptophyta; class Magnoliopsida; order Poales; family Poaceae; genus Secale; species Secale cereale. The sequence continues at coordinate 597,544,597 of LR738712.1, forward strand.
ATATAAAGGAGCAAGGGAGGGAGGCCGGCCGGCCCTTCCTGGTGCGGCTAGGGAAGGAGTCCTACTAGGAATAGGATTGCAATCCTATTCCTAGTAGGATTCACCAAAAGGAAGAAGGGGGAAAGGAATAGGAGAGGTGGCGCCCCCCCCCCCCAATCCTAGTCCAACTAGGAACCCTAGGTGGGGGCGCCGGCCAGCCCTATGGGCTGCCTCTCTCTTTCCCTTTAGGCCCACTATGGACCATCCCCTCTCGTAGGGAGTTCCGGTAACCCCCTCCGGCATTCCCGATAAATCCGAAACTTTTCCGGAACACTTCCGGTGTCCTAATATAGTCGTCCAATATATCAATCTTTATGTCTCGGACATTCCGAGACTCCTCGTCATGTCCGTGATCTCATCCGGGACTCCGAACTACCTTCGGTACATCAATACTCATAAACTCATAATACCGATCGTCATCAAACGTTAAGCGTGCGGACCCTACGGGTTCGAGAACTATGTAGACATGACCGAGACTCATCTCCGGTCAATAACCAATAGCGGAACCTGGATGTTCATATTGGCTCCTACATATTCTACGAAGATCTTTTATCGGTCAGAACCGCATAACAACATACGTTGTTCCTTTTGTCAAGCGGTATGTTACTTGCCCGAGATTCGATCGTCGGTATCTCTATACCTAGTTCAATCTCATTACCCGCAAGTCTCTTTACTCGTTCCGTAACACATCATCTCGTGACTAACTCATTAGTCCTTTGCTTGCAAGGCTTATTGTGATGTGTGTTACCGAGAGGGCCCAGAGATACCTCTCCGACACTCGGAGTGACAAATCCTAATCTTGATCTATGCCAACACCACGAATACTTTCGGAGACACCTGTAGAGCATCTTTATGATCACCCAGTTACGTTGTGACGTTTGATAGCACACAAGGTGTTCCTACGGTATTCGGGAGTTGCATAATCTCATAGTCATAGGAACATGTATAAGTCATGAAGAAAGCAATAGCAGTAAAACTAAACGATCATAGTGCTATGCTAACGGATGGGTCTTGTGCATCACATCATTCTCCTAATGATGTGATCCCGTTGATCAAATGAAAACTCATGTCTATGGCCAAGAAACATAACCATCTTTGATCAATGAGCTAGTCTAGTAGAGGCATACTAGGGACATACTGTTTTGTCTACGTATTCACACATGTATTAAGTTTCCGGTTAATATAATTCTAGCATGAATAAAAGACATTTATCATGATATAAGGAAATACAAACATCTTTATTATTGCCTCTAGGGCATATTTCCTTCAGTCTCCCACTTGAACTAGAGTCAATAATCTAGCTTACATCGCCATGTGATTTAATACCGATGGTTCACATCGTTATGTGAATAACACCCATAGTTCACATCACCATGTGACCAACACCCAAAGGGTTTACTAGAGTCAATAATCTAGTTCACATCGCTATGTGATTAATACCCAAGAGTAATGAGGTGTGATCATGTTTTGCTTGTGAGAGAAGTTTAGTCAATGGGTCTGTCATATACAGATCCCTATGTATTTCGCAAATTTCTATGTCTATAATGCTCTGCATGGAGCTACTCTAGCTAATTGCTCCCACTTTCAATACGCATCCAGATTGATACTTAGAGTCATCTGGATTTAGTGTCAAAGCTTGCATCGGCGTAACCCTTTACGACGAACTCTTTATCACCTCCATAATCGAGAAATATTTCCTTGGTCATCCAATTACTAAGGATAATTTTGACCGTTGTACAGTGATCTACTCCTGGATCACTATTGTACCTCCCTGTCAAACTCTTGGCAAGGTACACAACGTGTTTTGTACACAGCATGGCATACTTTATAGAACCTATGGCTGAGACATAGGGAATGACTTTCATTCTCTCTATATTTTTCTGCCGTGGTCTGGCTTTGAGTCTTACTCAACTTCACACCTTACAAATCAGGCAAGAACTTCTTCTTTGACTTATCCATTTTGAACTAATTCTAAATCTTATCAAGGTATGTACTCATCGAAAGTCTTATCAAGCGTCTTGATCTATCTATATAGATTCTTGATGCTCAATATGTAAGCAGCTTCACCGAGGTCTTTCTTTGAAAAACTCCTTTCAAACACTCCTTTATGCTTTCCAGAAAATTCTACATCATTTCCGATCGACAATATGTCATTCACATATACTTATCAGAAAGGTTGTAGTGCTCCCACTCACTTCTTGTAAATACAGGCTTCTCCAAAAGTCTGTATAAAACCATATGCTTTGATCACCTCATCAAAGCGTATATTCCAACTCCGAGATGCTTGCACCAGTCCATAGATGGATCGCTGGAGCTTGCATAATTTGTTAGCACCTTTTGGATCGACAAAACCTTCTGGTTGTATCATATACAACTCTTCTTTGAGATATCCATTCAGGAATGTAGTTTTGACATCCATTTGCCAGATTTCTTAATCATAAAATGCGGCAATTGCTAACATGATTCGGACAGACTTAAGCATCGCTACAGGTGAGAAAGTCTCATCGTAGTCAACTCCTTGAACTTGTCGAAAACCTTTCGCAACAAGTCGAGCTTTGTAAACAGTAATATTACCGTCTGCGTCGGTCTTCCTCTTGAAGATCCATTTATTTTCGATGGCTTGCCGATCATCGGGCAAGTCAACCAAAGTCCACACTTTGTTCTCATACATGGATCCCATCTCAGATTTCATGGCTTCAAGCCATTTTGCGGAATCTGGGCTCATCATCGCTTCCTCATAGTTCGTAGGTTCATCATGGTCTAGTAACATGATTTCCAGAACTGGGTTGCCGTACCACTCTGGTGCGGAACGTACTCTGGTTGATCTACGACGTTCAGTAGAAACTTGATCTGTAGTTTCATGATCATTATCATTAACTTCCTCACTAATTGGTGTAGGAATCACTGGAACAATTTCCTGTGATGTACTACTTTCCAATTCGGGAGAAGGTACAATTACCTCATCAAGTTCTACTTTCCTCCCACTCACTTCTTTCGAGAGAAACTCCTTCTCTAGAAAGGATCCATTTTAGCAACGAATATCTTGCCTTCGGATCTGTGATAGAAGGTGTACCCAACAGTCTCTTTTGGGTATCCTATGAAGATTTACTTCTACGGTTTGGGTTCGAGCTTATCATGTTGAAACTTTTCCACATAAGCATCGTAGTCCCAAACTTTAAGAAACAACAACTTTGGTTTCTTGCCAAACCATAGTTCTTAAGGCATTGTCTCAACGGATTCAGATGAGGCCCTTATTTAACGTGAATGCAGCTGTCTCTAATGCATGACCCAAAACGATAGTGGTAAATCGGTAAGAGACATCATAGATCGCACCATATCCAATAAAGTACGGTTACGACATTCGGACACACCATTGTGTTGTGGTGTTCCGGGTGGCGTGAGCTGTGAAACTATTCCACATTGTTTCAAATGAAGACCAAACTCGTAACTCAAATATTCTCCTCCACGATCAGATCGTAGAAACTTTATTTTCTTGTTACGATGATTCTCTACTTCACTCTGAAATTCTTTGAACTTTTCAAATGTTTCAGACTTGTGCTTTATTAAGTAGATATACCCATATCTGCTCAAATCATCAGTGAAGGTTAGAAAATAACGATACCCGCCGCGAGCTTCAACACTCATTGGTCCGCATACATCAGTATGTATGATTTCCAACAAATATGTTGCTCGCTCCATAGTTCCGGAGAACGGAGTTTTTAGTCATCTTGCCCATGAGGCATGGTTCGCAAGCACCAAGTGATTCATAATCAAGTGATTCCAAAAGTCCATCTTTATGGAGTTTCTTCAAGCGTTTTACACCAATATGACCTAAACGGCAGTGCCACAAATAAGTTGCACTATCATTATTAACCTTGCATCTTTTGGTTTCAATATTATGAATATGTGTATCACACGATTGAGATCCAACAAACTATTTTCATTGGGTGTATGACCATAGAAGGTTTTATTCATGTAAACAGAACAACAATTATTCTCTAACTTACATGAATAACCGTATTGCAATAAACATGATCAAATCACATTCATGCTCAACACAAACACCAAATAACAGTTATTTAGGTTCAACACTAATCCCGAAAGTATAGGGAGTGTGCGATGATGATCATATCAATCTTGGAACTGCTTCCAATACACATCGTCACTTCATCCTTTAACTAGTTTATGTTCATCATGCAACTCCCACTTCGAGTTACTACTCTTTAGCAACTGAACCAATATCAAATACCGAGGGGTTGCTATGAACACTAGTAAAATACACATTAATAATCTGTATATCAAATATACCTTTGTTCTCTTTGCCATCCTCCTTATCCGCCAAGTATCTAGGGCAGTTCCACTTTTAGTGACCATTTCCTTTGCAGTATAAGCACTTGTTTCAGGCTTGAGTTTAGCTTTGGGTTTCTTCACTGGAGTGACAACTTGCTTGTCATTCTTCTTGAAGTTCCCCTTCTATCCCTTTGCCCTTTACTTGAAACAAGTGGTCTTGTTAACCATCAACACTTGATGCTTTTTCATGATTTCTAATTTCGCCTACTTCAGTATCGCGAAGAGCTGGGAATTCCTTTCGTCATCCCTTGCATATTATAGTTCATCACGAAGTTCTACTAACTTGGTGATGGTGTCTAGACAACTTTGTCAATTACTATCTTATCAGGAAGATTAACTCCCACTTGATTAAAGTAATTGCAGTACCCAGACAATCTGAGCACATGCTCACTGGTTGAGCTATTCTCCTCCATCTTGTAGGCAAAGTACTGTCAGAGGTCTTATACCTCTCGACACGGGCATGAGTTTGAAATACTAATTTCCACTCTTGGAACATCTTATATGCTCCGTGGCGTTCAAAACGTTTTTGAAGTCCCGGTTCTAAGCCGTAAAGCATGGTGCACTAAACTATCAAGTAGTCATCATACTGAGCTTTTGTCAAAACGTTCATAACGTCTACATCTGCTCCTGCAATAGGTCTGTCACCTAGCGGTGCATCAAGGACATATTTCTCTGTGCAGCAATGAGGATAATCCTCAGATCACGGAACAATTCCGCATCATTGCTACTAACATCTTTCAACTTGGTTTTCTCTAGGAACATATGAAAAAATAAACGGGGAGCAATCATCGCGAGCTATTGATCTACAACATAGATATGCTAATACTACCAGGACTAAGTTCATGATAAATTAAAGTTCAATTAATCATATTACTTAAGAACTCCCACTTAGATAGACATCCCTCCGGTCATCTAAATGATCACGTGATCCAAATCAACTAAACCATGTCCGATCATCACGTGAGATGGAGTAGTTTCAATGGTGAACATCTTATGTTGATCATATCTACTATATGATTCACGCTCGACCTTTCGGTCTCCAGTGTTCCGAGGCCATATCTGTATATGCTAGGCTCGTCAAGTTTAACCCGAGTATTCTGCGTGTGCAAAACTGGCTTACACCCGTTGTATTTGAACGTAGAGCTTATCACACCCGATCATCACGTGGTGTCTTGGCACGACGAACTTTCGCAACGGTGCATACTCAGGGAGAACACTTATACCTTGAAATTTAGTAAGGGATCATCTTATAATGCTACCGTCGATCTAAGTAAAATAAGAAGCATAATAAGATAAACATCACATGTAATCAAAATATGTGACATGATATGGCCATCATCATCTTGTGCTTTTGATCTCCATCTCCAAAGCACCGTCATGATCACCTTCGTCACCGGCGCGACACCTTGATCTCCATCGTAGCATCGTTGTCGTCTCGCCAACTATTGCTTCTACGACTATCGCTACCGTTTAGTGATAAAGTAAAGCAATTACATGGCGATTGCATTTCATACAATAAAGCGACAACCATATGGCTCCTGCCAGTTGCCGATAACTTTACAAAACATGATCATCTCATACAAAACCGTAACTCATCATGTCTTGACCATATCACATCACAACATGCCCTGCAAAAACAAGTTAGACGTCCTCTACTTTGTTGTTGCAAGTTTTACGTGGCTGCTACGGGCTTAGCAAGAACCGTTCTTACCTACGCATACAAAACCACAACGATGTTTCGTCAAGTATGTGTTGTTTTAACCTTCACAAGGACCGGGCGTAGCCACACTTGATTCAGCTAAAGTGAGAGAGACAGACACCCGCCAGTCACCTTTAAGCAACGAGTGCTCGTAAGGTGAAACCAGTCTCGCGTAAGCGTACGCGTAATGTCGGTCCGGGCCGCTTCATCTCACAATACCGCCGAAGCAAAGTATGACATGCTAGTAAGCAGTATGACTAGTATCGCCCACAACTCATTGTGTTCTACTCGTGCATATCATCTACGCATAGACCTGGCTCATGATGCCACTGTTGGGGAACATAGTATTTTAAAATTTTCCTACGATCACGCAAGATCTATCTACCAGATGCATAGCAACGAGAGGGAAGAGTGTGTCTACGTACCCTCGTAGACCGGGAGCAGAAGCGTCAAGTGACGCGGTTGATGTTGTCGAACTTCTTCACGATCCAACCGATCAAGCACCGAACGTACGGCACCTCCGCGTTCAGCACACGTTCAGCTTGATGACGTCCCACGAGCTCTTGATCCAGTTGAGCTTCACGGGAGAGTTTCGTCAGCACGACGGCGTAGTGACGGATATGATGTGTTCACCGGCGTAGGGCTTCGCCTAAGCTCCGCGACGGTATGACCGAGGTGTGATTCTGTGGAGGGGGCACCGCACACGGCTAAAACAATTCAACTTGTGTGTTTTTGGGTGCCCCCCTGCCCCCGTATATAAAGGAGCAAGGGAGGGAGGCCGGCCGGCCCTTCCTGGTGCGGCTAGGGAAGGAGTCCTACTAGGAATAGGATTGCAATCCTATTCCTAGTAGGATTCACCAAAAGGAAGAAGGGGGAAAGGAATAGGAGAGGTGGCGCCCCCCCCAATCCTAGTCCAACTAGGAACCCTAGGTGGGGGCGCCGGCCAGCCCTATGGGCTGCCTCTCTCTTTCCCTTTAGGCCCACTATGGACCATCCCCTCTCGTAGGGGGTTCCGGTAACCCCCTCCGGCATTCCCGATAAATCCGAAACTTTTCCGGAACACTTCCGGTGTCCGAATATAGTCGTCCAATATATCAATCTTTATGTCTCGGACATTCCGAGACTCCTCGTCATGTCTGTGATCTCATCCGGGACTCCGAACTACCTTCGGTACTTCAATACTCATAAACTCATAATACCGATCGTCATCAAACGTTAAGCGTGCGGACCCTACGGGTTCGAGAACTATGTAGACATGACCGAGACTCATCTCCGGTCAATAACCAATAGCGGAACCTGGATGTTGATATTGGCTCCTACATATTCTACGAAGATCTTTTATCGGTCAGAACCGCATAACAACATACGTTGTTCCTTTTGTCAAGCGGTATTTTACTTGCCCGAGATTCGATCGTCGGTATCTCTATACCTAGTTCAATCTCGTTACCGACAAGTCTCTTTACTCGTTCCGTAACACATCATCTCGTGACTAACTCATTAGTCCTTTGCTTGCAAGGCTTATTGTGATGTGTGTTACCGAGAGGGCCCAGAGATACCTCTCCGACACTCGGAGTGACAAATCCTAATCTTGATCTATGCCAACACCACAAATACTTTCGGAGACACCTGTAGAGCATATTTATGATCACCCAGTTACGTTGTGACGTTTGATAGCACACAAGGTGTTCCTACGGTATTCGGGAGTTGCATAATCTCATAGTCATAGGAACATGTATAAGTCATGAAGAAAGCAATAGCAGTAAAACTAAACGATCATAGTGCTATGCTAACGGATGGGTCTTGTCCATCACATCATTCTCCTAATGATGTGATCCCGTTGATCAAATGACAACTCATGTTTATGGCCAGGAAACATAACCATCTTTGATCAATGAGCTAGTCTAGTAGAGGCATACTAGGGACATACTGTTTTGTCTATGTATTCACACATGTATTAAGTTTCCGGTTAATACAATTCTAGCATGAATAAAAGACATTTATCATGATATAAGGAAATACAAACATCTTTATTATTGCCTCTAGGGCATATTTCCTTCAGATGGAGATGGTGCTGGTGTTGGGGATGATGTTGATGATGATCTCGATGATGCCCGTGACGATGGTGATGACGATGGCGACGATCTCCCCTTCCGGGAGGTGATCTCCCCGACGGAATCTGCCCGCCGGAGATGGATTTTTATCCTCTGTAGGTTTCCGCCACGGAGCGGTGGCGGAACTCCGTAACAACTCTCATTTTTAGGGTTTTTGGATAACGAAGAGTATATAGGCAAAAGGGAGCAGCCGGAGGTGGGCCAGGGGGTCCAGGCGCCCCCCCCCCCCCGGCGCGGCCAGGGGGGCGCGCCCCCAGGGTGCCTGGACACCCTGTGGCCCCCGTCTGGCCGCCCTTTTGCGTGCCTTCGTGATTCGTCTGGAAAATACCCTCCGTCGATTTTCAGGTAATTTGGAGGTATTCTTCTTCAGCAACTCAGCGTCCACTTTTTACCGCTGAATCCTGCGTCTGCTGCTTCGGCACCGGAAAGTTGCAAACTGTGTAAAATAGGCCAAAACAACATAAGAACATCATCGTAATGTGAAATATATCGATGAATAAGGATAAATTATGATACAAAATAGTGATGCATTTTGGACGTATCAACACCCCCAAGCTTAGACCTCGCTTGTCCCCAAGCGAATACTGAGCTCGGTAAACCTGTCCACAAGTTTAGAGAGTGAAGTGTCGATAAATAGAATATGGACAAGAAGCATCACAGTTTCTTCACCAACTCAAATATCCTCAACAGCAATCTTCAATTCATAAGGCCCTTATAAAAGAGTGGTAACACTTATATTCGGAAGTAGGGCTAAGGAAACTCATTAAATCAAGGCAAACATGTCCTTTCGTCAAAGAGCAACTAATAGCTTTTACTTTTGCTCTTTCTCTTTATGTTTTGATGAGATTAACTGAAGTTTTTGAAAGAACATGTTATCAGGCAAGAAGTGAAAGTGTTAACACAAAGGAAGATATTCGCCTTAGCTGGGCTTGACAAACAACTTACTTATCAAGTGATAATGTCAACAAGGATATGATATGACAAATCTTAATGCAACTTTATATGAATGAATCCTTATCAACATCAAATGTCTGCTCTCTTTGAGAAATAGAAGGAAGTAGGAATAACTGACTCAATCTAAAATTAAAAGATAGGCCCTGCTCTAGGGTAGTAGGGAAAACTCATGTGCTATCCTTAAATCAAACAGAATGAAAACAAGTTTTGAGGGGTGCATGATTTGTCAACGAATGCTAATATATAACTCAATTAATTCTCGAGATGGACAAGTTTCGAGGAACGGCTCCCGCACGAGGACGATCACATTCTCTTAATCTCCTTTGTTTATCACTGCCAAAGTTTTCTGATTTCTCATGAACAAAGCGTGAAGGAGGGTTTGTTTGTTGTATATTATTTTTGAGCCGGGCGCACTCTTTGCTAGTTCCTTCTCGTATTATGGGTTTGCACATTAGACATGCAATCCCGGGATGAAGCTTGTCAAACTCAAAAAACCATGAATTAACTATTACTTCCTTATGAGCTAAAGCAGAGGCACAAAATAGAAGATTTTGAACATTTAAGGATAACACATAAATTATGTACTTTAGGAGGTGGTAGTGGAATACCACGAATAGGAAGGTATGGTGGACTCATATGGAAGGTATTGGCTTAAGGGTATGGATGCACAAGCAGAATTCCGCTTAGTACATGATACGTCCAAAACGTATCTATAATTTCTGCTTGCTCCATGCCTCTTTTGGGTGATATTGCTATGATATTTATACACTTCCATACACTTTTGATCATATTTGGACTAACCTATTAACTCAGTGCACCCCAGTGCCAGTTTCTGTTTTCGGCTGTTTTTGTATTTCAGGTTTTCCCATTACGAGAACTGCTAGAAAAATTCCGGAAAATATACATAAAAAATCAGCGTTCCAGAAGCTACAAGGCACCCGAAGTACAGCCGGAGAGGGGCCACCAGGGCTCCAGGCGCCCTGGTGGCGCGGGCCCCCCTGGCCGCGCCGGGGGGGCGCCTGGGCCCCCCGAGCCTCGTCTGATGCCCCCCTTTGGCATATATTTATATCGTGTCCCGAAACCCTCGAGACGGGAACCCTTTTTCGCGATCTCATCTCTGTTCTGCCGCCGCCGCCGCTTCCAAGATCGGGAGCACCAGGAGAACTCTTCCCGGCACCCTGCCGGAGGGGAGGATCACCACCGGGAGCTTCTCCACCACCATGGACGCCTCCCGGATGAGTTGTGAGTAGTCTCCCTTGGACCATGGGTCCATGACCAGTAGCTATGTGATGTTCTCCTCCCGTTCTTGTGCTTCACTAATTAGTCCTCGTGAGCTGCCCTACATGATCGAGGCACATATGTAATCCTTATGCTGTTGCTATGATGAGTTTGCTGGGATCCGATGGATTGTGAGATTATGTTCAGATTGTGTTTGAGTAATATATTTGATCTACCTCTTTTATATTTATGTTCGTAAGTAATTATTGCATGTTCTCCGTTGTTATTTACTGCTTTGGCCAAGTAGTAGGTAGTGACTCCAAGAGGGAACGTTATGCTTGATTGTGGGTTCATGCCCCTCGATGACTAGCTTGAGTGACAGAAACATGAGTCTAGGGGATGTGCTGTTGCCACAAGGGGGAAAACAACGGTGCTTGTGCCCGCGGGTGCAAGGATTGTTTACTTTACGCAAAGTTCTTTTAATGCAGTTGTCTGTTGCTTTGAGTTTACACTATGGGTGGGACTCGCAACTTAATACCAGCGAGATGTTCTGGATAGATATCTCAAGGTGGATGATTAGTAGTAGATGCAGATGGATTTCGGTCTACTTGCCTTGGCGTACCGCCCATGCTTTGAACCTCTACCTTTCTTGAAACATAGTTAGCATTGGTTTGCGCACATAATTCTGTCAATTGCCCAGCTGTAATTCGTTTACCTCACATGGCTGTTTTACCGTCTTTTGGGAGAGAGACATCACTAGTGAACATCACGGGACTCCGGTCCATATTACCATCATTGATCACATCCGCTATTTACTTTCCGCTTTTTACTTACTATTGCAGCAATACCTATCACTATTATCACTTGCGTTTGATCCTTTGTAAACGATAAGGCCGGAGGGATTGACAACCTCTCTGTACTCGTTGGGAGCAAAGTTATTTGTATCTGTGTGCAGGTCCACGTTGATTGCTAATATCTGGCGTTAGCAGTTGACACCTTCTTGTTGAAACTGGGAGTCTCAAGGGAAATCGATCCTTGGTATCTTTGCCAAGGGAAAACTTCCGCTACACTGCATCTCAAACCTTCCACTTGGGGTAACCAACGAGGGGCGAGAAGCCATCAAGCAAAGTTTTCTGGCGCCGTTGCCGGGGACTCCACTCTTCAGGATAGGGGAGTTGCACGCTATCTTTTATCTTTGCTTTTTAGTCTTGTTAGTTTACCTTTCAGTTTTCTTTATGTCTTTTGACTAGTTTTGCTTAATGGAAAACAACAAAAATATGAGAGAGCTTTATAAGCTCTACCTTGCTTTGGGACATGATGTGTTTGAAGAGAAAATTAAAAAACCTATGGAACTTTATTATTTGCATAACAATCATGATGGTGGTGATGTTATTAGTATGCTTTCTTTGAATATCAATATTGCTAATGACATGGAAAGCTCTAAGCTTGGGGATGACACGTTTGATGAACATGATATTTTTAGTCCCCCAACTTTTGAGGAGAAAATTTACTTTTATGATATGCCTCCTAAATACGATGATTACCAAGATGGTTATGATAGTCTTACTCTCACTATTCCTAATAAGAAAGATTTTGCTTATATGAAGAGTAATGACACTTTTATGCTTTTGGATCATGGAAATAATGCCTTATGTGATGCTTATATTGTTCAGTTTATTCATGATCCCACTGAAAATTATTATGAGAAGGGAACATATGCTTATAGATATTTCAATAATATCAAGTTCCCTCTCTTTATGTTGAAGGTTTTGAAGCTGCACTTGTTTTGTCTTCCTATGCTTATCGCTTTGTGCTTCAATGAATTATTCTATTGCAATATTCCTATGCATAGGAAGCATGTTAGGCTTAAATGTATTTGGTATTTGCTTCTTGATGCTCTCTTTTGTTCTTCAACTCTTATTCCTACGAGCATCATTAAAATCTTAAGCCTATCTTTATGGCTATATAGAAAGAGCTCTAGGGAGACAACCATTGTTATCTTTGCTTTCAGTTGTTCTTTCAGTTTGTAGTGGTCTTGATGTTTGTTACGACAGTATCATCATCATTGTATCTTTACTTTTCAATTTTGTGCCAAGTGTAGCCTCTGATTGCAAGAAAGTTCAAAAGTTGTGACGTGTTGTCTAGGAAACAGATTCTGTCCTTGGATAGAAAAATTCATATAAAATCACCAGATCATCTTTTTGGTCTGAATTTTTTCGACAGCGTGCTCTATATAATTGTATTTCGTGCGTCTGTTCTGATTTTTTTTATTAGAGTTGCAGAAGTGCCCCGAAAAAATCATTTACTACCTGCTGTTCTGTTTTTCACAGATTCTGTCCTGTTTTGCCTTTCCTTCATTTTGCAAACCTTGAGCTTGCTTTTTCTTTGCAAAAACCTTTTGGCAATCTTGAGAAATAGTAGACCTTCAAGAATATCTTTATTTCCAGCAAGGAATAATTATTTTATTAAGGGTACTAACCTCGCTAATCAGATTATGATGAGTTATGTATGAAGGGAGTTTTCAAGTGTGCGAGGGAAGATGATAAAAAGATTCAGGAGTGTCAAACGCTCAAGCTTGGGGATGCCCCCATGCACCCCAAAGAAATATTCAAGGAGACTCAAGCGTCTAAGCTTGGGGATGCCCCCGTGCATCCCCTTCTCCATCAACATTATCAGTTCGTCCTTCGTTCCACTATATTTTTATCACTTCATGTGTTATGTGCTATGCTTGGAGCATCTTGATTTTAGTTTTCCTTTTTAGTTTTCTTTAGCTTTTCATAACGAGTCGGAACTCAGCTTTATTTATGTGGGAGAGAAACACGCTCCACTTCTACCTAGAACACAACATAGAATTTTTATGTCTATCTTTGCTGTGTGTGCTCTTTGTCTTTCAATAGCTACTATCATGCTTAGCTCTTAGTTTTCATGCTTATCTTTTTAAAGAGCTTTTGTTTAGTTGGTTGCTTGAACTCTCTTTAGTTATCATGCTTATCTTATTAAGAGAGTTTGCTTCCGTTGCATTGGTTGATATGTCTATGATAAAGATGCTACGTGCATAATGGCGCTTAGTAGTTCATGTTTTCTTATGGTTAGTCTCAAATAGCTGGGGGGTTCCCAATGTGTTATTGGAGTACCAACATGATTTGTTTGCCTATGATGTGGTATGGTTTAGTAATATCTTCCTTCGAGAATTTATTTTGATTGACTTGGCGTATGCTCACGCATATTTAAGACTATAAAGAAAGTCTGTCAAGCCTTGATGATCTTTTGTTTCTGAGTAGCGATATAACTTCCATGCCTGATTCAATGTTGCTTTGTCGCTCTGCATGATTATGACTGTCATTGCTCTCTTAGTTGGTCGCTCCCAGTCTTCTGCTAACCTCCACCTGTACTAAGCGGACTGACTGCTTGTGCACCCAAATTCTTTTAAACCAGTTATGCCATATGAGTCCACGATACCTTCCTACATGGTATTTACCTGCCATTCCTAACGGAGACTTGCATGTACCATCTCGAAATTATTCAAAGAAAAGCATTCCTATTTTGTGCCTCTTTTTTAAGTTCATGAGGAAGTAGTAGTTAATTCATCATCTTTTTAAGTTGGACAAGCTTCACCCCGGGATTGCATGTATAATGTGCAAACCCATAATACGAGAAGGAACTGGCATTGAGTGCGCCCGGCTCAAAAATAATATAACAAACAAACCCTCCTTCACGCTTTGTTCATGAGAAATCTAAAAAACTTTGGCAGTGATAAACAAAGGAGATTAAGAGGATGTGATCGTCCTCATTCAGGAGCCGTTCCTCGAAACTTGTCCATCTCAAGAAGTGATTGAGTTGTCTGCTAGCATTCGTTGACGGAACATGCGTAATCTAAAAAATATATAATTATTACTTCTGTTTTTAAAACCAAGAGCTCTGGTACATGTTTTGTCTTTGTTTCTGACTACGGGTTTTCAACCTTGCCAACAAAAGCCACGGTTCGAGAGTCTCCGCCTTCTTTTAAAGCACCAACTACTGAGAGCATGATTGTCATTCTGAGTGTAATGTGCATTGTCCCAAAGTAGCATTGTCTTTTGCATGATTGTGATATCGTTTATTTTGAATTCATTGTATCTAGTCATCACTTAAACCTTGGAGGTGCCCCTGCATTTATGTTTTGCTTCACTAAAGGGGGCAAGCGAGATATCACTTTATCATATTTGCACACCATGCTCATTACAAATCTATTTGATGTTTCAGTATCATATTGTAAAACTTTCAGTTCTTTGTGATTTTCTCATGAGGCAACTTAATTACTATAGATTCATTGTCTCAGTAAGCTTTTGTCATATGACTATAAAAAGTCCTATATGGTTAATAGCATGTCACCACGGAAATTATTCTTGTTATCATTTACCTACTCGAGGACGAGCAGGAATTAAGCTTGGGGATGTTGATACGTCCAAAACGTATCTATAATTTCTGCTTGCTCCATGCCTCTTTTGGGTAATGTTGCTATGATATTTATACACTTCCATACACTTTTGATCATATTTGCACTAACCTATTAACTCAGTGCACCCCAGTGTCAGTTTCTATTTTCGGCTGTTTTTGTATTTTAGGTTTTCCCATTACGAGAACTGCCAGAAAAATTCCGGAAAAATTATATAAAAAATCAGCGTTCCAGAAGCTACCAGGCACCCGAAGTACAGCCGGAGGGGGGCCACCAGGGCTCCAGGCGCCCTGGTGGCACGGGCCCCCCCTGGCCGCGCCGGGGGGGGCGCCTGGGCCCCCCGAGCCTCGTCTGATGCCCCCATTTGGCATATATTTATATCGTGTCCCGAAACCCTCGAGACGGGAACCCTTTTTCGCGATCTCATCTCTGACCCGCCGCCGCCGCCGCTTCCAAGATCGGGAGCACCAGGAGAACTCTTCCCGGCACCCTGCCGGAGGGGAGGATCACCACTGGGAGCTTCTCCACCACCATGGACGCCTCCCGGATGAGTTGTGAGTAGTCTCCCGTGGACCATGGGTCCATGACCAGTAGCTATGTGATGTTCTCCTCCCGTTCTGGTGCTTCACTAATTAGTCCTCGTGAGCTGCCCTACATGATCGAGGCACATATGTAATCCTTATGCTGTTGCTATGATGAGTTTGCTGGGATCCGATGGATTGTGAGATTATGTTCAGATTGTGTTTGAGTAATATATTTGATCTACCTATTTTATATTTATGTTCGTAAGTAATTCTTGCATGTTCTCCGTTGTTATTTACTGCTTTGGCCAAGTAGTAGGTAGTGACTCCAAGAGGGAACGTTATGCTTGATTGTGGGTTCATGCCCCTCGATGACTAGCTTGAGTGACAGAAACATGAGTCTAGGGGATGTGTTGTTGCCACAAGGGGGAAAAACGGTGCTTGTGCCCACGGGTGCAAGGATTGTTTACTTTACGCAAAGTTCTTTTAATGCAGTTGTCTGTTGCTTTGAGTTTACACTATGGGTGGGACTCGCAACTTAATACCAGCGAGATGTTCTGGATAGATATCTCAAGGTGGATGATTAGTAGTAGATGCAGATGGATTTCGGTCTACTTACCTTGGCGTACCGCCCATGCTTTGAACCTCTACCTTTCTTGCAACATAGTTAGCATTGGTTTGCGCACATAATTCTGTCAATTGCCCAGCTGTAATTCGTTTACCTCACATGGCTGTTTTACCGTCTTTTGGGAGAGAGACATCACTAGTGAACATCATGGGACTCCGGTCCATATTACCATCATTGATCACATCCGCTATTTACTTTCTGCTTTTTACTTACTATTGCAGCAATACCTATCACTATTATCACTTGCGTTTGATCCTTTGTAAACGATAAGGCCGGAGGGATTGACAACCTCTCGGTACTCGTTGGGAGCAAAGTTATTTGTATCTGTGTGCAGCTCCACGTTGATTGCTAATATCTGGCGCCGTTAGCAGTTGACACCTTCTTGTTGAAACTGGGAGTCTCAGGGGAAATCGAACCTTGGTATCTTTGCCAAGGGAAAACTTCCGCTACACTGCATCTCAAACCTTCCACTTGGGGTAACCAACGAGGGGCGAGAAGCCATCAGTACAGAGTTAGGCTAGCAAAGGTTTTGAGAGAACAGACAATTGATGATGACTAAGATGCAAAACAATATAAAGCATAAACATTGAGATAAGCATAACACATCAAGTTGTCTTCCTTGTCAGCATAACACTTCAAGCATAATAACATAAAGGTTTTGGCTATGTCGATACTTTAAGAAAATCATGCTTGTTGTTATGACCAAAGCTATGTTTGCCAAAATTAAATAAAGTTTTCACAGCCATACCTGATATAAGGTCAATACTCCCCATAAGAATCATCATGTAAGATCGATTGCGTGAAGAGAATACCGAGTGCAGCAAAGGAACCAATCGACTTCTCATTAATATTCCATCATAGACGACTCCACACTCACGGATACAATCTCTCCACCGAAGGAGTGATAGGCCTCAATGCACACACCTATTTCATATAATAACCTCCCTAGACATGATACGACTCTACTTGACTCTAAAAGACAAAAGGTAAAGATAAAGATACCGGGCACTCCCCCAAGCTTGGAACAAGCCAAGGGAATGCCATTACCCAAGGAGATTTCACTCCTCATCCTTGTTGGCGTTGATCACGTAGTCCTCGGGGAAACGCTTCCATGGAAGGGGTTCTCCAGTCTCATATGAGAAGTTCGTCTCCTGAATCCTGCATGCAGCACCCATACCCATGCGCATAAACCTTAGTTCATACTCACAGTTCTGGCGATGTAGATCATAAATTTGCCCTTGGAGCTCTTTAATTCTTTCTTCAGATGCGGTGATGCTTTCCCACATCTCCTTCATCTCCTTCAGGAAATAGGTCTTCAGCTCGTTGATGATGTCAAAGTTAGCTTCAACACCACGCTCGATCATCTTCTTGTACTCAAAGACTTCTTGCTCCACTTCTTCCAGCCTGGCCTGGATGCTCCCCTCCTTGATAGGTCCCTTCAGATCTTCTTGATGAAGGACACCGTCCTCCATCCGAACAACCTGAGGGTGCTTCTTCACCTCAGCGAGGTAAGGGTTGATGACGTTGACAACGAACTTGTCCTTGGGGGAACTTGGAGAAGCCATGGCACCTCGATTCAGCTGAAAGATTCCTGGCACAAACAGATCGAAAAGAAAACACACGAAATCGCGAGATACGTTGCCGGAACAGTTCGGGAAAATATATAGCAAAAATTTATGTACAGAAAGGAAGGTAACAGGCTAAAGCGGGGTCGGAGGCGGACTTCCGGGTGTCCAGGCGCCCTGGCGGCGCGGCCAGGAGGTAGGGCGCGCCAGGGGGGCGCCTGGACCCCCTGGAGCTCGTCTCCGGCTCCGCTTAGGCTCAGAATTTTACTAATTTTGCAAAAACTCATAATATGGAACTTTTATGGTGGTTCGTGATGTTTCCTTACCGTAATACATACCTTTTCTTTATTCTGCTTCTGCTGGCGTCTGAAATAGGGCTGCAACATGTTCTTCGTGAGTTGTTGTGTATATTATATTCACATCAACATTGACAGGGTCTCCTACTATGTAATGCTTCAGTCTTTGCCCATTCACAACTTGAGTCTTGGTGCCTTCAAAATTGTTAATCTTAATTGCACCAGACCGATGAACTTCTTCAATATGAAATGGCCATTCCCACCTGGAAAGTAGTTTGCCTGGAGAAAACCTGAAACGGGATCTGATTGAAGAACCTTATGTGCAGTCCTCTCACCGGCATGATGTCCTCCATAGGGACTATCATGACATTGTCTGAGAATGTCCTTCTGCTCATGTTCCAGTATGCATCTTCTCACGATCCCGTCGGGACCTTCTTTGAAAAGATGTGGGTCATCCCAAAAGTAGTGCCTCAAATCATGAAAGAACTTCTTCCTTTGCTGAAATGTTAAACCTGGAGGCAAATACTTTGCAACAATAAAATTAGCATAATCTGCATACCAAGGATCGGAAAGAGATTGTACTTTTACAACGGCAAGTTGCTCGTCTGGAAAACTATCGTTGACTGGGATGGGATCGTGCGGTATATCTTCCATCCTTGAAAGATTGTCCGCCACCGGATTGTCTTCCCCTTTCCTATCAACAATCTACAAATCAAATTCTTGAAGAAGGAGTACCCATCTGATAAGCCTTGGCTTGGCATCCTTCTTTGTCATAAGGTATTTAATGGCAGCATGATCAGTATGAATAATAACTTTGGAATCAACAATATACTGCCTAAACTTATCACAAGCAAAAACTACAGCTAAGAATTCCTTCTCAGTAGTAGCATAATTCCTTTGAGCACTATCAAGGGTTTTACTAGCATAATGTATAACATTTAATTTTTTATCAACTCTTTATCCTAAAACAGCTCCAACAGCAAAATCACTCGCATCACACATAATCTCAAAAGGTAAATTCCAGTCAGGTGGTTGTACTATAGGAGCGGTTATTAAAGCTTTCTTAAGAACTTCAAAAGCTTCCTTACAATCCTCATCGAATACAAAAGGAACGTCCTTCTGGAGAAGATTAGTGAGGGGCCTCGAAGTCTTAGAAAAGTCTTTAATAAATCTTCTATAGAAACCAGCATGACCAAGAAAACTGTGAATACCTTTGATGTCCCTTGGATAGGGCATCCTTTCAATTGCTTCGATCTTGGCCTTGTCCACCTCAATTCCCCTTTCGGAAATCTTATGACCAAGAACAATTCCTTCATTAACCATGAAGTGGCACTTCTCCTAGTTGAGTACCAAATTCGTCTCCTCACATCTCTGCAAAACTTTATTAAGGTTGTGGAGACAATGGTCAAAAGAAGTTCCATAGACGGAGAAATCGTCCATGAAGACTTCCATAATATCCCCACAGAACCCATGAAAGATAGCAGACATACACCTTTGAAAAGTAGCAGGGGCATTACATAAACCAAAAGGCATACGCCTGTAAGCATAAGTACCAAAGGGACAAGTAAAAGTGGTCTTCTCTTGATCAGCAGTGTTAACATGAATTTGAGAGAAGCCAGAATAACCATCGAGATAACAAAAGTGGGTATTTTTGGATAACCTTTCAAGCATTTGGTCGATGAACGGCAACGGGTAGTGATCCTTCCTGGTTGCCTTGTTCAACTTCCTGTAATCAATACACATTCTATATCCAATAATAATTCTCTGAGGTATTAGTTCATTGTTATCATTAGGAACCACAGTTGTACCTCCTTTCTTAGGAACACAATGTACCGGGCTTACCCACTTACTATCAGCTATAGGGTAGATAATACCTGCGGCTAGAAGCTTGAGAATCTCAGTTCTTACAACATCCATCATCTTCGGGTTCAACCGTCGTTGATGATCGACAACTGGTTTAGCATCAGGCTCATCAATTCTTCTCTCATTTTTATTTATTACGCCTGTCACAAGAGAGTGCTCCCTTATCCTTGCGAGAAAAGGAGGCTTTTCATATATAACTGCAGGTAAAATAGGGTCAGCAACATGAATATCAACAGGTAGCTCTTTAAAGGGTTCATGATGCTGGTCTCTCTTCTTTTTAAAAGAATCAACGTGAGAGGAAAAATTCTTACAGAAATCAATCACTAGATGGGAATCAAGACCAATCTTAGAGCAAAAGGTATTGAAGTAATCAGTTTTCACATAGCTCTCAATATAATCATGTTCATAATTTATAGCGGGTTCAATACCTTTATCGATTTCCCAATCTTAGGTATTCCTCTGGATCCTTTCAATGAGATCCCACCTTTCTTCAACACTCTTCGTCTGAAATACCCCACTAGAGGAGGCATCCAGCATCTCCTTATCCTGACGAGAAAGTCTGGCATAAAAATTTGTAAGTATAATTTCCTTGGGGAGCTCATGAATAGGACATTTGAGCATTAGGGACTTCAATCTCCCCGAAGCTTGAGCAATGCTCTCTCCGTCACGAGACCTAAAGTTATAGATATAGTTCCTGTCTCGATGAATTTCATGAAGAGGATAAAACTTAGTATAAAAGAGAGACATAAGCTCTTGCCACTCAAGCAAGTGTGAGTTATCGAGAAGCCTATACCAATCTGAAGCTTTATCTATAAGTGATACGGCAAACAATTTCCTCATGACAAACTCCCTCGATACACCTGCAAGCTTAAATAATGAACATAGTTGTGACAGATATAGCAAGTGTTCACCGGGATGTCTGTCTCCTGCATAACGATTAGTCAAAACATAATCGATAATACCAGCTGGTATTTTATAGGGCACAATTTCAGTAGGGGGAGGAGCAACCACCACAGGTGTGGGGCGTCTTCCCGCAAGCAACGATCCAATAGCACGGTTGTCCATAAGGACAAAGAGCAGCAACAGCAAAAAATAAATTAAACAGAAATATAAAAACTTCCTTACCAGTTTCAATTTACCAATAGCGCTACGCTCCCCGGCAACGGCGCCAGAAAACAGTACTTGATGACCCACAACCGTAAGGGATCTATTGCAGCGTTTTCGATAAGTAAGAGTGTCGAACCCAACGAGGAGCAGAAGGTATTGATAAGCGATTCTGAGCAAGGAACTACTGCAAGCACTGAAAGATAACTTTTTAGGTGTTTTCTTGATATAAGCAACAGGAAAGTAAAAGCAAGTAAAGTAAAAGGCACTGAGAGTAACAAGTGGCCCAATCCTTTCTGAGCAAAGGAGAGGCCTAGCAACTGAACTTATAAAGGCTAAAGCGTGCCTGAGGACACACGGGAGAGGTAGTCATGTGCTTTCGCCATATCCTGTATCGGTACTATGTTATGTGTTGATAAATGTTGAGTGGGTGGATCTATGCTAGTGCACTCTCTAGACTAAGATGAGTGCACTCTTATGATTAAAGACCTTGCAAGCATCCGCAAATACAAGATAGTATTTAAGGCAAAAGCCTAACCATAGCAATACGATCGAGGATCCATTGTTCCCTTATGCAAAAGCGTGCGAACTGGGGTTCAGGTTTCTGTCACTCCGGCAACCCACCGTAAGCATTCTTTGTACACAATGTATTCTCCTAGGTCCTTAATAAGGCGAAGTGTTGAGTGTTCGACTCACACAACACCACTAGTAGAATGACAACGCAACTTAAGTATCAAACAATACATATTACTTCAACAGCATATGACTACTAACAACAAGACTTTTCCCATGTCCTCAAGAACTAAGGTAACTACTCACAAGACATAAAAGAGATCATGATCAGTGGAGATAAATGGATGATAAACAATCTGGACATAATGATATTTCTCCAACAAAACTCAATAGCATTCACCACAAAGTAGTAATCAACACCGATGGAGTAGAGAGGATGGATAGTACGAGTTACAACACAAGTTGCAATTGTGAGATGAGATTTGGATGAAGATGGAGATGGTGCTGGTGTTGGGGATGATGTTGATGATGATCTCGATGATGCCCGTGATGATGGTGATGACGATGGCGACGATCTCCCCTTCCGGGAGGTGATCTCCCTGGCGGAATCTGCCCGCCGGAGATGGCTTTTTCTCCTCTGTAGGTTTCCGCCACGGAGCGGCGGCGGAACTCCATAACAACTCTCGTTTTTAGGGTTTTTGGATAACGGAGAGTATATAGGCAAAAGGGAGCAGCCGGAGGTGGGCCAGGGGGTCCAGGCGCCCC
>LR738712.1:597566719-597594228 GCA_902687465.1 Secale cereale
CCCCCAGGCGCGGCCAGGGGGGCGCGCCCCCAGGGCGCCTGGACACCCTGTGGCCCCCCTCTGGTCGCCCTTTTGCGTGCCTTCGTGATTCGTCTGGAAAATACCCTCCGTCGATTTTTCAGGTAATTTGGAGGTATTCTTCTTCAGCAACTCAGCGTCCACTTTTTACCGCTGAATCCTGCGTCTGCTGCTTCGGCACCGGAAAGTTGCAAACTGTGTAAAATAGGCCAAAACAACATAAGAACATCATCGTAATGTGAAATATATCAATGAATAAGGATAAATTATGATACAAAATAGTGATGCATTTTGGACGTATCAATCAGTCGCAGGATGTAGAGGATCAACATGCTCGCCGAGGCGCTGGCGAAAACAGCGTGCATCTGCAGGACCGTGATAGAGCTCCTTTTAACATGGTTAGAAGTCGCAGCGCGTCACGGTCCACGCAGCTTTCACCGCCGCCCACGCCAGCAGAGGCCTTAGCGCGCGCACAGTTGCTCCTCGACTTCCCTCCTGTTGCAGAGAAGCTCGACGAGTGGGGAGCTACCATCCGGATCCTCGTCGCCGTCGCCAACAAAGACGAGCCACGGCCAGTGGGGCCCTTGTCGTGGTTCTGAGTCTGACAGTACGAGTAGGGGGTACGAATGGAGAGGCAAGGCCCTAGCTATGGTGGAGTTGTACACAAGGTGTTACACGAGTTCAGGCCCTTCTCGGAGGAAGTAATAGCCCTACGTCTCGATGCCCGGAGGCTGGTCGACTGATATGTGTGTATGTGAGTTAGAGAGGTGTGAACCCTTGTACAGGAGGAGGGGGTGGCTTATATAGTACGTCGGGACCCCAGCCATGCTCCACGTTACCAAGGGTTCAATGTACATTAAGGCAGGCGTTACTGATAACGCCCGCAGTAAAGAGTAATTAAGGTGTTTACTACGGTGAGTAAATACCAAACCATTGCTGTCCCAAGTGACACTTGACCTTCGGGGGTCGAGTGCCTTGGGTTGGTCGAGTGGGGTTGAGTCGTCTTGTGGATGAGGCTTAGTCGAGTGGGGTTGAGTCGTCTTGTGGATGAGGCTCAGTCGAGTGGAGTGTCCTCTTGGACTGTCTCAGTCGACTGTCTCTATCGTCATAAGTTTTGTCTTTTGATCTTCTAGGGTAGTGACCTTGGGTGGGGTACCTTGGTCGGGCCTGTGACCCTACCCTAGGTCTGTAACCTCGTCACTGAGGTTGTTTCCTCGGAAAGTGTACTGTATGCTCATTACCATTGACATGAAAAGTGGCATTGCCTTTGTTGCAATCAATAACAGCCCCTACAGTATTCAAAAAAGGTCTTCCAAGAATAATAGACATACTATCGTCCTCGGGAATATCTAGTATAACAAAGTCCGTTAGAATAGTAACATTTGCAACTACAACAGGCACATCCTCACAAATACCGACAGGTATAGCAGTTGATTTATCAGCCATTTGCAAGGATATTTCAGTAGGTGTCAAATTACTCAAGTCAAGTCTACGATATAAAGAGAGAGTCATAACACTAACACCAGCTCCAAGATCACACAAAGCAGTTTTAACATAGTTTCTCTTAATGGAGCAAGGTATAGTAGGTACTCCTGGATCTCCTAATTTCTTAGGCATTCCACCCTCAAAAGTGTGATTGTCAATCATGGTGGAAATTTCTACTTCAGGTATCTTTCTTTTGTTGGTAATAATATCTTTCATATACTTGGCATAAGGATTTGTTTTAAGCACATCAGTCAAACGCATACGCAAAAAGATAGGTCTAATCATTTCAGCGAAGCGCTCAAAATCCTCATCATCCTTTTTCTTGGATGGTTTCGGAGGAAAAGGCATGGGTTTCTGAACCCATGGTTCTCTTTCCCTACCGTGCTTCCTAGCAACAAAGTCTGTCTTATCATAACGTTGATTCTTTGATTGTGGGTTATCAAGATCAACGGCAGGTTCAATCTCTACATCATTAGCATTGCTAGGTTGAGCATCATCATTAACATTATCACTAGGTTCATGTTCATTACCAGATTGTGTCTCAGCATCAGAAACAGATACATCATTGGGATTCTCAGGTGGGTGAGCTACAGGTTCACTAGAAGCATGCAAAGTCCTATCATTTTTATTTTTCTTCTTCTTAGAAGAACTAGGTGCATATAAATTAGCTCTCAGAGAATCTTTCTCAATTCTCTTAGGGTGGCCTTCAGGATACAGAGGTTCCTAGGTTATTTTACCACCTCTAGTTGCAACTCTAACATCATAGTCATTATTCTTACTATTTAATTCATTGAGCAAATCATTCTAAGCTTTAAGTACTTGTTCTACTTGAGTGGTGACCATAGAAGCATGTATACTAATAAGTTTCGGTTCACTTTTAGCACTAGACAGATAATCACTCAAGCGTTCAATCATATGAGCATTGTGTTGTAATTGTCTACCAACATAAGCATTGAAGTTTTCTTGTTTCACAATGAAATTGTCAAACTCATCTAAGCATTGGCTAGCAGACTTATAACGAGGAATATCACTTTCATCAAATCTATAAAGAGAATTTACCTTTACTACCTGTGTCGGGTTATCAAGACCATATATTTCTTCAATAGGCGATAAATTCTTAACATCTTCAGCTTTAATACATTTTTCTTTCATAGATTTCTTTGCCTCTTGCATATCTTCAGGATTGAGAACTAGAACACCTCTTTTCTTCGGAGTTGACTTAGGGGCTGGTTCAGAAAGTGTACAATTATTTTCATTGGCCAGCATATTATTAAATAATAATTCAGCTTGTTCCACTGTTCTTTCCCTGAAAACACAACCAGCACAACTATCCAGGTGGTCTTTGGAAGCATCGGTTAGTCCATTATAAAAGACATCAAGTATATCATGCATCTCAAGAGGATGATCATTATAAAAGACATCAAGTATATCATGCATCTCAAGAGGATGATCAGGCAAAGCTTTAAGTAACTGGAAAAGCCTCCCCAAGCTTGTGGGAGACTCTCTTCTTCAGTTTGAGCAAAGTTATATATTTTCCGTAAGGCAGCTTGTTTCTTATGAGCGGGAAAATATTTAGCAAAAAAGTAATACATCATATCCTGGGGACTACGCACACAACCAGGATCAAGAGAATTAAACCAAGTCTTAGCAATACCCTTTAACGAGAACGGAAACAACTTAAGGATATAATAGTAACGAATCTTTTCAGCATTGGTAAACAGGGTGGCTATATCATTCAACTTAGTAAGATGTGCCACAACAGTTTCAGACTCATAGCCATGGAAAGGATCAGATTCAACCAAAGTAATTAACTTAGAATCAACAGAGAATTCATAATCCTTATCAGTAACACATATAGGTGAAGTAGCAAAAGCAGGGTCATGTTTCATTCTAGCATTCAAGGACTTTTCTTTCAGCTTAGCTAATAACTTCTTAAGATCATATCTATCATTGCAAGCAAGAAAGTCTAGTAGTTTCTTCATCCATAACATAACCCTCAGGCACAACAGGCAATTCATATCTATTGGGAGTAGTTTCATCATCACTTTCATAAATATCATCAACATTTGCACTCTCCCTAACCTTAGCAATTTGTTAATCTAGAAATTCATCTAGTGGCACGGTTTCAGGCATAGAGATAGTTTCATCATACATAGCAGAAGTAGCATCATCAAGAACATACGACATATCAGATTCAATAGCAGGAGTAGGTGTCGCAAGTTTACTCATAACAGAAGGAGAATCAAGTGCAGAGCTAGATGGCAGTTCCTTACCTCCCCTCATAGTTGAGGGTAAGATCTTGGTTTTTGAGTCCTTCAAATTCTTCATAGTGATAAACAGATATAAATCCCAAGTGACTTAAAGAATAGAGCTATGCTCCATGGCAACAGCGCCAGAAAATAGTCTTGACATGTGCAGGGGATCGGAACAGTTTTCGAGGGTAAAGTATTAAACCCAAATTTGTTGATTCAACACAAGGGGAGCCAAAGAATACTCTTAAGTATTAGCAGCTGAGTTGTCAATTCAACCACACGTGGAAATTTAGTACCTGCGGCAATATAGTTTAGTAGCAAAGTAATATGATAGTGGTGGTAGCAGCAATAAAAGTAACGATAGTGTTTTTGTAGTTTTGTGATAGTAGCAACGGAAAAGTAAATAAGCGGCTAGCAATATAGGTAAAGCTCGTAGGCATTGGATCGGTCATGGGAAATTATGTTGGATGCAATTCATCATGTAGAAGTTATAATCTAGGGTGACACAGAACTAGCTCTAGTTCATCAATGCAATGTAGGCATGTATTCTGTATATAGTCATACGTGCTTATGGAAAAGAACTTGCATGACATCTTTTGTCCTACCCTCCCGTGGCAGCGGGGTCCTATTGGAAACTAAGGGATATTAAGGCCTCCTTTTAACAGAGTACCGGACCAAAGAATTAACACATAGTGAATACATGAACTCCTCAAACTATGGTCATCACCGGGAGTGGTCCCGATTATTGTCACTTCGGGGTTGCCGGATCATAACACATAGTAGGTGACTATAGACTTGCAAGATAGGATCAAGAACACACATATATTCATGAAAACATAATAGGTTCAGATCTGAAATCATGGCACTCGGTCCCTAGTGACGAGCATTAAGCATAGCAAAGTCATAGCAACATCAATCTCAGAACATAGTGGATACTAGGGATCAAACTCTAACAAAACTAACTCGATTACATGATAGATCCCATCCAACCCATCACCGTCCAGCAAGCCTACGATAGAATTACTCACACACGGCGGTGAGCATCATGGGATTGGTGATGGAGGAAGGTTGATGATGATGATGGCGACGATCTCCACTCTCCGGAGCCCCCGAACGGACTCCAGATCAGCCCTCCCGAGAGAGATTAGGCCTTGGCGGCGGCTCCGTCTCGTAAAACGCGATAATTCCTTCTCTCCTATTTTTTTCTCCCCGAAACGGAAGATATAGGATCTGGGGGTATGTCGGTGGAGCGTCCGGGGGCCCTTGAGGCAGGGGGACAGGGTGTGGGCCCCTCGGTGAGTATCTTATTGTATATATTTTTTATATTTTCTGAAATAATTCTCTGTTGGTTTTCAGGCGATTCCGAGAACTTTTTATTCTGCACAAAAACAACACCATGGCAGTTCTGCTGAAAACAGCGTCAGTCCGGGTTAGTTCCATTCAAATCATGCAAGTTAGAATCCAAAACAAGGGCAAAAGGGTTTGGAA
Organism: Secale cereale; assembly: GCA_902687465.1. NCBI lineage: Eukaryota > Viridiplantae > Streptophyta > Magnoliopsida > Poales > Poaceae > Secale > Secale cereale. The sequence goes on from LR738712.1 coordinate 597,571,963, forward strand.
AAGTAGGTACGTTGGAGACGTATCAATCTTGTCCAAGCTTATCAACGTCGGAATCAATCACACAACCGCAAAATTATTCTCTAATAAATGGAGAAAACCATGTGGTTTGATTCAGATCAGTGGCTTGCAAAGTCTTAACAAATATAGTCTGCACAGCAGGCCGAGCCGGTAAAATCAAGGGCCCTGTGCCAAACTCAAAAATGAGGCCCTGTCTCGTTATAAAAACATAATTACAGAATTAAAAAATTAAAAAATATTACATGTGCTTGTAAAAGACATGATTGGTGACTCATCTAGATTCTTGAAGCACTATATAAGAAAGATATAAAACAAAATTTTAAGGGAGATGCATCATTGATCTATTGAAGTATTGAAAGAATTGTTAATTTCCTAGTGATTATTCCAGGTCAAACTATTGTAGTGTTGCTTCTGTCCAGAAGATACTAAAGGAAATATGCCCTAGAGGCAATAATAAAGTTGTTATTTATATTTCCTTATATCATGACAAATTTTTATTATTCATGCTAGAATTGTACTAACCGGAAACTTAGTAAATGTGTGAGTACATAGACAAAACAGAGTGTCCTTAGTATGCCTCTACTTGACTAGCTCGTAAATCAAAGATGGTTATGTTTCCTAACCATAGACATGTGTTGTCATTTGATCAATGGGATCACATCATTAGGAGAATGATGTGATGGCCAAGACCCATCTGTTAGCTTAGCACTATGATCGTTTAGTTTTACTGTTATTGCTTTCTTCATGACTTATACATGTCCTATGACTATGAGATTATGCAACTCCCGAATACCAGAGGAACACCTTGTGTGCTATCAAACATCACAACGTAACTGGGTGATTATAAAGATGCTCTACATGTGTATCCGAAGGTGTTCGTGGTGTTGGCATAGATCAAGAATAGGATTTGTCACTCTGAGTGTGGGAGAGGTATCTCGGGGCCCTCTCGGCAATGCACATCATAATACGCCTTGCAAGCAAATGACTAATGAGTTAGTCACGAGATGATGTATTACGGAACGAGTAAAAGAGACTTGTCGGTAACGAGATTGAAATAGGTATTGAGATACCGACGATCGAATCTCGGGCAAGTAACATACCGATGACAAAGGGAACAATGTATGTTGTTATGCGGTTTGACCAATAAAGATCTTCGTAGAATATGTAGGAGCCAATATGGGCATCCAGGTTCCGCGATTGGTTATTGACCGGAGAGATGTCTCGGTCATCTCTACATAGTTCTCGAACCCGTAGGGTCTGCACGCTTAAATGTTCGTTGATGATATAGTATTTAATGAGTTATGTATGTTGGTGACCGAATATTATTCGGAGTCCCGGATGTGATCACGGACATGACGAGGAACTCCGGAATGGTCCAGAGATAAAGATTAATATATGGGATAATAGTGTTTTACCTCCGGAAGGGGTTCCGGATGTTTGTCGAAATGTTTGGGTGCGAGAACACTTTATTTGGGCCAAAGGGGAAAGCCCATAAGGTTTTTGGAAAGTGCAAAAGGAAGTTTTGCGGAGTCCAGGGGCCAGACGCCGGGAACCCTGGCGTCTGGTCCTAGAGTCCGAGAAGGACTCTTGCCTTTCGGGTGAAACCGACTTTGAGAAGGCTTTTATTCCAAGTTTCGACCCCAAGGCTCAACATATAAATAGAGGGGTAGGGATAGCACCCGAGACACATCAAGATACACCAAGCCGTGTGCAGACAACCCCGACCCTCTAGTTTATCCTCCGTCTAGTTTCTGTAGTGCTTGGCGAAGCCCTGCAGAGATTGTTCTTAATCAACAATCGTCACCACGCCGTCGTGCTGCCGGAACTCATCTACTACTTCGCCCGTCTTGCTGGATCAAGAAGGCGAGGACGTCATCGAGCTGAACATGTGCTGAACGCGGAGGTGCCGCACGTTTGGTACTAGATCGGGACGGATCGTGAAGGTGTACGACTACATCAACCGCGTTGATAAACGCTTCCGCTTTTGGTCTACGAGGGTACGTAGACATACTCTCCCCTCTCGTTGCTATGCATCTAGTAGATAGATCTTGCGTGATCGTAGGAATTTTTCTGAAATAATACGTTCCCCATCAATGGCATCATGAGCCAGGTCTATGCGTAGATGATATGCACGAGTAGAACACAATGAGTTGTGGGCGATAATAGTCATACTGCTTACCAGCATGTCATACTTTGATTCGGCGGTATTGTGAGATGAAGCGGCCTGGACTGACATTACGCGTACGCTTACGCGAGACTGGTTCTACCGACGTGCTTCGCACACAGGTGGCTGGCGGGTGTCAGTTCCTCCAACTTTAGTTGAATCGAGTGTGGCTACGCCCGGTCCTTGTGAAGGTTAAAACAGCACATACTTGACAAAAAATCATTGTGGTTTTCGTATGTGTAGGTAAGAACGGTTCTTGCAAAGCCCGTAGCAGCCACGTAAAACTTGCAACAACAAAGTAGAGGACGTCTAACTTGTTTTTGCAGGGCATGTTGTGATGTGGTATGGTCAAGACGTGATGAGTTATACGTTATTGTATGAGATGATCATGTTTTGTGAAGTTATCGGCAACTGGCAGGAGCCATATGGTTGTCGCTTTATTGTATGAAATACAATCGGCATGTAATTGCTTTACTTTATCACTAAGCGGTAGCGATAGTCGTATAAGCAATAGTTGGCGAGACGGCAACGATGCTACGATGGAGATCAAGGTGTCGCACCGGTGACGATGGCGATCATGACGATGCTTTGGAGATAGAGATCAAAAGCACAAGATGATGATGGCCATATCATGTCACATATTTGATTGCATGTGATGTTTATCTTATTATGCTTCTTATTTTGCTTAGTTCGACGGTAGCATTATAAGATGATCCCTTACAAAATTTCAAGGTACAAGTGTTCTCCCTGAGTATGCACCGTTGCGGAAGTTCGTCGTGCCGAGACACCACGTGATGATCGGGTGTGATAAGCTCTACGTTCAAATACAACGAGTGTAAGACAGTTTTGCACATGTATAATACTCGGGTTAAACTTGACGAGCCTAGCATGTACAGACATGGCCTCGAAACACTGGAGACCGAAAGGTCGAACGTGAATCATATAGTAGATATGATCAACATAAGATGTTCACCATTGAAAACTACTCCATCTCACGTGATGATCGGACATGGTTTAGTTGATTTGGATCATGTGATCATTTAGATGACTAGAGGGATGTATATCTAAGTGGGAGTTCTTTAGTAATATGATTAAATTGAACTTTAATTTATCATGAACTTAGTCCTGATAGTATTTGCAAATTATGTTGTAGATCAATAGCTCGCGTTATAGCTCCCCTATGTTTTTTGATATGTTCCTAGAGAAAACTAAGTTGAAAGATGTTAGTAGCAATGATGCAGACTTGTTCCGTGATATGAGGATTTTCCTCATTGCTGCACAGAAGTATTATGTCCTTGATGCACCGCTAGGTGACATATCTATTGCAGGAGCAGATGTAGACGTTATGAACGTTTGACAAGCTCGGTGTGATGACTACTTGATAGTTTAGTGCGCCATGCTTTATGGCTTAAAACCGGGACTTCAAAAACGTTTTGAACGCCACGGAGCATATGAGATGTTCCAAGAGTTGAAATTAGTATTTCATACACATGCCCATGTCGAGAGGTATAAGACCTCTGACGGTACTTTGCCTACAAGATGGAGGAGAATAGCTCAACCAGTGAGCATGTGCTAAGATTGTCTAGGTACTACAATTACTTGAATCAAGTGGGAGTTAATCTTCCAGATAAGATAGTAATTGACAAAGTTATCTAGTCACTATCACCAAGTTAGTAGAACTTCATGATGAACTATAATATGCAAGGGATGACGAAAGTAATTCCCGAGCTCTTCGCGATGCTGAAATCGGCGAAGGTAGAAATCAAGAAAGAGCATCAAGTGTTGATGGTTAACAAGACCACTTGTTTCAAGTAAAGGGCAAAAGGATAGAAGGGGAACTTCAAGAAGAATGACAAGAAAGTTGCCACTCCCGTGAAGAAACCCAAAGCTAAACTCAAGCCTGAAACTAAGTGCTTCTACTGCAAAGGAAATGGTCACTGAAAGTGGAACTGCCCTAGATACTTGGCAGATAAGAAGGATGGCAAAGTGAACAAAGGTATATTTGATATACAGATTATTGATGTGTATTTTACTAGTGTTCATAGCAACCCATGGGTATTTGATACCAGTTCAGTTGCTAAAATTAGTAACTCGAAACGAGAGTTGCAGAATGAACAGAGACTAGTTAAAGGTGAAGTGACGATGTGTTTTGGAAGTGGTTCCAAGATTGATATGATCATCATCGCACACTCCCTATACTTTCGGGATTAGTGTAGAACCTAAATAAATGTTATTTGGCATTTGCGTTGAGCATAAATATGATTTGATCATGTTTGTTGCAATACGGTTATTCATTTAAAGTCGTAGAATAATTGTTATTCTGTTTACATGAATAAAGCCTTCGATGGTCATACACCCAATGAAAATAGTTTGTTGGATCTCGATCATAGTGATACACATATTCATAATATTGAAGCCAAAAGATGCAAGGTTAATAATGATAGTGCAACTTATTTGTGGCACTGTCGTTTAGGTCATATTGGTGTAAAGCGCATGAAGAAACTCCATAGTGATGGACTTTTGGAATCACTTGATTATGAATCACTTGGTGCTTGCGAACCATGCCTCATGGGCAAGATGACTAAAACTCCGTTCTCCGGAACAATGGAGCAAGCAACATATTTGTTGGAAATCATACATACTGATGTATGTGGACCGATGAGTGTTGAAGCTCGCGGCGGGTATCGTTATTTTTTGACCTTCACTGATGATTTGAGCAGATATGGCTATATCTACTTGATGAAGCACAAGTCTGAAACATTTGAGAAGTTCAAAGAATTTCAGAGTGAAGTAGAGAATCATCGTAACAAGAAAATAAAGTTTCTACGATCTGATCGTGAAGGTGAATATTTGAGTTACGAGTTTGGTCTTCATTTGAAACAATGTGGAATAGTTTCACAACTCACGCCACCCGAAACACCACAGCGTAATGGTGTGTCGGAACGTCGGAACCGTACTTTATTAGATATGGTGCGGTCTAAGCACTATCGTTTTGGGTTATGCATTAGAGACAGCTGCATTCACGTTAAATAAGGGCACCATCTAAATCCGTTGAGACGACGCCTTATGAACTGTGGTTTGGCAAGAAACCAAAGTTGTTGTTTCTTAAAGTTTGGGGCTGCGATGCTTATGTGAACAAGCTTCAACCTGATAAGCTCGAACCCAAGTCGGAGAAATGTGTCTTCATAGGATACCCAAAGGAGACTGTTGGGTACACCTTCTATCACAGATCCAAAGGCAAGATATTCGTTGCTAAGAATGGATCCTTTCTAGAGAAAGGAGTTTATCTCGAAAGAAGTGAGTGGGAGGAAAGCAGAACTTGATGAGGTAATTATACCTTCTCCTAAATTGGAAAGTAGTACATCACAGAAACTAGTTCCAGTGATTCCTACACCAATTAGTGAGGAAGCTAATGATGATGATCATGAAACTTTGGATCAAGTTACTACTAAACTTTGTAGATCAGTTAGAGTACGTTCCGCGCCAGAGTGGTACGGCAACCCGGTTCTGGAAGTCGTGTTACTAGACCATGATGAACCTACGAACTATGAGGAAGCGATGATGAGCCCAGATTCGGCAAAATGGCTTGAGGCCATGAAATCTGAGATGGGATCCATGTATGAGAACAAAGTGTGGACTTTGATTGACTTGCCCGATGATCGGCAAGCCATTGAAAATAAATGGATCTTCAAGAGGAAGACCGACGCCGACGGTAATGTTACTGTCGACAAAGCTTGACTTGTTGCGAAAGGTTTTCGACAAGTTCAAGGAGTTGACTACGATGAGACTTTCTCACCCGTAGCGATGCTTAAGTCTGTCCTAATCATGTTAGCAATTGCCGCATTTTATGAAATCTGGCAAATGGATAACAAAACTGCATTCTTTAATGGATTTATTAAAGAAGAGTTGTATATGATGCAGCCAGAAGGTTTTATCAATCCTAAAGGTGCTAACAAAATATGCAAGCTCCAGCAATCCATCTATGGACTGGTGCAAGCATCTCAGAGTTGGAATATACGCTTTGATAAGTTGATCAAAGCATATAGTTTTGTACAGACTTGCGGTGAAGCCTGTATTTACAAGAAAGTGAGTGGGAGCACTACAACGTTTTTGATAAGTATATGTGAATGACATATTGTCGATCAGAAATGATGTAGAATTTTCTGGAAAGCATAAAGGAGTGTTTGAAAGGAGTTTTTTTAAAGAAAAACCTCGGTAAAGCTGCTTACATATTGAGCATCAAGATCTATAGAGATAGATCAAGACGCTTGATAAGTTTTTTCAATGAGTACATACCTTGACAAGATTTTGTAGTTCAAAATGGAACAGTCAAAGAAAGAGTTATTTCCTGTGTTGCAAGGTGTGAAGTTGAGTAAGACTCAATGCCCGACCACTGCAGAAGATAGAATGAAAGTCATTCCCTATGCCTCAGCCATAGGTTCTATAAAGTATGCCATGCTGTATACCAGACCTATTGTATGCCCTGCCCTGATTTTGGCAAGGGAGTACATTTTTTTATCTAGGAGTTGATCATTGGACAGCGGTCAAAATTATCCTTAGAGGACTAAGGAAATATTTCTCGGTTATGAAGGTGATAAAGAGTTCGTCGTAAAGAGTTGCGTCGATGCAAGCTTTAACACTGATCTGGATGACTCTGAGTCTCGATCTGGATACATATTGAAAAGTGGGAGCAATTAGCTATAGTTGCTCCGTGCAGAGCATTGTAGACATAGGAATTTGCAAAAAATACATACGGATCTGATTGTAACAGACCCGCTGACTAAATTTCTCTCACGAAGCAAAACATGACCACACCTTAGTACTCTTTGGGTGTTAATCACATGACGATGTGAACTAGATTGTTGAATCTAGTAAATCCTTTGGGTAGTGGTCACATGGCGATGTGAACTATGGGTGCTAATTCACATATCGATGTGAACTATCGGTATGAAATCACATGGCGATGTGAACTAGATTATTGACTCTAGTGCAAGTGGGAGACTGAAGGAAATATGCCCTAGAGGCAATAATAAAGTTGTTATTTATATTTCCTTATATCATGACAAATGCTTATTATTCATGCTAGAATTGTACTAACCGGAAACTTAGTACATGTGTGAATACATAGACAAAACAGAGTGTCCCTAGTATGCCTCTACTTGCCTAGCTCGTAAATCAAAGATGGTTATGTTTCCTAACCATAGACATATGTTGTCATTTGATCAACGGCATCACATCATTAGGAGAATGATGTGATGGATAAGACCCATCCGTTAGCTTAGCACTATGATCGTTTAGTTTTACTGTTATTGCTTTCTTCATGACTTATACATGTTCCTATGACTATGAGATTATGCAACTCCCGAATACCATAGGAACACCTTGTGTGCTACCAAACGTCACAACGTAACTGGGTGATTATAAAGATGCTCTACATGTGTATCCGAAGGTGTTCGTGGTGTTGGCATAGATCAAGAATAGGATTTGTCACTCCGAGTGTCGGAGAGGTATCTCTGCGCCCTCTCGGTAATGCACATCATAATAAGCCTTGCAAGCAAATGACTAATGAGTTAGTCACGAGATGATGTATTACGGAACGAGTAAAAGAGAGTTGCCGGCAACGAGATTGAACTAGGTATTGAGATACCGACGATCGAATCTCGGGCAAGTAACATACCGATGACAAAGGGAACAACGTATGTTGTTATGCGGTTCGACTGATAAAGATCTTCGTAGAATATGTAGGAGCCAATATGGGCATCCAGGTTCCGCTATTGTTTATTGACCGGAGAGATGACTCGGTCATGTCTACATAGTTCTCGAACCCGTAGGGTCCGCACGCTTAAACGTTCGTTGACGATATAGTGTTTAATGAGTTATGTATGTTGGTGACCGAATGTTATTCTGAGTCCCGGATGTGATCACGGACATGACGAGGAACTCCGGAATGGTCCGGAGATAAAGATTAATATATGGGATAATAGTGTTTGACCTCAGGAAGGGTTCCGGAATTCACCGAAAGGGGTTCCGGATGTTTCCCGAAATGTTTGGGTACGAGAACACTTTATTTGGGCCAAAGGGGAAAGCCCACAAGGTTTTTGGAAAGCGCAAAAGGAAGTTTTGCGGAGTCCAGGGGCCAGACGCCAGGAACCCTGGCGTCTGGCCCTAGAGTCCGAGAAGGACTCTTGCCTTTCGGGTGAAACCGACTTTGAGAAGGCTTTTACTCCAAGTTTCGACCCCAAGGCTCAACATATAAATAGAGGGGCAGGGCTAGCACCCAAGACACATCAAGATACACCAAGCCGTGTGCCGGCAACCCCGACCCTCTAGTTTATCCTCCGTCTAGTTTCTGTAGTGCTTGGCGAAGCCCTGCAGAGATTGTTCCTCATCAACAATCGTCACCACGCCGTCGTGCTGCCGGAACTCATCTACTACTTCGCCCGTCTTGCTGGATCAAGAAGGTGAGGACGTCATCGAGCTGAACGTGTGCTGAACGCAGAGGTGTCGTACGTTCGGTACTAGATCGGGACGGGTCGTGAAGGTGTACGACTACATCAACCACGTTGATAAACGATTCCGCTTTCGGTCTACGAGGGTACGTAGACATACTCTCCCCTCTCGTTGCTATGCATCTAGTAGATAGATCTTGCGTGATCGTAGGATTTTTTTTTTTTTTGAAATACTACATTTCCCATCAGATACCTCACGATCGTTCTCCACCGAATTGCAGACATCTATCAGCCGATCGCGCCACGTAGAGGTCAAGAACATACAACGATTTGGCAGCTTGGTGCTAGAGTCATGACAGTTCTCTTGTTGATAGCCTAATCGATCATTGCTCAAGATTAATTCTATATGCTCTAGTAGCCTATGACGGGGATATTTGAAAAATTGTGAACCTAAAGTTCACTGAAATAAAGGTTTCACCAAGGATGTTGAACTATAAAGGAGCGAGCGAGCAAAAGGTGCATGGGGAAGCTTGCATTGGCATGCCTGTGCTGAAGTACTCCCTCCGTTTTTATTTACTCTGCATATTAGAGTTGACTGAAGTCAAACTTTGTAAAGTTTGACCAAGTTTGTAGAAAAGAATATAAATATTTACCATAATAAATCTATATGATGCGAAAGTACGTTGAATAATGAATTTAATGGTATTGATTTTTTTATTGTACATATTTATATTTTTGTCTATAAATTTCGTCAAAGTTTATAAAACTTTACTTTGACCAAAGCTAATATGGAGAGTAAATAAAAACGGAGCGAGTAGAGACTTAACTACTGGCCTAGTACACACAGCATTACAGCGACACATATCCTCGTTTTGGCCTCAGTTTTTTTTTCTACGGTGCACTTTGGCCTGGAAACACGATTATGTAACTTATTTTTTTGAGTGGCTCACGACGCTAATCGGGTGACGAGGAAGCAAGGCGAGCGACGCACGCCCACCAGGCATAGTCGCGAACGCAATTGCAGCCCAGCGCCCAGCGGGGTAAGGCCCAGCGTTCCGGCACTAGCCCTATTCCCTTATATATATAAAAATATTGGGCCCCCAAAATTTATGGGCCCTATGCGGGCCACACGTTGTGCACAACTATGGGGCCGACCCTGCTGCACAGCTGTAGATGTAAATAATCGCCGGGACCAGATGGATAATCGCCGGGACCAGATGGATTTCCAGCGCACTTTTATCAGAGGCATTGGGATGTTTGTGGTGGAGAAGTGACGAAGGCTGTTCTCCGTATAGTCAGAGGTGAAGAGAGTCCGGAATGTATAAATGATACTTTTTTGGTATTAATCCCAAAGGTAATAAATCCAACCCTCTTGACACAATTCCGACCTATAAGTTTATGCAATGTGCTTTATAAGATAGCGTCGAAGGTGGTGGCGAATAGACTGAAGCAGATTCTGCCTGACATCATCTCAGAGGAACAATCAGCTTTTGTGCCTGGGAGATTAATAACGGACAACATTATTAGTGCCTATGAGTGTCTACACTTCATGAAGAGAAATAGGTCTAAGTCAAATAGCCACTGTGCGCTGAAATTGGATATGATGAAAGCCTACGATAGGCTAGAGTGGTCGTACCTAGAGGCGATAATGAGCAAGCTGGGTTTTGCACAGCGGTGGATAAGCACAGTTATGGGTATGATCACATCGGTTACTTTCTCAGTTCTGTTTAATGGTGAGAAACTGGAGCAGTTTAAGCCTACAAGAGGGATTCGACAGGGAGACCCAATCTCCCCTTACCTTTTCTTGATCGCAGCAGAGGGCCTTTCGTGCCTGTTGAAATTCGGTTCTCAATCATCCAACTTTGTGGGAGTGAAGGTAGCACCGACAGCTCCGGTTGTCAATCACCTTCTTTTCGCGGATGATAGCCTGCTTCTGTTCAAGGCAAGTAATGAGGGGGCGATGGAAGTGTCAAACTTGTTGGAGACTTATTGCAGTGCTTCTGGACAGAAGGTTAACAATGAAAAGTCATCAATTTTCTTCAGCAAGGGTTGTCCTCAGGTGGTAAGAGAGAGCATCAAAATCACACTTAATGTTCACAATGAACAGCTGAGCGACAGATATTTGGGTATGCCAACAGAGGTGGGACAGTCGAAGAATGGTACTTTCAAATATTTGAAAGACAGGGTGTGGGAGAAAGTTAGAGGGTGGATGGAAAAATTACTATCTTATGCGGGAAAGGAAGTGTTAATCAAGGCTGTAGCCCAAGCAATTCCTGTCTATTCCATGTCTTGTTTCAGATTGCCGAGGGGAGTTTGTGAAAGTATTACCTCTCTTATCCGTCAGTTCTGGTGGGGCAGCAAGAGAGGAAGAAGGAAGCCCTGTTGGGTGTCGTGGGATGTATGTACTAGACCTAAATACCTAGGCGGACTTGGCTTTCGAGATATGGAGTTATTCAATCTCGCCTTACTAGCAAGGCAAGCGTGGCGGTTGGTACAGGAGCCGTTCTCCCTCAGTGCAAGGATTCTGAAGTCAATATATTATCCAGCCGTGGATTTTCTTGAGGCGGGACTTGGTTCTCACCCGTCGCAAATATGGAGGGCAATCTTGGATGGAAGGGAGGTTTTGGCACAAGGGATGATCAGAAGGATTGGAACGGGCGAAAGCACGAGTATTTGGGATCACAATTGGATCCCCCGGGATGGTTTGATGAGACCAGTGGCGTCCCTGGTGACCCATCCTCCTAGCAGGGGCTCGGAGCTAATTGAAGCGACTTCGGCATCGTGGAGAGAAGAGCTTATAAGGACAATTTTCACGGCCTATGATGCCGAGGCCATTTTAAGAATTCCTTTGTGCTCGAGAAGAATTGAGGATTTCTGGGCGTGGGGGCCTGATAGTCGTGGAAGTTTCTCAGTCAGCTCAGTGTATAAGATGTTAGTGAGCACAAAGATCCAGCGAGAGAACTGGTTGGAAAACAATGAGGGCCATTCTGATACAAGGGGAGAAGCAGCGAAGTGGACGTCTTTGTGGAATATCAGAGTACCATCAAAACTGAAGAACTTCCTCTGGCGTTTATGTCAGGACTCGCTTCCTACAGCGGACCTGCTGAACCACCGCAACATGTCGACGGTTTCGGTCTGCGCAATCTGTTCAGCTGAAGACAACTGGAGACATGCCCTTCTGAACTGCATGATGGCGAGGTGCGTGTGGTCACTAGCGCCGGAAGAGATGATGGAACACATGCTGGCTAATCAGGAGATGAGAGCTAGGGAATGGCTGTTTATGATGAATGAATCCCTCGGTCAAGACGAGTTCACAAGAATGGTGGTGACGCTGTGGGCGATTTGGAAGGCAAGGAGAAAGGCTATACATGAGGAAATCTTCCAGAGCCCACTATCGATCCATTGTTTCGTTAACTCTTTTCTTGCAGACATAGAGGTCTTGGCCAAACCAGAGAGGACCCGAGCACAGACTCAAACGGCGCATACATGTGCATGGGTGGCTCCTCCTGAAGACCACGTGAAGGTTAATTCGGACGCAGCAACTTTCAGAAATGGCAACGGCGGTTCTGTGGCTGTGGTGTGCAGGGATTCAGGAGGTAACTTCTTGGGGGCGTCATGTGTTACTTACCGATACATCGCAGACCCGGAGACGCTGGAAGCAATGGCAGTCAGGGAGGCTATTGCACTTTCAGAAGATCTATACGTCCAGAAGATTCAGGTGGCTACTGACTGCAAGATGGTGGTGGACGGAGTAAAGCGAGGATCATCAACAACATATGGTGCGATTCTAAATGAAATTAGGGATCGTTCCAAGGCTTTTACTTCTTGTAATATTGTCCACGAGTTTAGGAGCTCGAATATCGAGGCTCACAATCTCGCTAAGCATGCGTTAAATTTGGGGCTCGGCCGTCATGTTTGGCTTGGGAACCCTGGTGATCTTACTTTCTTGCCTGTAACTGTCATTTCGGTATAAATAAAGCTTAGCGGGTTTGTCTCAAAAAAAAAAGCAGTCACAAATCCCCCCCTCAAAAAAAAAAACAGTCACAAATTTGTTCCTTAAAAGTACAACAAGAACTTGAATAAATCACTACAGGACAACAGAAAATAGTTTCCTCGTACCACAATCAAACACAACTAGATGATTCCCTGCACATTGCTACGGGAACATATGCATACAAATCGATGTAAAAATAAATCGCTCCCTGTACGAGCGGACACCTTGGAGGCATCGCATCTTCGGTGCTTGGACGAACCGTTCGAGGGAACCGCGAGGTGCCGTTCGCGGGAGATCACCGTTCACGGGTCTTCGCTGTTCGCAGGAGACCGGCGACGCGAGGAGGAGACGCTCTCAGGAGATCAACTACACGCATCAGCAACTCTACTTCCGCTAGTTGATTGCGCGTCTAATGGTAAACCCGGTCCCTTGATCTATTTCCAGCAGCATGATTTTGGGTGTGCACGTTGTGCGGTAGAAAAATTTATTTGGCGCTAGCGTAGCATACCGCGTGTTCAAACAGTGGCATCAGAGCATCCGCTGTGTGGTGATAGATTCGATGATATGCATATGAGATATGTAGATCGGTTCATGTGCAGGTCGATGAGATCGGCCGCGCACGTCGGTGTTGAAGGTTGGTTTCGTTATCTTGTTTCGGTGATCGTGACGCAGAGGTCATGACACGAGTTACCCCTACCGGTCAGTTTCCTCCATCAGGGTAGATAGTGGAACGTAAATCCGGATGCAGCACGCGAAGATCAATGTGATTTCCGTAGTGCTGAAATCTGTTAGCGGTCTCGGTAAAACGGCTATAACTTTTGCATACGAACTCCGGTTTTGCTCCACGACCTGTCAAACTAAAGAGAATAAAAAGTTGGATTAGCGGAGAAATTTTGGAACGAGAAAATCCACTTGAAAAATAGAGTTAGAGTTTTAGAAGGTTGAATCTTCGATGGTTGGAATGCTTGTGATTTGGTATAGCCTTGTACATTATTATTTCGTGACCTGCGTGTCTGTGTCATGAGTGCAGCAACCGGCAGAAGCCATATGATTGTCCCGTATTAATGACATGCGTGTCAACATGAGAAGCCATGTAATGTAATTTTCTTTCAGCCTGCTCCGAAGCGGCCAAGCCTGCCATGGCCGTGCCCCCGGGTGGATGGTCTGCCTAGGCACGGTGGGCTTTGGTATGATCTTGCGAGCAGATACCCTAAAGGGCTCTTGCTCCAGTCTGATTGCATTGTCAGCAGTGCCCAAATTGTTTCTCTATTGACCGTTTCTTAGACCAAAATGTAATCGAGTTTATGGTGCTAGGCCCGCAACTATTGTAGTCTTATGGACTATTCGTCCCCTCCGAGTTTATGGAGTGGACTAATGATGCATTTTCAGTCAAATATAAACCGAAGACCTGAGCACCTAGACAAAACTGAACTTTCCAGCGTCAGCCATCTAGCAAAACAACACAAGGGTCCCTGGAAACTGCAAACGTTCTGTATTTGTGGCATTACATGAGATGAAAGCAGAATTGGAGTTGGCACTAGGATTTTAGTCAGTAGTATCTCCTTTGAGGGCTGTATGCGCCGGTTCCTGGGTAGTGGTAAGATCCACTTGGACGAGGCGGGGGTAGGTAGGCGTATGCATATCCATCCTGCACACCAAAATAGCTTGGTTACGGACCACCGACCACAGATTTCAGGAAGATGATGATAAACAAAGGTTTACAAAACATCACTCACGTTCTCAAAAGGACACTCCCACAAAGTAATACTACTAAATTTCTGCCAGCTTCACCCACTAATACTAGATACTAGAATTGGTTGCAATATATTCCAGAGTTTTGATTGCACGGTATATGAATATCCAGATCAATAATATGACAATGAAACTGAAAATACACGAGTTATTGTATATTGTTGACTTGCAAAATATTTAATTAATACTGTACAAGTTAGCATGATAAAATGTAAACGGCTGAGTCTTTTTGCATATATGGTGGCATGTTGAGGTGGACTTTTCCCATGCATGTTGAGAGAAATATGTTAGTAGGGATCCGGATCACCTATCTAGTCATATAGGATACATAATAAAGATTTATCATGGAAAGTAACTCCAAAGTATATACTTTTTTACTTCTTTTCCAGTATGCACTAACGATGCTCGAAATATTAAAGTAGGGCGAAAAGTCAACCACTGAGTTGGATGTGGGTTTAACGATTTCTAAGATGGTCGGTCCCAGAAAAAAGTGACATATCTGGTTTCTAAAAGAAACTCCCAATATATGAATAACTACCTTTAATTATGACATCAGGATGAATACAGTTATACTGACACAATAAAGTCTGTTTGGCAAATTATATCAATTTAATTTTCCAACAAGTGCAGTATCTTTTATCAGCAGCCACAAATACTTCGGAACAGAACCATCATTGTGCTCTTGTGGGGTATGCATACTGTACATTGATACTACTTCAGACTGAAAATACAAAGACATTGCAGTGAATGAGTAGGACAAGTATACAAACCTGGTATTGAGGATTGCTTGTGTACCCATAGGCTGGTGGTGGAGCTGCTATTTCTGTCAAATGCAACAAAAATGTATTACAAACTGAACTATCTTTGCCTAACTGAAAGCAAGTACTAGGATACAATAAACGATGAACCTAGCGTAAGAGTTCAAACAAAATCAGTTCAATAGCACTACCTAAAATGTATCCAACTCAATTCTAATCAAATTCTCAAATTCATAGCTGAAGACTGAGTTGGTGTTCACCACTGTGATTACTGTTCAACACAAAAACCATTGTCCCAGGTCTAATGTTGCTTAATTTGACCACGGTTTTCGGCAAAAAACATTTTGAACTGCTCTCAGCTGGGCCTTTGCTCGTTGAAAGTGCATGTGTTCTCCGATAGTGTCCGAAAGGAGATGGTTTACCGCTCACCCATTTGATAAGATATACTTAAAAGTAGATCACAATTAAATTACAATGTCCATTATGTGCAGTTATTACAGGTATTAAAATATGCACATGTACATGTAATAAACAATCTTCAAGATTGTACCTCTAGCATAAGGAAGACCGTCAATGTGATGGATAGTGGATGGTGCGCTTCTGCAAAACCATGGAAAACCGCAGATAATTTAAATATTTGGCAAAGATCTCATCAGTACCAAATAAGCAGAAAGTTGATTGGAAACAAAACCTCGGATGATCATACACATAGGTGACTGGAACATGATTTGCAGGTGCACGAACACGATTTGTAGGAGGGATGTATCCAGCATGAGGTTCCTAAAGGCATGGAGGCAGTATATCATAATGTATGCATGAAACACGTATGACATAAGGTTATGAGAATGTGAATATTAAGATCAAGAATTTTCATGTATACCAGGTCACGAGCATTTGGTTTAGATCTGGAAGATGCGCCCGCAATGGGGTAAGATTGGTTGCCAGTTACATATCGAGGTCCCACAGGGCGTTTAATGTTTCCAGAAGATTCTCCTGCATAGGGAACTCTAGCATAACCACCATGAGATGTTCTGTTGGAAGGTTTTGTCAGAACACCACCTGCACAATAACATGTATAAGAAATAGTACCCATTAACAAACTTAAACAAAATTGTCAGAGAACATACGATTCTTCCGTGCTCTCTTCGGTACCCTTTCATTTCCAGAGGTATTTTCAGTCTTTCCAGCTTTCCGTTTGCCTTTAGATGGGTTGGATGATTGTGGTACTTTCGCATCAACATGTGAGGTCAGCTTGCTCACATCACCTTTTCGCAATTTATGTGGTGAATCCTTCTTCACTCCGACCTCCCTATTCTGGTTCTTTTTCTTAACAGAATTGTTGGTGTCTTTAGAAGTTACATCACTATTGACCTTGACCCCACCTTTAGCACTCTTCTTGTCCAGTTGTATTTTCCGACGTGGTCGAGCAAGACTTGCAGCCAGCTAGGTACAGAAAAAGAACAGTTGTCTAGTCAAGTTAGCAAGAACAATAGCAGTTTTAGATGAGAACCAATACAAGCAGGATTTAGGATACCTTAACTTCACCACCAATATTGGCACTGTTTATTCCTTCCACACAAGCTAATGCACTCTTCCTGGATGAGAATTCGACAAAAGAAGTTTTCGCTTTGGACTTCTTTAAAATGTGAACATCCTGAATCACCCCATATGCTTTGCAACATTCTTTAACTTTGCCCTTATCCCAAGAAAGAGGAACATGTTCGATGTATACTGTTTTAACCTACAGACAAAGTAATGGTAAATTACGAAACAAAAACAATGACAGTATTTCCAGGTGCAAAGTACTAAAGGCTATTACGCACATGCGATTTAGCTTAAGTATAGACTTGCATACAAAACATAGTACTGAACTTGGTTGTGGGATGCTTGGAATACTTTAAGATACCTTTAATATTCTATAAACTGCTGGGCAACTTCTGGTTCTTTAACAACGGTCAAGCCTGGTTCTGTATTCCCTAAAACTGGCCAACCCCCAGTTACCAGGATTGATGCAGCACCATATCAACACACACACACAGAGGCACATATGGGCCGCAGACATGGGCATGAGACCAAAGTCATTGCAGAACTTTCAATGGTCCCAGACATGGATTGTTAAAATTGGGGGGCTTAACTCCTACGGTCCTATCACCACCAATCTGAGCACTGGGAAAAGAGAGACCTCGATAACTCAATTCAGCAACCTTAACTCCCGATGTGCATGATCATACCCCTTCAACATCTGACTGAGGCATTTGTGCAAGGTTTCTCTTGTGCTACAAGACCTTGCAAGCCTGATTTAAGGGTAAGGAGGCTGTGGGCTCATGGGAGCAGGAAGGAGATTGTCTATGAACGGATGAGAATAGGCAAATTGGGCCGGTATGCGTAGGATGAATCACAATCCTGGCAACTCGATCCAAAACAACCAAGACCAAGCGAAAGAGCAGAAGTCCCAAGGTTGAAGTTTAAGTATAAAAGTATATATAGCCAACTAACCTTCCGTAGGTTGTTGGTCTATTTGGTTATATTTGATGTTTTCTATGGTTTAACATAGTTCAGTCTTCAAAAACGTGCAACCTAAATATGTGTTCATGCTCCAAAAGTTTCACCAAACAAACCTAGCTGGTACTAGGAACTGTTATTTCTGACTCGAGACAGCATTCAAAAGATAAGTTCATTAAGTTGTTCAAATAACTCCTAACAGCCATAATTGATAAATTAGCAATGAATCAACTCACAATTATGCAAGACATCTTAATATCTTAGAACATACTAAACTGGCAATAGCTGCTTTACCTGCATAGCAAGCTCCTGACTTGATTCTGTAGGGATTTGAGCAGATTCTTTCACACTTCTAACAGTGGTAATCAATGCATCCGGTTGCTGTAGCAGCTGAGATGCAGCTTTGGCTTTGTCAGGCGAAGCAAATTTGAGAAAAGTAATCCCTCGGTTTTGTCCTCCAGTTTCAGGATCAACGGGTAAACTCATATCAAATCCATCGATTCCGATACTTCTCAAGGAGGTTTGCACCTACAAATTAAAGTTGGGAAAACAATTAAACTAAATGAAACAGAAGTTGTCGCATCTTGAGAAACAACTGGAAGCTGGTGGAATTTTTTTTTCTATTATACCAATACAACAAGATAAACAAGAATGAATCGTGATGTATGCAACCATTCCATTTGCATAGAGGATCAACTCTGTCAATCCTTGAATATATACATAATTCACAAAGAAATGATTTACATAAAATATAATTCCTTTGATGGCAAAAAAATCACAAATGAGGCTAGACAACCTAGTTCCTATTAATTAGAAATTTTCCACAGCACATTAGTGCTTGTAACATATGCAGTTTTCACTGTCCGCTTCCATGAGGTCCATGACTCTTGCTATATTAATTTGTTTGAATAAGACATAAAACAGAAAAACATTCCATTAGTAGTTTGTGGTACTACAAGTATCCCCGACACAGTTACGGCATGATGGCGCCAAACCAATGTTTACGAGTCGACGAGTCGTCCTGGGGTAGCGACTCTTGACTAGTCGTGACTAGTCTAGACTCATGGTCGACTAGTCGACATGAGTTAAGCAATAGGTACAGGGGAGGAGCAGCAGCAAGCCAGCAACCAGGGGAGGAGCAGCAACCAGCTTGCGGCGGCGCAGGCCGGCAGGATTGTGGGGCAGCAGAGTCGGCCAAGGGGCAAGGGAGAGGGTCACAGGATAGGTTTGGGTCGGGGGGGAAACTAGTCTCGATCTAGGTTTCACGGGGGGATTGGGCGAGCAAATAGAAAAAAAAAATATGACATGCGGGCCAGCTTTTAGTCGTTCAACTCAAAAACCTGGACTAGTCGCGACTAGTCGATCGAGTCGCTCGACTCAGGCAATGATTCGAGTCGACATGTTGAGTCGACTTTCAGTTACGACTCTGGCAGGGTATGCAGATCCAAGAATAAAGGTGGGCTGGGTGTGAAGGACCTTCACAAACAGAACATTGCTTTACTGGCGAAATGGTGGTGGAAACTGGATACGGGGGAGGGACTCTGGCAGGAGGTGGTTAAAGCTAAATACCTTAAGAACAATTCTGTCGCAAGTGTAAAACCAAAGTTCCAAGACTCCCCGGTGTGGAAAGCCTTACTCAAAGTTAAAAATGTCTATATGGCTGGGAGGAAGGTGATTGTCAATAACGGTAATATTGCCAGGGTGTGGCAAGACCCGATTGGCATCTATCCCCCTTTCTGTGATTTATATCCTGAGCTGTTTAGTATTGTGTATCATCAAGAGGATACAGTTGCTCAGTTTAGAAATCGTGCTTATGATAGTATATTCAGACGAAGGCTGAATATTGATCTTAACACTCAATTTGACGAGGTTAAGAGAGTGGTGGCTAATGTAGATAGTTCTGCTGGCTCCGATAAGATCAAATGGGAGGGAGGGCCCAAAGGCAGATACACTACTAAATCTATGTATGTTTACTTAGAGAAAAACCTGGCTGGGTGCGACTATAGATGGATTTGGAAGGCCAAATTACCTGTTAAGATTCAGATCTTTCTTTGGCAATTGTTCCAAGATGCTGTCCTGACAAGGGATGTCATGAAACGACGTAAATGGGCTGGCAACCCCAGTTGTTCTTTCTGTGATTGCAGGGAAACATATCTGCATTTGTTCTTTCTCTGTCCAGTGGCTAGAATTGCATGGCGTACAGTAGGTGCGATGCTGGGGACGGATTTATGTCCTAATAATCTTTGTCAGTTTTATTCTTGGTGCTATGCTTTTCTTCCTCAAGGAAAGACGCATTTTACTGTGGGTTTGGCAGCTATCTGTTGGTCTATTTGGAATCGTAGAAATCAAGCTACATTTGAGTTCAAGAAATTATCATCTCCTTTTGAGATTGTCTTCACTGCCTGTATGTATCTATCGTATTGGGCAGGGCTCCTGAAGGACCAAGAAAAATTGGAGCTGGAGCATGGTGCGAGGATTCTGAAGGAGAATGCTAAAGAGATGATGAGACTCTGCTCGACGGCGTATACTGGAGAAGTTGTGGAATGATCGGCTGGAGACGTGCCCAGATGTTGAGATTTGCTTTTGAGGAACTTTAGTTCGTATCTCTATCTGAGTGCTGTCCTTTGTGTGGACTGTAATATGACTTTAACTTTGGTCGTTTTCGTTGCGTAGTTAAGGTGTTCCAGGGTTTTCGCCTCGTAGTGGTTGTTTCGATTGCGAGCAATCACAGCGGGTTTCCCTGGAATGCTTGAACTCGCTCTTTCCCTTTCCCTTTGGTGTGTAATACTGGACTATGTTGTATTTCCGTTATGCTTTAATGGAAAGGGGATTAGCCCGGTTCAAAAAAAAAAAAAGTTACGACTCAGTCGCGACTAGTCGTTCTACTAAAAAACAGAAACAGTGTGCCAGACAAAAAGCCTTTTATACACATATAAAGATTAGTTTTTTTTTAATTCAATATCTTCCAAAGAGCCAAACAGCCTCAATAAATTCCTATTGATATGGAAATATTCTAATATTCAACATACAGTTCAGACTATAGCACTGTTGAAAGAGTATATGTAAGGATTACGTAATGTATGGATTTTCTAAACATCAGGATCAGAAAAAGCTTTGTTATATCTTACCTGCTCTTTTGTCAAGCTCTTGCAGATGTTTCTAATGTAAAGGGTATTATCACCTCTAGAAGCTGATACTTTAACCCTTTCCCCTGTCACCTGAGAAAAATAATAAGCAAGGAAAATAATGGCCGTTATTCAACAAACTAAGACATATTCAAAGAAAAACCATTTGAATGGCAGAAGGGTTTATTGCGTCAAAACCTCAGCTCCCTCCTTAAATTCAGCAAGAGCCTTCTTTGCAGCTTCAGTGCTCATATAACGAACGAATGCAATGCCGTTCCTTTTTCTAATTGTTTTAATAGATTCAATCTCTCCGAATTGAGAAAAGACCTCTGTAATGTCTTTCTCAGCACAATCCTTAGGCAATCCATGAAGAAATATTTGTAAGTCTTTAGTATTGCCCACTGAAACTGAACCTAGTGTACGCAATGAGGAGTCAAGTTCACCATTCTGGGCCTCAGAATGGACACTCAACTGGCAGGCAACACCACCCTCGTCGTTATTCCCATGTGTACCTTCATGCCCAGATTCTTCATGTTCTTCTTCAGATAGTTCATTCATGTCTGGAGTATACATGGAAAAGATGACCACATTAAAACCACTGATTAATTGGACATAGTATAGGGCACGAGAAACATGAGTTTTGCATGCAATTTGCATTTTTGATCGGACAGGAAACAGTGTCATGCATAATGTTCAGAATAAGAATGTGCATTATATGACAAAAATACACCGCAGTATTCCTCGCAAATAGATTTTAATATTTGATGCCAATAGACAAATAAACTACTGAACATTCCAACCATGGGGGGACATGTTTAATGAGATGGCACTCAGTCTCTATAAGAAACCGGCAAAATTGGGCATATATGAATCGGCTAATTGTCAGTTTCATGTCTTCGGTCCATTTTGACGCATAAGTGCTCACCAATAAGCAAGTGAGGGTACAAAATCTAGTGACGAAGGTTAAACAAAATCGCAATTTTCCATGCAACATTGATTAATATCTCGTTCCTCCACCCTCAACCTAACGACAACTGTAAGCGATAACATCTAACATAAGTCCAGTCAAAAACAAGATTATTATCACCATAAAAGAGATAGCATTGAACTGCGGATTACATGTGAATAGGCAGCCCTACTTACCATCTGGGGTGGCGCCATCTCCCGGGACCTCTGTAGCATCCTCTTCCATTGCATCTTCAGCTTCCTCCCCTTCTGCCTCTTCTTGTCCCTCATCCACATTAGCAGCCTCCTCGGGCTCCTCTACCACGGCCGACTCTAACCCCGTAACTTCACCGTCGCCCTCCTTGGATACGGTCACCATCACTTTCTCCTCATCACCGCCCTCCACAGTCACCGTCTTCTCCGTCCCAGCCGCCAGCACCGTATCCTCATCATCCTCGACTTCATCAGCTTCCTCCTCTGCGTCCTCAGGATCCTCCTCCACGTCCTCAGGATCCTCCTCCGCGTCCTCAGGATCCTCCTCCTCCTCCTCCTCCACCTC
>LR738712.1:597594446-597642785 GCA_902687465.1 Secale cereale
ACCGAGATCCTCCACCGCCATCTTGTCGTTCCCGCCACCATCCTCCGCAACCGTAACACTAGCCTCCGCCGACTCGGGAGGGGTCGCCGCCACAACCGGAGGGGGCGCCGGGGAGGTCTCTAGCGGGGCGGCAGCGGGAGTGGTCTCCGCCGCAACCGGAGGGGGCGCCGGGGAGGTCTCTAGCGGGGCGGCAGCGGGAGTGGTCTCCGCCGCAACCGGAGGGGGCGCCGGGGAGGTATCTGGCGGGGCGGTAGCGGGACTGGTCTCCGCCGCAACCGGAGGGGGCGCCGCGGATCTCTCTGGGGTGGCGGCCGCGGGAGGGGTCTCCGCCACAGCCGGAGGGGGCGCCGGGGAGCTCTCTGGGGGGGCGGCCGCAGCCGTGGCCCGCCGGAGTTTCCTGGCTTTGGCTGGAGGCATGAGGAAGGTCGCCGAGGGTTTGCTGTGTTGAGGTTCGGTGTCGTGGTTCAACGGCGAGGGTGGAGATTGGAGATGTGTCTGGTTCGACCGGTTTCAGGAAAGGAAAGAAAACAACATCACCGGTCACTGAACTTGCGGCGTACATTACCTTTGCTCACTGGCAGGCCCAGCCCAGGGGCTGGGGGGCGGCCGCCCTGGGCCCCGCAACGGACTGGGCCCTCAGGTGTGTGTGCTTCTGTAAAAAAAAACAGTTTTCACTAGTTTTTTCTATTGTTTCTTTCTTTTTCTTCGTTTTCTTCATTTCTCTTTCTTTTTCACCGGTTTTCTTTGGTTTTTTTCTGTTTTTATGGTTTTTATTGTTTTTAGACCCCTTTTAATTGTCTTTTTGTTTTCTGTATGTGTTGTTTGCACACTTTTCCTCATTTTATGTACATGTGAAACATTTATTTTCATACATGTTAAAAAAATAGATAAATAAAATAATTAAATAAATTATTGTGATGGATTTTTTGTATCCATCAAGAAAATAATATAAACCTTTAACATTTATTTAATACATGACTTATAAATACAGTGATTGACATTTCTTTCAAATACATGTTTGATGTCTACTTTTTTCATAAACATTGTACATTACATCTGAAACATTTATTTGATATACATTTAACATTTTTCAAATACATCATTAACACATTTTATAATCTCACATACATTTTTTAAAATGTGTCAACATTTTGAAAATGTCACAAACATTATTTTGTATTGTAAGCTATCAACATTTTTTATATACCTTTGAAACATTTTATTTTATATATGTTTAAAATTTTCGAAATATTGTTTTCATAATATCACATGTATATTTCTGAAACACATGAGCATTTAAATTTCACACAAAAAAATAATATGTATCAACATATTTTTGTATTAAGCTAAGAATTGTTTTACATTTCCTTTAAAAAACGAATTCATGATTTTAATTTTTTATGTTTTTAAATATATGTATTTACATGTATTTTAGAAAATAAGAATAAAACAAAAAGGAAACAAAGGAAAAAATAGGAGAAAGACGATCTTGCCTGGAACCTACCTGGGTCGGCCCATTTCCCACTCCCTGACAAGAGTGGTTGAAAGTGCGTTATATCGTTGTCTCAAAAAAAAAAGTGCGTTATATCGACTAGAGAGGGGGTGAATAGGCGATTTTTATGAATTTTCACTGAGGAATTTGCGGATGAGAAAATTCCTTAGCGAAGAACTACTTGCAGCGGAATAAGTAGTCAGAAGTAAACATAACAGAACACAAGCATGGTCATCATGATGAAATGAAGACCTTCACAAACTCGGTCACTCGGCGATCCACAATTCCTCTTGGATGCTCTCGATCATGATGTCTAACCGTCTGGAAGAAGCACAGTCTTCAAAGGTAACAAGCGTCGGATCCACTCAGGATCAATCTCTTCAGTGATGCTCAATCACTTTTGGGTTTGTAGGTGTTTGGGTTTGGTTTTGGATTTTTCCTCACTTGATGATTTTCGCTCAAAGTCCTCGGAGGATGGGTTGCTCTAATGACAAGTGTCAGTTTCTCTCGGAGCAGCCAACCAGCTAGTGGTTGTAGGGGGCGGCTATTTATAGCCTAGGGAGCAGCCCGACATGATAAGACATAAATGCACTTCAATTATATGACTGTTAGGTATGTAGATATTTTGGGACAATTGGTGCGTAGCACAGCAGCGGTCGGAAATTTGAGTATCAATTTCCTCAGGGCTATCATTTTCCTCACTTGTAGGAAATCCGCACTGGCGAATTCCTAACTCCTCAGTCAGAACAAATTCCTCAGAGACCAGAAGAACTTCGTCTCTGTCACTGAAGAATATGACTGAACTGTATGAGATTTCCAATGGCTTCACTCGAAGGGATTGGTAGGTGTAGGATTTTGAGTTGAGCATCACATGAAAAAATTTCCTTGGTATTTCCTCGACCCCCTTTAACAGTACGGTGTTTTCTATGACTCAAGAAAGAGAAAATGAAACTACGAAAACGAAAGTCTTCACGCTTCATGTTCCTCAAATGAGTACCAAGTCTTCAAGGTCACACCAATTTCTTCACTTTCAAAGTCTTCAAAAAGTCTTCAGAAATCCAAAGTCTTCAGTCGAAGAACTTCATTTTTAGGGGTCGACTTTCTCTGTAATATCAAACTCCTCATAGACTTATAGACTTGTGTACACTCATAAACACATTAGTCCCTTAACCTATAAGTCTTCAATACACCAAAATCACTGAGGGGCACTAGATGCACTTACAATCTCCCCATATTTGGTGATTGATGACAATATAGGTTAAGTTTTCAACGGGGATAAACATATGAAGTGTAAATACTGATATTGAGGAATTTGATTGCAAGATATAGAAGAACTCCCCTTGAAGATGTGCATAGTGAGGAATTTTCTTTTGAAGCAATGCACACTTGAAGAGTAGAATCATGGAGATCTCCCCCCATATCTTGTAATTCATACACGCATTTGACATATAATATGAAGAATTTGAAATGCATGATGAAATATGGTGACTGATGTAATTCAGCATGCGTGCATAAACATTAATGAGGAATAAGCATGCAGAAAAACCACAACAAAAGTATCAGGTCACCATAGAGTTTAAGTCTACAACTCGATCCAGCAAAGTCATCAGAAGAACGAGAGTTATAACTTAGAAAAAAAACACCCATATAAATAGACTCGCTTGAAGCTTAACTCAAATTTCTCCCCCTATGTCATCGAATGACCAAAAGGATCGAAACTGGGGACTAGCGCCCTTGAAGAATCTCAAGATGATGAAGGAGCGCCAGCGTTGTTGGGGTCGATGGTTGATGTAGGGCCTGCCGCAGTGTCGTCCAAGTATTCATACTCGTCGGTATCGCGCGATGAAGAATAGGAGTTGGCCACCAAGGGAGGAACCTGGACCTTCTTGTATTTCTTCGGTGGAGGAGCAGACCAGTCAAAGTCATCCTTGAGACCCATTTTTTTAGATCTTCTTCGCCATAAAGGTGAGACAGAACAACCCAGGTACGGTTGAGTGTTTCATGGAGGTAGTAATGGTTTTTCTTCACTGCATTGTGGGTAGAAGTCATGTTGTGAAGAATTGAACCAAACTGACGCTTGACCCATTTGTGATTGCGACCAACCTTCTGGTAAAGACTGAGGAGTAGCTCACGATCAGTCATCACCCTGGGAGCTGTGCCTTGAGGATTTTGCTTGGGTGCGTTGGCGGCAGAGTCATGGGTGGCAGAGTCGTCATTGGTGGAGTAGGATGCAGCTTTGCGAAATTGACCATCCAATGGACGAATGCCTTCATCAATAACAGCAGAAGCCTTGCCCTTGTCATCAGCTGAGGAATATGTCCGTTTTGAGGACTTCAATCGGGGGCAAGTAGCTGCAATGATTCAGTGTATCAGCTTTGTAGTTGAGTGAAGACCTTGCTCTGATGAATCTCATAATCCACGGAGCATAAGGCTTCAGGTTGAAAGGAGACAGTGCAACATTTGCCAGAGTCCTCATGAAGAAATCATGGAAGTTGACAGGGACGCCATGAATGATATTGAATAGCAGATTCTTCATGATGCCAACGACTTCTTCATCATTCGAGTCGTGGCCCTTGATAGGACTCAATGTCTTCGTCAGAATGCGATAGACATTCCGAGGCAGAAACATCAATTCCTTCACGAGGAATTTGGTTCTTGGGGCCTGACCTGGCTTCAATGGCTTCAGCGGCACTTGCATATAGTGATCTGTAAGCTCAGTCTCTTCGTACATGCAACGAGCAGCTTCAGAGGGAGGAGTGAGAGGCAAAGCTTGAAGAAATTCGATAGCTGGTGCCTTGTAGTGAGTATTTTCAGTCATCCAATCCAGCACCCATGAATTCACATCTTCAGAATTTCCGGTGATGTGCAGTGTTGCAAAGAATTGAAGAATGAGTTCTTCATTCCAATCACAGATATCAGTGCAGAAAGTTAACAGTTCAGCGTCGTGAAGAACACCGAGGACTGGCACGAAGCACGGTAGAGATTCCATATCCACGTGAGGAATGTTGTAATGCCCAGTATGAGACTATACCTCCTACGTGTCGAGGCACGACTTAAAGGCATAATCGCATACTAGAATGATCTCAAGTATGGTATCTTTGCACGACTCATGTAAAAGAGGGATGAAATTGCAAAAGAGTAGTTGGCTTGCACTCGCCACGTCACATAATGTGTTACATAGACATTCATCATCCAAATAACATCAGAGTCCGACTACGGACGAAGATCCA
The DNA here is from genome assembly GCA_902687465.1 of Secale cereale. Lineage (NCBI taxonomy): Eukaryota > Viridiplantae > Streptophyta > Magnoliopsida > Poales > Poaceae > Secale > Secale cereale. The sequence continues at coordinate 597,599,169 of LR738712.1, forward strand.
AATGAAAGATACCATAAATAAACAACACAAGGTCACGATCATCCTAGTAAGAGCCCTACTGATCCTCTGGATAAGACACGTAGTATCGCCCACGTTCTTCATCGAACTCCCAGTACAACTCTGAACCACCAGCTGTGTAGTTCTCAACGGTACCTGCATCTGGTGTTGTATAGAATCTGTGAGCCATGGAGGACTCAGCAATCTCGTTCCCGGGTAACAATACTATCAAAGCCTTGGGTGAGGCAAAGGCTTAAACAAGGTTGCAACTGCACTAGCACTAGCTTACGTGTTTAGAGCGAGAAGAGAAGTGCCAACGATCGTCAAAGTGATCACGAAGTGATCCTATCTAAGCACGTCAAACATAACCCCACCGTGTTCACTTCCCGAACCCCTTCAGAAAGCGACCGTCACGGTTACTCACGCTGGTAGTGTATTATGAACATAGTGTCAAGTTTTCTACAACCGGATATTAACAAATTCCCATCTGCCACATAACCGTGGGACGGCTTTTGAAAGATCAAAACCCTGCAGGGGTGTCCCAACTTAGCCCATCACAAGCTCACGATCTGCGGAGTCGCAACTCTAAGGTGCGAAGACCCGAGTATTCTCGGAATCCTGTGCTCAAGATATTCCGACTAAGGTAAAACTAATCCAGCAAGACCTCCCGGCATGCCGACACCCTGATAGTAGCCGCGCATATCTCATCTCAGGCCACGACCGGATGGGTGATGCTACAGGTTTTTACCAGCCCTCGGGTTCCCCCAAGGTGGCCCTGCAGGACCCCCAGTTTGGACCAACACTCATGTGGAGCACTGGCCCGGGTTGTTGATTAAGAAAAAGGGATTATAACTCCCTATGCAAGTTTTAGTTGTTAGGCAAATGTAAAACCAAAGTTGGGCCTTGCTGGAAAAGCTTTAGCGTTAAGCGGGTTATCGAGGGGGGCCCATAAACCCCAACCGTGTTAGGGACGCAAAATCAAGGAACATAACACCGGTTTAAACGGTTCCTAGGGAGGCATGAGTGGAACAAAACACCAAGCAAAGGCTTAGTCTTCCACCCATTGCCAAAATATGTAGATGATTTAGTTTAACAGATTATATATTGTGATATCCCAACAATAACTTCATCATGAAGCAAGAATCTTCAAATCTTCTCCTGCAACTAACAATGCTATAAGAGGGGCTGAGCGAAGCTTACGTAGCCAATCAAAGGTTTGCTAGGTTGGGTGGTTAGAGAGGTTCATGGCAACAATAGGAGGCTGACAAACAGACATAGGCATCGAGGCAATAAGCTAAAGAGCGAGACATCTAGCATAGGCAAAGATAGTAGTGATATCTGGGTAAGGTCATCTTGCCTGTTGAATCCTCGGAGGGAACGTAACCTTGCTCCTCACACTCAACCTCGGTAGAGACCTCGTACTCCGTATCGTCACCGGGCTCTAACCAAACACAACAATGCAACAACGGAACAAAATCAATCAACATGTAGTGCTCAATCACATGATGCATTCACATGAAGCATATGAACAAGGAAGAAATGATGCATGGCCTAGGGGTCACAAGAGTGCAATATCATCACAACCAAACAAGATCAACCACACACTTGAAACAAGTAAAGGAACAACTTAACAAGTTTAAGTAGTTTTCCAAACAAGCAACCAACATGTTTTTAGGAGTTGGTTAACATGGCAAGGGTGCAACTAACATAACAGCAACATGCTAGCACATTTAAATGGGCTGGAAATAAATACAACAATATCCAGAAACTCCCATATTCGTTTATTTGCATTTGGGACAGATCTGAAAAACTTCTGTGAAGGAGTTGTCAAACATGCTAAACAACAGCACCAAAATATTCTACACATTTTCTACCCCAAACGCATATAAAGTTTGTTAAATTTGGAGTTGTAGATATTTAGTTGTGATTTTTGCAAGTTTAAGCATATTTAAAACAAGTTTAAATTCAAACAGTATTTTAAATGTTTTTAAACATGACAGCAAGTGGCATATTCATAATCTACACAAAATTCTAAGCACTTTTCATACAGGGCTCAAATTCATCTGAAACCTAAATATGCAGATATTAAATAAATAAGAAAAACAGAAAAGAAAAAGAAAAACAGAAATAGGCGCCAGGGTCTAAAACGACCCAGGCTCAGCTAGCCACGCCCACTGACAAGGGGGACTGGCGGAGCTGAGCTGGCGAAGCGGGTGCGCGCGGGGGCTGGGGCGACGCTGTGAGGCTGGCAGGTGAGGCCTACCTGTCAGCCTCACGCGAAAACTAAAAAATGAGCGAATTTCCACTGCGCCCGCGAGGGATCGAACCCACGCCCTCTCATTGAAACTGACGGAGACAAACCACTGCGCTACTGAATCGATCTCGGCAGATAGCAGGCGCTATGTCTGAAGAATATACAACACAGGCAGAACAGGGGAGGCACTGGCCCTCGTCGGAGCCGCTCCGGCGACCAATGGGCACGGCGTAGGGGTGCGAGAGACTCCTGGAGGAGTTCCGCATCCAACCAACCTACTATCAGCACCTACGGGGCACTGCAGCACCGGCAGCGAGCAACTATCGCACGACGGCGAGGCGAAGCAAGGCCCTAGGCGGCACGGCGACGGCACAGAGAGGTCCTACACGACTAGACGAAGCAAACGGGCAGCACGGCTTGAGCTAGAGGGGTCGGAACACTCGCCGGCGACGAGGTTCGACGGCGACGCGATCGGGCGCTCAGAGAACTAGGGCCTAGAGCACGCGCAGAAAGGGGAAAAGGGCTCGGGGAGAGAGAGGAGCTCACTGATGGCTTCTCGCCCCTCGTTGGTTACCCCAAGTGGAAGGTTGAGATGTAGCGTAGCGGCAAATTTCCCTTGGCAAATATACCAAGGATCGAATCCCGTGAGACTCCGAGGGTCGACAAGTAGGTGTCAACGGCGCCAGAAACTTAGCGGTTGACGGGACCTGCACACAGATACAGATAACTTTGCTCCCAACGAGTACAGAGAGGTTGTCAATCCCTCCGGCCTTGTTGTTTACAAAGGATCAAACACAAGAGATAATAATGATAGCTATGACTGCAACTTGGGAATAAAAACATGAAGTAAATAGAAGGTGTGATCAGCGGTGGTAATATGGACCGGGGTCCCATGATGTTCACTAGTAATGTCTCTCTCCCAAAAGACGATAAAACAGCAAAGTGAGGTAAACAAATTACAGCTGGGCAATTGACAGGATTATGTGCGCAAACCAATGCTAACTATGCTGCAAAGAAAGGTAGAGGCTCAAAATCATGGGCAGTACGCCAAGGCAAGTAGTCTGAAATCCATCTGCATCTACTACTAATCATCCACCTTGAGATATCTATCCAGAACATCTCGCTGGTATTAAGTTGCGAATCCCACCAAAAGTGTAAACTCAAAGCAACAGACAACTGCATTAAAAGAACTTTGCGTAAAGTAAAACAATCCTTGCACCCGCAAGTACAAGCACCGTTGTTTTCTCCCTTGTGGCAACAGCACATCCCCTAGACTCATGTTTCTGTCACTCAAGCTAGTCATCAGGGGGCATGAACCCACAATCAAGCATAACGCTCCCTCTTGGAGTTACTACCTACTACTTGGCCAAAGCAATAAACAACAACGGAGAACATGCAAGAATTACTCAAGAACAAAGATATAAAAGAGGTGAATCAAATATATTACTCAAACACAATCTGAACATAGTCTCATAATCCATCAGATCCCAGCAAACTCGGCAAAGCAACAGCAGAAAGATTACATATGTGCCTCGATCATGTAGGGCAGCTCACGAGGTCTAAACCATGAAGAGCAAAGAGGGGAGGAGAACATCACATAGCTACTGATCATGGACCCATGGTCCAAGGTGGACTACTCACGACTCATCCGAGAAGCGTCCATGGTGGTGGAGAAGCTCCCGGTGGTGGTTCTCCCCTCCGGCAGGGTGCCGGGAAGAGTTCTCCTGATGCTCCCGATCTTGGAAGCACTGCGGCGGCGGAACAAAGGCGAGATCACGAAAAAGGGTTCTGTCCTCGAGGGTTTCGGGACGAGAGGGATATATAGGCGAAGGGGGGCAGCCAGAGGCGGAGCAGGGGCCCCAGGCGCCCCCCTGGCGCGGCCAGGGGTGGGGCCGCGCCAGGTGGCCACCTGGGCCTCCCCTGGCTCCCCTCTGGCCCATCTTTGGTTCTTCGCGAAGCTTCCTGTACGCTGATTTTTCCTATATTTTTCCTGGAATTTTTGGAGCACTTTTAATATGGGGGAAACCTGAAATAGAAAAATAGCAGAAAACAAGAACTGGCACTGTGGTGCACTGACTTAATAGGTTAGTCCAAATATGATCAAAAGTGTATGGAAGTGCATCAACATCATAGCAATATCACACAAAAGAAGCATGGAGCAAGCAGAAATTATAGATACGTTTTGGACGTATCAACATCCCCAAGCTTAAGTAAATGATAACAAGCATAATTTCTGTGGTGACATGCTACCAACCATATAAGAACTTTTAAGTAAAGCAATCAAGGCATGTAATTCAATTCAAGTCATAACAAGCAAGAGTCTATATTAGCATTGTAACAACCAACATAAGAACATAAAGGTGCAAGAGCTCTCGCTGTCCGTGACTCGAATGTCTCCAAATGGTGTTTGCGTGCAAGAAAGGGGATAGAGATATACGAGAGAGTAAAACATAGTTTTTGTATTGTTGAGAACTTAATCTACTAAAGTTTCACACTTGGTCTTCTTTGGAATCTTATCTTGACTCATCCCCAGACCACTAGCCAGGTACAAGTCAAAATGATCCACTCCCTTTCGATATTTTGAGCACTCATGCAATGGATGAGCGTAAGCAAGAAAGTTGACACTTAGGATGGCAAAGAGAGAAAAATGATGAAGGGGGAAGACAAAAAAAAAGGTGTGAAAGGCTCACATCAATGAGGACAATCATAGGCGAGAGAAAGCCAAATGATAGATATGATGCGAGGAGTAGGGATTGCCATGCAACGGATGCACATATGAGCTAAGGTAAGCTCTCCAATGGAACTAGTGGGGTGCATCCAACTTGCTCGCTCAAGAAGACCTAGAGCTCTTTTGAGGAGGCTCATCATTGGAATATACAAGCCAAGTTCTATAGTGTGAAGGTCCCCACATAGCTATATGCATGAATGATAATCTCTATGGAGTACAAGGTATAAGATGGAGTACGAGTGTGGATCTCTCAAAAGGAATAGTAGTGTGCCCCCTTCTCTCTTTTTATTTCTTTTTCTCTTTTTTCTCTTTTTTTATTTATTTTTATTTTTTTGTGGCCTCAATGGCTCTTTCTATTTAACTCTCATTTGTCCTCTTTGGGATCTTTTGATTTTGTCCTCTTTGGGATCTTTTCCTCACTTTAGGGGCAACACTCTATGTATTACAAGAAGTATAGAAGATCTTTCACACTTTACAAAAGTACTCAACATAAAGAAAATGAAACTATCATGATGTATGCAAATGTATGCCTTTGCCGGTGTAGCATGATATGCAATGATACTAGCGCGTCATGTAGCAATGATTAGGGCAAGGCCCAACTAGCATGCGGCTCATCGATCAAGCAAAAAGCATGTATGACATGAAGTCAAGTCATGAGAAGATGGATGTTGCATGGCAATGTATCTCGGAAAGGCTATGGAAACGCCTTGATAGGTAGGTATGGTGGCTGTTTTGAGGAAGGATATAATGAGGCTTATGATGACAGAGCGTATCGTGCCAAGGATTTGGATGCACCGGCGAAGTATGCGCCAACTCTCGAGGTGAGAAAGGGCAATGCACGGTACCGAAGAGGCTAGAAAAATATGGCTAGGTGGAAGTGTCAACTTTCGAATACTCACATTAGTCCGAAGAACTCATGCACTTATTATCGGTAACTCTCAATCTAATTAGGAGGTTCACAAAGAGACAAGTACCCCGAGGAGGAGTGTATGGGGGTTTGGTTATCCTTGCGCATCCTCGACTCATGGTACGTGAGTGTACTCTAATATTCGATCCCTCCAAAGATCAGTGATCCATCTAGTAGCTAAAGTTCTCAACTATTTTGTAGGTTTTCGAAAATAAACACGGATTGCCCAAAATACGACATCTATCACTAATAGGCTAAAGCTCTTGACACCAAAAGTTCAGACATTACTCATGGCAATACCTCAAAACTATTGCAAGTTACTAATAAAATTAAATAACAACCTCAATTGCCTACTTTAAGTTAAGACACACAACTCAGTGCAACAGGCAAACTCTCTTAACAAGATAAACATGAAAACTCGAGAGAGTTCAGCAACCAACTAAACAAAAGCTCTTTAAAAAGAAAAGCATGAAAACTAAGAGCTAAACATGACAGCAGCTATGGAAAGACAAATAACACACACAACAAAGATAAGCATGAAAATCCTATGTTGTGTTCTAGGTTGAAGTGGAGCGTGTTTCTCTCCCACACAAAGAAAGCTGGGTTCTAACTTGTTATGAACAGCAAGCAAAGCTAAAGAAAACTAAAAAAAATAAACTAAGAGCAAGACGCTCCAAGCATAGCACATAACGCATGAAGTGAAAAAATATAGTGGAACGAAAGACGAACTGATAATTGTTGATGGAGAAGGGGATGCATGGGGGCATCCCCAAGCTTAGACGCTTGAGTCTTCTTGAATATTTCTTGGGGGTGCACGGGGGCATCCCCAAGCTTGAGCATTTGACCCTCCTGAATCTTCTTTTATCATCTTCCATCGCACACTTGAAAACTCCCTTCATACATAACTCATCATAATCTGATTAGCGAGGTTAGTACCCACAATAAAATAATTTTTCCCTACTGGAAATAAAGATAATCTTGAAGAGCTACTGTTTCTCAAGATTGCCAAAAGGTTTTTGCAAAGAAAAAGCAAGCTCAAGGTTTGCAAAATGAAGAAAAGGCAAAACAGGACAGAATCTGTGAAAAACAGACCAGCAGGTAGTAAATAATTTTTTCGGGGCACTTCTGCAACTCAAATCAAAAAACTCAGAACGGACGCTCGAAAGCCAATTGTATAGAGCACGCTGTCAAAAAAATTCAGATCAAAAAGATGATCTGGTGATTTTATTTGAATTTTTCTGTCCAAGGACAGAATCTGTTTTCTGGACAGCACGTCACAACTTTTGAACTTTCTTGCAATCGGAGGCTAAACTTGGCACAAAGCTGAAAAGAAAAGATACAATGATGATGCTACTGTAGTAACAAACATCAAGACACAACAAAAGCAAAATAAAACCTAATTCGTTGTGGGCTGCCTCCCAAAAGTGCTTTCTTTTATGCCTTTAAGCTAGGCATGATGCAAAAAGATCAAGTTGTATCAATTGAACCATCATCAAGATCATCAAAAAGCTCTTCAATAGTACAACTAGTCTTAAGAGGACTTTCAAATAAAGGCCTAATAAAGATACTTCTAGGGAGAAAACCAAAAGGTGGAAAGTCAATGGGAGATTCATTTATAAATTTATCAAAGAGAGGTATTTCTTCCAAATTCTTCATAGTTTCAACCCCTTTGGCAATAGATGGATTACTTTTGGAACGAGGAGCCTTTGGAACGTAAACGAACTTAGGTTCCTTCTTTGCGGGAGTTTCTACCTTTTTGGCTTTGATTGAGGAGAAAGTAGTTCCTAAAGTGTCAAAGATTTCCTCAATCTTGTCTATCCTAGAAGAATCCAAGTCATGGGATTTGATGGTCTCCAAAGTTTTGAGAATTTTATGCATGGAGCTATCAAGCCTATTCAAATTCCCTTGGATCTTACGGTCAAACTCATTTATCTTATTAATGCTTGGCATCTCTAGCTCTATCTTTTCAAGTTTTTTCATAATGTGAGCTAGGGTAATGTCCTCTTGAATGCTAACAACAGGGGGATTTCCAACAAGATTTTCCATAATACTAAGAGATTCCCAAACTGGGGCTTCTAGGAAATTTCCATTGATAGCAGAATCTAGAATTAACCTATTCCAAGAAGTAATTCCAACATAAAAATTTCTAAGCAGGATAGTAGTAGATTGCTTCTTGGTGGCTCTTTTTTTAGAATCATTAATTCTATACCAAGCATCTTTTAGACTTTCACCACCTCTTTGTTTAAAGGTGAGCACTTCTACCTCACCAAAGGCAAAAGGACCAGACATAATGCCAACTAAAAGCAAGATAACTATTTTTGTGATTTTTGGTAAGGGACACTAAAGCAAAAACTGAAAGGTAAACCAACAAGACTAAAAAGCAAAGATAAAAGATAGCGTGCAACTCCCCTATCTTGAAGAGTGGAGTCCTCGGCAACGGCGCCAGAAACTTGCTTGATGGCTTCTCGCCCCTCGTTGGTTACCCCAAGTGGAAGGTTGAGATGTAGCGTAGCGGCAAATTTCCCTTGGCAAAGATACCAAGGATCGAATCCCGTGAGACTCCGAGGGTCGACAAGTAGGTGTCAACGGCGCCAGAAACTTAGCGGTTGATGGGACCTGCACACAGATACAGATAACTTTGCTCCCAACGAGTACAGAGAGGTTGTCAATCCCTTCGGCCTTGTTGTTTACAAAGGATCAAACACAAGAGATAATAATGATAGCTATGACTGCAACTAGGGAATAAAAACATGAAGTAAATAGAAGGTGTGATCAGCGGTGGTAATATGCACCGGGGTCCCATGATGTTCACTAGTAATGTCTCTCTTCCAAAAGACGATAAAACAGCAAAGCGAGGTAAACAAATTACAGCTGGGCAATTGACAGGATTATGTGCGCAAACCAATGCTAACTATGCTGCAAAGAAAGGTAGAGGCTCAAAAGCATGGGCGGTACGCCAAGGCAAGTAGACCGAAATCCATCTGCATCTACTACTAATCATCCACCTTGAGATATCTATCCAGAACATCTCGCTGGTATTAAGTTGTGAATCCCACCCAAAGTGTAAACTCAAAGCAACAGACAACTGCATTAAAAGAACTTTGCGTAAAGTAAACAATCCTTGCACCCGCAAGTACAAGCACCGTTGTTTTATCCCTTGTGGCAACAACACATCCCCTAGACTCATGTTTCTGTCACTCAAACTAGTCATCAGGGGGCATGAACCCACAATCAAGCATAACGCTCCCTCTTGGAGTTACTACCTACTACTTGGCCAAAGCAATAAACAGCAACGGAGAACATGCAAGAATTACTCAAGAACAAAGATATAAAAGAGGTGAATCAAATATATTACTCAAACACAATCTGAACATAGTCTCATAATCCATCAGATCCCAGCAAACTCAGCAAAGCAACAGCAGAAAGATTACATATGTGCCTCGATCATGTAGGGCAGCTCACGAGGTCTAAACCATGAAGAGCAAAGAGGGGAGGAGAACATCACATAGCTAGTGATCATGGACCCATGGTCCAAGGTGGACTACTCACGACTCATCCGGGAAGCGTCCATGGTGGTGGAGAAGCTCCCGGTGGTGGTTCTCCCCTCCGGCAGGGTGCCGGGAAGAGTTCTCCTGATGCTCCCGATCTTGGAAGCGCTGTGGCGGCGGAACAGAGGCGAGATCGCGAAAAAGGGTTCTGTCCTCGAGGGTTTCGGGACGAGAGGGATATATAGGCGAAGGGGGGCAGCCAGAGGCGGAGCAGGGGCCCTTGGCGCCCCCTGGCACTGCCAGGGGTGGGGCCACGCCAGGTGGCCGCCTGGGCCTCCCCTGGCTCCCCTCTGGCCCATCTTTGGTTCTTCGCGAAGCTTCCTGTACGCTGATTTTTCCTGGAATTTTTGGAGCACTTTTAATATGGGGGAAACCTGAAATAGAAAAATAGCAGAAAACAGGAACTGGCACTGTGGTGCACTGAGTTAATAGGTTAGTCCAAATATGATGAAAAGTGTACGGAAGTGCATCAATATCATAGCAATATCACACAAAAGAAGCATGGAGCAAGCAGAAATTATAGATACGTTTTGGACGTATCACTCACCACGAGCACGGCGGTGTGCTCGGCTGGCCCAGGCGTGGAAGGAGTCGACGACGGCGCGCCTCGAACACCTATGGCCACCGTAGAGGAAGGAGAAGAAGAAGAGCTCGACGCGGAGGCGATAGTGTCCGCGTAGTTGACGTAGAGGAAGAAGACGACGTCGAGGAAGCAGGTAGACAGCTTTGGCGAGGCTGAAGACGACGCGGGACTCGTCGGCGACGAGAGCCTGCTCTCAGATGTGCTCGGGTGTCAATGGGGGTGGCGGATCTGGAGGATCTCAGCTCTCCAGACGGCGAGAGGGGGAGAGGAAACCTAGGGAGGAAGAGAGGACACGCTTTGGGTTTAAAAGGGGTGCTCGGCGCACGGCCTTGACGTCCGTGAACTGATGGCGCGACGGTGAGCGCGGGCGTGCTCTGCTTTTCTGACGGAGGAAGACGGAGACGCGCTCCTGTGTCATAGACAGGTGGGGCCAGGCGCTCGGAAAGGCCACGGCGTGACGGCGCGGCTGTTGGCTGGGCCTGCGGTGGAGTTGGGCTACTCTGCGGGTGGAGAGGAGATGGGCCTGTGGTGAGAGAGAGAGGGAGGAGGGCCCAGTTGCACTGCAGGTTGCTGCTTTTCTCCTTTTCTTTATTTTCTTCAGGCAGAAAAGAAAAAGAAAAAGACAGAAAAAAATAAAAAGAGTTAGGGGAAAAGAAAAATATCCCCATGCTCAGTGAATTATCCTCTATTTAGATAAATTGATTTGGACATTTCTAGAGTCAGAAAAATAAAAGGAGTTTGAATATGGATCAAACTCTTGATAATTTAAAACCCAACCAAATCATATTCAAATGGGGTGATATTTGGTGGAGAGGATGTTGGCATGGAGCAAGATTTAAAGGAGGAGAAAGGATCACTATCGCACTTGGCTAGGTGGCTTGAATTTGTTGCAGTGGCGTGAACACAGGGGAGTTAGGATGCTAACTATCCCAAAAATCATCATTCATCAATGGAGTAGCACTCCCAATGTCCACATTAGATTCTTGTTCATCCAATTCCTCAACGCCGGCCTCTTCAGCAGTGAACTGAGGCATAGGCGAGGAGACAATTAATGTCGAAAGGATTGCATCCACTTCAATTTCTTCATCCATCTGCTCTGGGGAAGCAGCATAGGGAATGTCTTCATCTGATTCACTTGGAATCACATATTCTTCATCAAAAGGAACAAGGTCCTTTGATGGCATGGTTGAAATATGAACAATATCAATTGGGTTGTCAACTGAGCTTGTCAATGGCTTCATCTTCTTCGGAGCTGAAAAATCTCATGAAGTTGATGCCTTCCTTTTCTTCACAGCTGCACGCTCTGCAACCTTGGTCTTCTTCACATCTGATGCAGATGGAAGGATCAGAGTTGGAGTAGGCGCAGGAGGAGCAGAGGAATTTAGTTGAATTTCTTCAAGCACAACTATTGCAGTTGCCCTCACATCTTCATTTTCTTCAGGCACAATCATTGAAGCTTCAGCTGTCCTGACATTTTCTTCAGGCACAACACTAGAGGTTGCCCTGGCAATTTCTTCAGCGACTGGAATGCAGTCATCAGCCCTGGTATTCTCATTTTCTTCAGCAGCCTGATGTTCTTCAGCGGTGCTGGCATGTTCTTCTGTAGACTGAACAGATGCTTCAGTCTGAGGAATTTCAATGTGCGTTGGACGTGCAACATTTGAAGAAAATCCTTTTGTCAAATTCACAAATCTAACTTTGGCGCCCATCCAGTCTGCATGGTATGCGTCAAATTCATCACTCAAGGTTTTGATTTCGCCCTAAAGCTTCACAAGTTCATCAGTTGTCATATTGACAACGTTTTTCTTCAGGTAGCGCTCCTTCTTGTACTGTCCTTTATTTGTCTGCCTGTCCTTTTCAAATTTCCACTTTTCTTCGCCTATGAAGGCGGTCAGCATGTGACTTTGGCTAGGAGTCAGATTGAAGTCAGGCATAGGAGTGTTGGGATCCTGGTGCCAGAGATTAATGAAGTCGAGGATCACTTTTGGATCCAAAAGCAGTGGCACAATGCTTCCTTTGGCTCTAGCAGCCCTGTGTTGCCTGCCTCTGATGATTTCAACTAGTTCTTCATCATTAGCTTCGTCATCATCAGACGGCACATGGAAAGCGACTTGCTTCTTGTGAGGACTTGGGCGAGAACCTCATCCAGCAGTGGCCTTTTTCTTCAGCAGAGAGGGGCTAGCTGAGGAACTTGGAGCAGCTGAGGAACTTGCAGAGGCTCCTGAGGCAATAGATATGCCAGCAGTCCTTTGGCATGTGGCGAGATGCACTGGTGCAGAGGATCTAGTCGGAGCATCTGAAGACTTTGGCGGAGGATCTGAGGACTTCGGAGGAGCAGGAGCAGTTTGAGGAGTTGGCCGTGAGGGCTTTGAGGAATCTGGCCGTGAGGGCATTGCTGAGGAACTTGTCCTTGAGGGCATTGAAGATGAAGCACTTGGCTTATGAGCAAGCTTCTTTGCCATGGCCTTCTTTGGCTTGCTATCACAGGCCTCAGTAGTGGCAGCAGCAGCAGCAGAGTCTTCGTTGAATTTCCCCACTGCTTCTTTTGCTTGTTTGGCCAACTTGGCCTGGCGCTTGGCCCATTCATCAGGATAATCCTCACCGCGCTTGAGGCTAATGGGATCTGCTACTTGGCCATGTGCCAATGGAGGTCTTGGGCATGGATGATTGAGTGCGAATTTCTTCATGTACTTGGGAGTTACATACATGTACTCCCTCCACTCTCTTGCCCATCTCCTCTCTATTCTCTGTATGCGCACCTTGCGCAGATTTTTGTCCTCTGGCCTCTTTCCTCCCTTTTGTGGCTTCTTTCCATCAACCATTTTCTTCAGACGAGGAATTTGAACAATGGAATTCTCTGAAGAAGTATGCAACTTTTCTTCGAGGAACGCTGGAAATGAGTTAAGTTGATGAGAACCTAGTGATTCAGCAGCGGACATGAGTACCTGTGAACAGAGTATAGTTGCGAGGAATTTGGAGAGGTCATATGTGTTCTCAAAAGATTTTTTTTAAGTTTGAGGAATTTGACCAGATGAGTCTTGAAGAATTTGACTAAGCGTTCTTTGTCTTAGGCAATATGATGTAAACCCCATCTTTTTATCCTCGATAGCAACAATACAATACGTGCCTTGCTGCCCCTACTGTCACTGGGAAAGGACACCACAAGATTGAACCCAAAGCCAAGCACTTCTCCCATTGCAAGAACTATAGATCTAGTAGGCCAAACCAAACCGATAATTCGAAGAGACTTGCAAGGATATTATGAGCACACATAAAAAGTTCAGAGAAGAACCAAATATCTTTCATAGATAACCTTGATCATAAACTCACAATTCATCGGATCTCGACAAACACACCGCAAAAAGAGATTACACCGAATAGATCTCCTCGAAGACCAAGGAGAACTTTGTATTGAGATACAGAGAGAGAGAGAGAAGAAGCCATCTAGATTCTAGCTATGGACCTGAAGATCTGTGGTAAACTACTCACAACTCATGGTGAGGGCTATGATGATGATGATGATGATGATGAAGGCCTCCGTGATGGATCCCCCTCCGGTGGAGCTCTGCTACCTCTTGAGCTTGTGTTGTATTCCCTCGAAGAGGAAAGGGAGATGCAGCACAGTAGCGTAAGTATTTCCCTCAGTTTTTTAGAACCAAGGTATCAATCCAGTAGGAGACCACGCGCCAGTCCCTCGCACCTGCACAAACAAATAAGAACTTCGCAGCCAACGCGATAAGGGGTTGTCAATCCCTTTATGGTCACTTACGATAGTGAGACCTGATAGAAATGATAATTATATTTTTGGTATTTTTAGTTTAATAAAACAGCAAATAAGAGCGGTAATAGTAAAGTAAATGTAGATTGATATGTTGAGAATAGACCCGGGGGCCATAGTTTTCTCTAGTGGCTTCTCTCATGATAGCGATATTCTACGGCGAGTAAACAAATTACTGTTGAGCAATTGATAGAAAAGCGAATAATTATGAGACTATCTAGGCATGATCATTGTATATAGGCATCACGTCCGAGACAAGTAGACCAAAACGATTCTGCATCTACTACTATTACTCCACACATCAACTGCTATCCAGCATGCATCTAGTGTATTGAGTTCATACGAATAGAGTAACGCTTTAAGCAAGATGACATGATGTAGAGGGATAAACTCAAGCAATATGATGAAAACCCCATCTTTTTATCCTCGATGGCAACAATACAATGCATGCCTTGCTGCCCCTACTGTCACTGGGAAAGGACACCACAAGATTGAACCCAAAGCCAAGCACTTCTCCCATTGCAAGAACTATAGATCTAGTAGGCCAAACCAAACCAATAATTCGAAGAGACTTGCAAGGATATTATGAGCACACATAAAAAGTTCAGAGAAGAACCAAATATCTTTCATAGATAACCTTGATCATAAACTCACAATTCATCGGATCTCGACAAACACACCGCAAAAAGAGATTACATCGAATAGATCTCCTCGAAGACCAAGGAGAACTTTGTATTGAGATCCAGAGAGAGAGAAGAAGCCATCTAGATACTAGCTATGGACCCGAAGGTCTGTGGTAAACTACTCACAACTCATGGTGAGGGTGATGATGATGATGATAAAGGCCTCCGTGATGGATCCCCCTCCCGGAACAGGCGCCAAGATGGGATCTCCACGGGAACAGAAGCTACGGCGGTGGAATTAGGGTTTTCTCTCTGCGTATGGAGTTTCTGGGGTACGTAGGTATATATAGGAAGAAGGAGGGCACCGGGGGCCGTGTGGGCCAGCCTCGAGGCAGGGGGGCACGCCCTGGGAAGGGGGGCGTGCCCCCACCCTCGAGGGCTGGCCCTACGTCCCCTGACTTGGCCCCGAAGACTCCCAAGCATGATTTCCTCCAAAAGTATCTCTCGCGAAGGTTTCATTCTGTTTGGACTCCGTTTGATATTCCTTTTCTGCAAAACCCTGAAATAGGCAAAAACAGCAATCTGGACTGGGCCTTTGGGTTAGTAGGTTAGTCCCAAAAATGATATAAAAGTGAATGATAAAGCCCATTAAACATCCAAGACTTCATAAATAATAGCATGGAACAATCAAAAATTATAGATACGTTGGAGACGTATCAAGCATCCCCAAGCTTAATTCCTGATCGTCCTCGAGTAGGTAAATGATAAAGAAAGAATTTTTGATGTGGAATGCTAATCAATATATTTTTTTCAATGTAATTCTATTAATTGTGGCATGAATGTTCAAATCTGAAAGATTCTAGACAAAAGTCTATATTGACATAAGAAATAACAATACTTCAAGCAATACTAACAAAGCAATCATGTCTTCTCAAAATACTATGGCTAAACAAAGCTATCCCTACAAAATTATATAGTGTTGGCTATGCTCCCTTATTATCACACTAAATATTCATATCATGCACAACCCCGATTTCAGCCAAGCATTTGTTTTCATGCTCTATCTTTTCAAACCTTTCAACTTTCACGCAATACATGAGCGTGAGCCATGGATATAGCACTATGGGTGGAATAGAGGTGGTTGTGGAGAAGACAAAAAGGAGGGAGATAGTCTCACATCGACTAGGCATATCAATGGGCTATGGAGCCCATCAATAGATATCAATGTGAGTGAGTAGGGATTGCCATGCAACGGATGCACTAGAGATAAATATGAATGAAAGCTCAACAAAAGAAACTAGTGGGTGTGCATCCAACTTGCTTGCTCACGAAGACCTAGGGCATTTGAGGAAGCCCATCGTTGGAATATACAAGCCAAGTTCTATAGTGAAAATTCCCACTATTATATGAAAATGACTTAGCATGAGATTCTCTACAATGAAGAACATGGTGCTACTTTGAAGCACAAGTGTGGAAAAAGATAGTAGCAATTGTCTCTTTTTCTTTTCTTTTTTTCTTTTTTTTGGGCTTTTTTTTTCTTTGGCCTTTCTTTTTTTTTTCTTTTTTTTGCGGAGGGGCTTTATAGATTCAGCCTTTCCTCCCATGGGACAATGCTCTAAAAATGATGATCATCACACTTTCATTACAACACAATATTACAACTCGATACTACAACAACAAAGTATGTGTTGGAAATATGCCCTAGAGGCAATAAATAAAAGAGTTATTATTATATTTCCTTGTTCATGATAATCGTTTATTATCCATGCTATAATTGTATTGATTGGAAACTCATATACATGTGTGGATAAATAGACAAACATTGTGTCCCTAGTAAGCCTCTACAGGACTAGCTCGTTGATCAAAGATGACCGCGGTTTCCAGGTCATAGACATGAGTTGTCATTTGATAACGGGATCACATCATTAGGAGAATGATGTGATGGACAAGACCCAAACGTTAAACATAGCTTTTGATCGTATCAGTTATCGCTATAGTTTTCTGCATGTCAAGTATAAGTTCCTATGACCATGAGATCATGTATCTCACTGACACCGTAGGAGTGCTTTGTGTGTGCCAAACGTCGCAACGTAACTGGGTGACTATAAAGGTACTCTACAGGTATCTCCGAAGGTGTCTGTTGAGTTGACATGGATCAAGACTGGGATTTGTCACTCCGTGTGACGGAGAGGTATCTCCGGGCCCACTCGGTAATACATCATCTAAATGAGCTCAGAGTGACTAAGTGGTTAGTCACGGGATTATGTATTACGGCAACGAGTAAAGAGACTTGCCGGTAACGAGATTGAACTAGGTATAGAGATACCGACGATCGAATCTCGGGCAAGTAACATACCGACGAGACAAAGGGAACTGTATACGGGATTGCCTGAATCCTTGACATCGTGGTTCATCCGATGAGATCATCGAGAAACGTGTAGGAACCAATATGGGTATCCAGATCCCGCTATTGGTTATTGACCTGGGAGTGTCTCGGTCATGTCTACATGGTTTCCGAACCCGCAGGGTCTACACACTTAAGGTTCGGTGACGCTAGGGTTGTTAGTGAGAACAGTGCATGGTTACCGAAGGTTGTTCGGAGTCCCGGATGAGATCCCGGACGTGACGAGGGTCTCCAGAATGGTCCGGAGACGAAGATTGATATATAGGATGAAAGGTTTCGGAGTCCGGAAGTGTTCCGGGGAGTATCGGGAAATCGGCGGATTACCGAAAGGGGTTTCGGGGGTCCCGGAAGGGGTTTCGGGCCTAATGGGCCACAAAAGGGGGACACAACAGCCCTCATAGGGCTGTGCGCCCCCCCCTGGGCCCTCTCCTAGTGCGCATGGGGGGCTGGCCCCTCCTAGGGCTGCCGCACCCCCTGGCTTGGGGGGCAAGGCACCTAGGGGGGGAAACCCTAGGGCCTGGCGCAGCCCTTGGCCGCCGCCCCCCCTCTGCCCTGGCCGCCGGCCCCCCTAGGGGAAACCCTAGGGCGCCCCCTCCCCTCTATTCCCCCTATATATAGAGAGGTAGAGGGAGGGCAGCCAACACACGTTTGTGCCTCGGCGCTGCCCTCCCTCTCCCATAACATCTTCGTCTTCCCGCGGTGCTTGGCGAAGCCCTGCTGGAATCCTCCACCACCATCACCACCACGCCGTCGTGCTGCCGGTCTCTCCATCAACCTCTCCTCCACCCCTTGCTGGATCAAGAAGGAGGAGACGTCCCCGAGCCGTACGTGTGAAGAACGCGGAGGCACCGTTGCTTCGGTGCTAGGATCTTCGGCGATCTGAATCGCGGCGAGTACGACTCCATCAACCGCGTTCTTGAACGCTTCCGCTTAGCGATCTACAAGGGTATGTGGATCCAACTCTCCCCTCGTAGATGTATCTCCTAGATTGATCTTGGTGAACGTAGGAAATTTTTTTGTTTCCCATGCAACGTTCCCCTACAGTGGCATCATGAGCTAGGATCTTGTGTAGATGCTTTCACGAGTAGAACACAAAAGGGTTTGTGGACGTTCATGTTTAGATTGCTTCCCTCCTTAGTCTTTCTTGATTCAGCGGTATTATGGGATGAAGCGGCCCGGACCAACTTTACATGTCCACGTACATGAGACCGGTTCCATCGACAGACATGTGACTTTTGTTGCATAAGATGGCTGGCGGGTGTCTGTCTCTCCTATCTTAGTTGAATCGGAACAGAACAAGGCGGTCCTTGTAGAAGGTTAAATAGCAACTTAAATATCACCGTTGTGGCTTTGCGTAGGTAAGAAGCGTTCTTGCTAGATACCCATAGCAGCCACGTAAAACATGCAACAACAAATTAGAGGACGTCTAACTTGTTTTTGCAGGGTATGTATGTGATATGATATGGCCAATGACATGATGAAATATATTTGATGTATGAGATGATCATGTTGTAATAGTTAATATCGACTTGCATGTCGATGTATACGGCAACCGGCAGGAGCCATAGGGTTGTCTTTAATTTTTGTATGACCTGCGTGTCAATCATTAAGCGCTTTGTAATGCTTTACTTTATCGCTAAACGGTAGCAATAGTAGTAAGAGCATGGTGGGCGCGCGACAACCCCGATGGCGACACGATGATGGAGATCATGATGATAGGGATCATGGTGTGGCGCCGGTGACGATGGAGATCATGCCGGTGCTTTGGAGATGGAGATCAAAAGCACGAGTTGATGGCCATATCATGTCACTTATGATTTGCATGTGATGTTAATCCTTTTATGCATCTTATTTTGCTTAGGACGACGGTAGCATTATAAGATGATCCTTCACTAAAATTTCAAGATAAAATTGTGTTCCCCCCGAGTGTGCGCCGTTGCGAAGGTTCGTCGTTTCGAAGCACCACGTGATGATTGGGTGTGATAGACTCTACGTTCGCATACAACGGGTGCAAGCCAGTTTTGCACATGCAGAACACTCGGGTTAGACTTGACGAGCCTAGCATGTACAGACATGGCCTCGGAACACGGAAGACCGAAAGGTCGAACATGAGTCATATAGTAGATATGATCAACATGTAGATGTTCACCATTGACACCACCTCATCTCACGTGATGATCGGACTTGGGTTGGTGAATCTGGATCATGTCACGCTCGAATGACCAGAGGGATGTCAATTTGAGTGGGAGTTATAATTAATTTGATTAGGTAATAACTCACTTATCATGAACAATAGTCTAAAATGTCTTTGCAAATCTTTTTGTTGTAGATGGCTCGCGCAGTAGCTCCCCTGAATTTTAATGCGTTCCTAGAGAAAGCTAAACTGAAAGATGATGGGAGCAACTTTGCGGACTGGCTCCGCAATCTGAGGATCATCCTCACTGCTGCCCAAAAGGTTTATGTCCTAAGTGCACCGCTAGGTGAACCCCCCGCTCCTCAGGCCTCTGCGGACGTTATGAACGCCTGGCAGTCGCGTTCGGATGACTACTCAGTGGTGCAGTGTTCCATATTGTATAGCTTGGAAGGAGGACTTCAAAGGTGTTTTGAACGTCATGGAGCATATGAGATGTTCCAGGAGTTGAAGTTCATCTTTGAAAAGAATGCCAAGATCGAGAGGTATGAGACCACCGATAAATTCTTTGCTTGCAAGATGGAGGAGAATTCGTCTGTCAGTGAGCACTTACTGAAGATGTCTGGGTACTATACCCGCATAGCTGATCTGGGACTTGTGTTCCCGGACGAGGCTATCATTGACAGAATTCTCCAGTCACTCCCGCCTAGCTACAAGAGCTTCGTGCAGTAGTACAACATGCAAGGGATGAACAAAACCATCACCGAGCTGTTTTCGATGCTGAAAGTCGCTGAGGCAGACATCAAAAAGGAGTATCAAGTGTTGATGGTCGATAAAACCACCAGTTTCAAGAAAAATGGCAAGGGCAAGAAGGGTAACTCTAAGAAGGGTGGCAAGGCAGTTGCTCATCCAGTGAAGAAACCCAAGGCTGGGCCCAAGCCAGAGACTGAGTGTTTCTATTGCAAGGGGAACGGCCACTGGAAGCGGAACTGCCCCAAGTATCTGGCAAACAAGAAGGGGGCCAACAACAACAACAAGCAAGGTATATGTGATATACATGTTATTGATGTGTACCTTACCAACTCTCGTTGTAGTGCCTGGGTATTTGATACCGGTTCGGTTGCTCACATTTGCAACTCTAAACAGGAACTGCGGAATAAACGGAGGCTGGCGAAGGACAAAGTGACGATGCGCGTGGGAAATGGTTCCAAGGTTGATGTGATCGCCGTCGGCACGCTCGCTCTTCGATTACCATCGGGATTAGTTATGAACCTGAATAATTGTTATTTAGTGCCTGCGTTGAGCATGAACATTATATCTGGATCTTGTTTAATGCGAGACGGTTACTCATTTAAATCAGAGAATAAAGGTTGTTCTATTTATATGGGTAATATCTTTTATGGTCATGCACCCGAAGTGAGGGGTTTATTCTTATTGAATCTCGATAGTGATGATACACATGTTCATAACATTGATGCCAAAAGATGTAGAGTTGATAAAGATAATACCACTTACTTGTGGCACTGCCGTCTGGGTCATATCGGCATAAAACGCATGAGGAAGCTCCATGCTGATGGACTTTTGGAGTCTCTTGATTTTGAATCACTTGACACATGCGAGCCGTGCCTCATGGGCAAGATGACAAGGACCCCGTTTTCAGGTATAATGGAACGGGCAAGTGACTTATTGGAAATCATACATACTGATGTGTGTGGTCCGATGAGTGTCACGGCACGCGGTGGATATCGTTATTTTCTCACCTTCACTGACGACTTAAGTAGATATGGGTATATTTACTTAATGAAGCATAGGTCTGAAACTTTTGAAAAGTTCAAGCAATTTCAGAGTGAAGTTGAAAATCATCGTAACAAGAAGATCAAGTTCCTACGATCTGATCGAGGGGGAGAATATCTGAGTTATGAGTTTGGCAATCACTTAAGAAAATGTGGAATCGTTTCACAGTTGACGCCACCTGGAACACCACAGCGTAATGGTGTGTCCGAACGTCGTAATCGAACCCTATTAGATATGGTGCGTTCTATGATGTCTCTTGCCGATTTGCCACTATCATTTTGGGGATATGCGTTAGAGACAGCTGCATTCACTTTAAATAGGGCTCCATCCAAGTCCGTTGAGACAACACCGTATGAACTATGGTTTGGTAAGAAACCTAAGTTGTCTTTTCTCAAGGTTTGGGGTTGCGATGCTTATGTCAAAAGGCTTCAGCCAGAAAAGCTCGAACCCAAAGCGGACAAATGTGTCTTCATAGGATACCCAAAAAGAAACTGTTGGGTACGCCTTCTATCTCAGATCCGAAGGCAAAGTGTTTGTCGCTAAGAACGGGTCCTTTCTCGAGAAAGAGTTTCTCTCGAAAGAATTGAGTGGGAGGAAGGTAGAACTTGATGAGGTTATTGAACCTCTGCTTCAACCAGAGAGTTGCGCAGCACAGAAAGATGTTTCTGTGGAACCTGCAGCGGTTGAAGAGAAAGTCAATGATGATGATCAAGAAGCTTCTGATCAAGTTACTACCGAACCTCGTAGGTCGACAAGGGTACGCACTGCACCTGAGTGGTATGGTAACCCTGTCTTGGAGGTCATGTTGTTAGACAACGGTGAACCTACGAGCTATGGAGAAGCGATGGAGGGCCCGGATTCCGACAAATGGTTAGAGGCCATGAAATCCGAGATGGGATCCATGTATGAAAACAAAGTATGGACTTTGGAAGTATTACCTGAAGGGCGGAAAGCCATTCAGAATAAATGGATTTTTAAGAGGAAGACGGACGCTGACGGTAATGTCACCGTGTATAAAGCTCGACTTGTGGCAAAGGGTTTTTCACAAGTTCAAGGGATTGACTACGATGAGACTTTCTCACCCGTAGCGATGCTTAAATCCGTCCGAATCATGTTAGCAATAGCTGCATATTTCGATTATGAAATTTGGCAGATGGATGTCAAAACAGCGTTCCTTAACGGTTTTCTTAAGGAAGAGTTGTATATGATACAACCGGAAGGTTTTGTCGATCCAGAGAATGCTGACAAAGTATGCAAGCTCCAACGTTCCATTTATGGGCTGGTGCAAGCATCTCGGAGTTGGAATCTTCGCTTTGATGAGGTGATCAAAGCGTTTGGGTTTGTACAAGTTTACAATGAAGCTTGTATTTACAAGAAAGTGAGTGGGAGCTCTATAGCGTTTCTAATATTATATGTGGATGACATATTGCTGATTGGAAACAATATAGAATTTTTGGATAGCTTGAAGGGGTATTTGAACAAGAGTTTTTCGATGAAGGATCTCGGTGAAGCTGCTTTCATATTGGGCATCAAGATCTATAGAGATAGATCAAGACGCTTGATAGGACTTTCACAAAGTACATACCTTGATAAAGTTTTGAAGAAGTTCAAAATGGATCAATCCAAGAAGGGGTTCTTGCCGGTATTGCAAGGTACAAAGTTGAGTAAGACTCAATGCCCAGTGACTGCGGAAGATAGAGAAAAGATGACTGTCGTCCCCTATGCTTCAGCCATAGGCTCTATCATGTATGCAATGCTGTGCACAAGACCAGATGTCAGCCTTGCCATAAGTATGGCCGGAAGGTTTCAAAGTAATCCTGGTATGGATCACTGGACAGCGGTCAAGAATATCCTAAAGTACCTGAAAAGGACTAAGGAGATGTTTCTCGTTTATGGAGGTGATCAAGAGCTCGTCGTAAAGGGTTACGTCGATGCAAGCTTTGACACTGATCTGGATGACTCTAAGTCTCAAACCGGATACGTATATATTCTCAACGGGGGAGCGGTAAGCTGGTGCAGTTCCAAGCAAAGCGTGGTAGCCGATTCTACATGCGAAGCGGAGTACATAGCTGCCTCGGAGGCGGCAAAGGAAGGTGTCTGGATGAAGGAGTTCATAACAGATCTTGGAGTTGTGCCTAGTGCACTGAACCCAATGACTCTGTTCTGTGACAACACTGGTGCCATTGCTCTAGCCAAGGAACCAAGGTTTCACAAGAGGACCAGACACATAAAACGACGCTTCAATTCCATCCGCGATTCAGTCAAGGAGGAGGACATAAACATTTGCAAAGTACACACGGATTTGAATGTTGCAGATCCGTTGACTAAGCCTCTTCCACGGGCTAAGCATGATCAACACCAAGACTCTATGGGTGTTAGATTCATTACCTTGTAATGCTAGATTATTGACTCTAGTGCAAGTGGGAGACTGTTGGAAATATGCCCTAGAGGCAATAAATAAAAGAGTTATTATTATATTTCCTTGTTCATGATAATCGTTTATTATCCATGCTATAATTGTATTGATTGGAAACTCATATACATGTGTGGATAAATAGACAAACATTGTGTCCCTAGTAAGCCTCTACAGGACTAGCTCGTTGATCAAAGATGACCGCGGTTTCCAGGTCATAGACATGAGTTGTCATTTGATAACGGGATCACATCATTAGGAGAATGATGTGATGGACAAGACCCAAACGTTAAACATAGCTTTTGATCGTATCAGTTATCGCTATAGTTTTCTGCATGTCAAGTATAAGTTCCTATGACCATGAGATCATGTAACTCACTGACACCGTAGGAGTGCTTTGTGTGTGCCAAACGTCACAACGTAACTGGGTGACTATAAAGGTACTCTACAGGTATCTCCGAAGGTGTCTGTTGAGTTGACATGGATCAAGACTGGGATTTGTCACTCCGTGTGACGAAGAGGTATCTCCGGGCCCACTCGGTAATACATCATCTAAATGAGCTCAGAGTGACTAAGTGGTTAGTCACGGGATTATGTATTACGGCAACGAGTAAAGAGACTTGCCGGTAACGAGATTGAACTAGGTATAGAGATACCGACGATCGAATCTCGGGCAAGTAACATACCGACGAGACAAAGGGAACTGTATACGGGATTGCCTGAATCCTTGACATCGTGGTTCATCCGATGAGATCATCGAGAAACGTGTAGGAACCAATATGGGTATCCAGATCCCGCTATTGGTTATTGACCTGGGAGTGTCTCGGTCATGTCTACATGGTTTCCGAACCCGCAGGGTCTACACACTTAAGGTTCGGTGACGCTAGGGTTGCTAGTGAGAACAGTGCATGGTTACCGAAGGTTGTTCGGAGTCCCGGATGAGATCCCGGACGTGACGAGGGTCTCCGGAATGGTCCGGAGACGAAGATTGATATATAGGATGAAAGGTTTCGGAGTCCGGAAGTGTTCCGGGGAGTATCGGGAAATCGGCGGATTACCGAAAGGGGTTTCGGGGGTCCCGGAAGGGGTTTCGGGCCTAATGGGCCACAAAAGGGGGACACAACAGCCCTCATAGGGCTGTGCGCCCCCCCTGGGCCCTCTCCTAGTGCGCATGGGGGGCTGGCCCCTCCTAGGGCTGCCGCACCCCCTGGCTTGGGGGGCAAGGCACCTAAGGGGGGAAACCCTAGGGCCTGGCGCAGCCCTTGGCCGCCGCCCCCCCTCTGCCCTGGCCGCCGGCCCCCCTAGGGGAAAACCTAGGGCGCCCCCTCCCCTCTATTCCCCCTATATATAGAGAGGTAGAGGGAGGGCAGCCAACACACGTTTGTGCCTCGGCGCTGCCCTCCCTCTCCCATAACATCTTCGTCTTCCCGCGGTGCTTGGCGAAGCCCTGCTGGAATCCTCCACCACCATCACCACCACGCCGTCGTGCTGCCGGTCTCTCCATCAACCTCTCCTCCACCCCTTGCTGGATCAAGAAGGAGGAGACGTCCCCGAGCCGTACGTGTGAAGAACGCGGAGGCACCGTTGCTTCGGTGCTAGGATCTTCGGCGATCTGAATCGCGGCGAGTACGACTCCATCAACCGCGTTCTTGAACGCTTCCGCTTAGCGATCTACAAGGGTATGTGGATCCAACTCTTCCCTCGTAGATGTATCTCCTAGATTGATCTTGGTGAACGTAGGAAATTTTTTTGTTTCCCATGCAACGTTCCCCTACAGTATGACTCTATATGAATGCCTCCGGCGGTGTACCGGTATGTGCAATGAAACAAGGGTGACATGTATGAAAGAATTATGCATGGTGGCTTTGCCACAAATACGATGTCAACTACATGATCATGCATGGCAATATGACAATATGATGCGTGTCGTATAAACAGAACGGTGGAAAGTTGCATGGCAATATATCTCGGAATGGCTATGGAAATGCCATGATAGGTAGGTATGGTGGCTGTTTTGAGGAACAATATAGTGGCTGTTTTGAGGAAGGATATATAGTGGGTTTATGGCACCGGCGAAAGTTGCGCGATACAAGAGAGGCTAGCAATGGTGGAAGGGTGAGAGTGCGTATAATCCATGGACTCAACATTAGTCATAAGAACTCATATACTTACTGCAAAAATTTACGAGTCATCAAAACAAAGCAATCAACACATGCCCCTAGGGGGGAGGTTGGTAGGAGTTAACCATCGCGCGCCCCCGACCTCCACACAAAGGTTGACACTCTACAAATACCTCATGCTTTAACTTAGTCACATAACGGTTCACCATACGTGCATGCTACGGGAATCACTAACCTTAACACAAGTATTTCTCAATTTCATAATAACTCCACTAGCATGACTCTAATATCACTATCCTCATGTCTCAAAACAATTATCAAGCATCCAACATCTCTTTCTATTCAATGCACTTGGTGTGAATTTTTTTACTACATTGACATTGGATGTTTATCATGTGAAGACTAGTTTCTTTAGCCTAAACACTTTACCATGCTGTTTTAAAAGACTCTCAAATAGATATAAGTGAAGCATGAGATTTCAACAATTTCTACAAAATATTACCACCACCATGCTCTAAAAGATACAAGTGAAACACTAGAGCAAAAACTATTCAACTCAAAAGATATAAGTGAAGCACATAGAGTGTTCTAACAATTTCTAGGCCATATTTAACTCTCTCAAATAGGTGTGTCCAGCAAGGATGATTGTGACCAACTAACAAGAAAGACTCAAATTACACAAGACGCTACCAGCAAAACAGATAACATGTTGCGAATAAAAATATAGCTCCAAGTATAGTTATCGATGAATGAAGACGAAAGAGGGGATGCCTTCCCGGGGCATCCCCAAGCTTAGGCTTTTTGATTATCTTGAATTTACTTGGGGTGCCATGGGCATCCCCAAGCTTAGGCCTTTGCCAATCCTTGTTCCATAGTCCATCAAGCAATACTCAAAACTTGAAAACTTCACAACACAAAACTTAGACAAAAATTCTCGTGAGCTCCGTTAGTAAGAGAAAGCAAACCACCACTCAAAGGTACAACAAGGAATTCATTCTTTGTTTATATTGGTATTAAACCTACTGTACTCCAAGTTCTCTATGGTTCATATCCTCCAATATTACTCATAGATGCATCGGAATAAGCAAACAACACACGAAAAACAGAATCTGTCAAAAACAGAACAGTCTGTAGTAATCTGCTTGGTTCGCCTACTTCTGGAACTCCAAAAAATTAAAACTAAATTGTTAAATTTGCGAAATTTGTCTACTAATCAGCTGCAAAAAGAATCAACTAAAAATCACGCTCCAGTAAAATGTGAAGTCTACTTTAGCGAGCGCTAACGATTCTGTTTTTCACAGCAAGATCATATAAAGTTCACACAAGTCTTACCAAAGGTTCTACTTGGCACAAACACTAAACAAAACATGAAAACACATCTAATCAGAGGCTAGATGCAATATTTATTCCCTAACAGCAACAAAATCAAAAAAACATAAAATTGAGTTGCCTCCCAACAAGCGCTATCGTTTTACGCCCCTATCTAGGTACGATACAAGATAAATCTAGGTATTGCCATCCTTGGAAGGCAATCCATAAGTGTCTCTCATGATAGATTCATATGGTAATTTGATTTTCTTTCTAGGAAAGTGTTCCATGCATTTCCTTAACGGAAATTGGAATCTAATATTTCCTTCCTTCATATCAATGATTGCACCAATCGTTCTAAGGAAAGGTCTACCAAGAATAATAGGACATGAAGGATTGCAATCTATATGAAGAACAATGAAATCTAGGGGCACATAATTCCTATTGGCAACAATAAGAACATCATTAATTCTTCCCATAGGTTTCTTAATAGTGAAATCCACAAGATGCAAATTTAAAGAACAATCATCAAGCTCATGGAACCCTAGCAAATCACACAAAGTTTTTGGGATAGTGGAGACACTTGCACCCAAATCACACAAAGCATAGCATTCATGATCTTTTATTTTTATTTTTATAGTAGTTTCCCATTCATCATAAAGCTTTCTAGGTATAGAAACTTCCAACTCAAGTTTTTCTTCATAAGATTGCATCAAAGCATCAACTATATGTTTAGTGAAAGCTTTATTTTGACTATAAGCATGCGGAGAATTTAGCATGGATTGCAACAAGGAAATACAATCAATCAAAGAGCAATTATCATAATTGAATCCCTTGAAATCCAAAGTAGTGGGTTCATCACTATGCAAAGTTTTAATCTGTTCAATCCCACTTTTAGCAACTTTAGCATCAAGATCTAAAAACTCCGAATTACTAGGGCACCTTAAAGCAGAGTCATCTCCAATCTTATTCTCATCAAGATTAATACTAGAAAACAAGGATCTAATAGGAGACACATCAATAAATTTTAGATCTTCATCTTTATTTTCATGATAACTAGAAGAACACAATTTAATATAATCTTCTCTTTTAGCATGCATTCTAGCGGTTCTTTCTTTGCATTCATCAATGGAAATTCTCATGGCTATGAGAGACTCATTGATATCATGCTTAGGTGGGATAGATCTAAGTTTCAAAGAATCAACATCAAGAGTAATTCTATCCACACTTCTAGCCAATTCATCAACCTTAAGCAATTTCTCTTCAAGCATAGCATTGAAATTCTTCTGCGAGATCATAAACTCCTTAACACTAGTTTCAAATTCAGAAGGCATCTCTCCTTAAGAGTTGTTGTAGGAATTACCAAAATTATTAGAGGAATTGCTAGGAAAAGGCCTAGGATTAAAATTACCTCTATAAGCATTGTTACCAAAATTATGCCTACCAACAAAATTCACATCTAAAGATTCATTGTTATTCTCAATCAAAGTGGACAAAGGCATATCATTAGGATCAGAAGAAGCACTCTTTGCAGCAAACAATTTCATAAGTTCATCCATCTTTCCACTCAAAACACTAATTTCTTCGATAGCATGCACTTTTTTACTAGTAGATCTTTCGGTGTGCCATTGAGAATAATTAACCATAATATTATCTAGGAGTTTGGTAGCTTCTCCTAAGGTGGTTTCCATGAAAGTGCCTCCGGCGGCCGAATCTAAAAGATTTCTAAAAGCAAAATTCAAGCCAGCATAAAAGTTCTGAATAATCATCCATAGATTCAAACCATGTGTAGGGCAATTACGTATCATCAATTTCATTCTCTCCCAAGCTTGTGCGACATGCTCATGATCTAGTTGCTTAAAATTCATAATATCGTTTCTAAGAGAGATGATCTTAGCAGGAGGGAAATACTTAGAGATAAAAGCATCTTTGCACTTATTCCACGAATCAATACTATTTCTAGGCAAAGAGGAAAACCAAGTTTTAGCACGATCTCTAAGTGAAAACGGAAATAACTTCAATTTAACAATATCGTTATCCGTATCCCTTTTCTTTTGCATATCACACAAATCAACAAAGTTGTTTAGATGGGTAGTGGCATGTTCACTAGGAAGGCCGGAGAATTGATCTTTCATGACAAGATTCAACAAGGCAGCATTGATCTCACACGATTCAACATCGGTAATAGGAGCCATCGGAGTGCTAATAAAGTCATTGTTGTTGGTATTGGAGAAGTCACACAATTTGGTATTGTTCTGAGCCATAGTGACAAGCAAGCAATCCAACACACACAAGCAAACAAGAAGCAAGCGAACGAAAAACACACGGCGGAAGAAGGGCGAATAAAACGGCAAGGGTGAAGTGGGGGAGAGGAAAACGAGAGGAAAATAAATGTAATGCGAAGGATAAGGGTTTGTGATAGGTACTTGGTATATGACTTTTGCGTAAGCCTCCCCGGCAACGGTGCCAGAAATTCTTCTTGCTATCTCTTGAGCTTGCGTTGTATTCCCTCGAAGAGGAAAGGGAGATGCAGCACAGTAGCGTAAGTATTTCCCTCAGTTTTTGAGAACCAAGGTATCAATCCAGTAGGAGACCACACGCGAGTCCCTCGCACCTGCACAAACAAATAAGAACTTCGCAACCAACGCGATAAGGGGTTGTCAATCCCTTTACGCTCACTTACGAGAGTGAGATCTGATAGAGGTGATAGTTTATATTTTTGGTATTTTTGGTTTAATAAAACAGCAAATAAAAGCGGTAAAAGTAAAGTAGATGTAGATTGATATGTCGAGAATAGACCCGGGGGCCATAGTTTTCTCTAGTGGCTTCTCTCATGATAGCGATATTCTACGGCGGGTAAACAAATTACTGTCGAGCAATTGATAGAAAAGCGAATAATTATGAGACTATCTAGGCATGATCATTGTATATAGGCATCACGTCCGAGACAAGTAGACCGAAACGATTCTGCATCTACTACTATTACTCCACACATCGACCGCTATCCAGCATGCATCTAGTGTATTGAGTTCATACGAATAGAGTAACGCCTTAAGCAAGATGACATGATGTAGAGGGATAAACTCAAGCAATATGATGTAAACCCCATCTTTTTATCCTCGATGGCAACAATGCAATACGTGCCTTGCTGCCCCTGCTGTCACTGGGAAGGGACACCACAAGATTGAACCCAAAGCCAAGCACTTCTCCCATTGCAAGAACTATAGATCTAGTAGGCCAAACCAAACCGATAATTAGAAGAGACTTGCAAGGATATTATGAGCACACATAAAAAGTTCAGAGAAGAACCAAATATCTTTCATAGATAACCTTGATCATAAACTCACAATTCATCGGATCTCGACAAACACACCACAAAAATAGATTACATCGAATAGATCTCCTTGAAGACCGATGAGAACTTTGTATTGAGATCCAGAGAGAAGAAGCCATCTAGATACTAGCTATGGACCCGAAGATCGATGGTAAACTACTCACAACTCATGGTGAGGGCGATGATGATGATGATGAAGGCCTCCATGATGGATCCCCCTTCGGTGGAGCTCCGGAACAGGCTCCAAGATGGGATCTCCACGGGAACAGAAGCTACGGCGGTGGAATTAGGGTTTTCTCTCTGCGTGTGGAGATTCTGGGGTACGTGGACATATATAGGAAGAAGGAGGGCACCGGGGGCCACACGAGGGGGCCTCGAGGCAGGGGGGCGCCCCCACCCTCGAGGGCAGCCCCTTTGTCCCCTGACTTGGTCCTGACGTTTCCCATGCATGATTTTCTCCAAAAATATCTCTCGCGAAGGTTTCATTCCGTTTGGACTCTGTTTGATATTCTTTTTCTGCTAAACCCTGAAATAGGCAAAAAACAGCAATCTCGACTAGGCCTTTGGGTTAGTAGGTTAGTCCCAAAAATGATATAAAAGTGAATGATAAAGCCCATTAAACATCCAAGACTTCATAAATAATATCATGGAACAATAAAAAAATATAGATACGTTGGAGACGTATCAGGTCTCCTACTGGATTGATACCTTGGTTCTCAAAAACTGAGGGAAATACTTACACTACTGTGCTGCATCTCCCTTTCCTCTTCGAGGGAATACAGCGCAATCTCGAGAAGTAGCAAGAAGAATTTCTGGCGCCATTGCCGGGGAGGCTTACGCAAAAGTCATATACCAAGTACCTATCACAAACCCTTATCCTTCGCATTATATTTTTGCCTCTCGTTTTCCTCTCCCCCACTTCACCCTTACCGTTTTATTCGCCCTTTTTTCGTTCGCCTTTCTGTTTGCTTGTGTTCCTATGTGCCCTCTATTAGCTTGCATCTTCGCTTGCTAAATTATGGATCCTCATCCACTTGATAATCTTTTTAAGAGATCCAATTATGATGAACCAATTTCTAGTGAGTTGTGTGCACTAGATTATCTCTATGGGGTTTTGCTTGAAATTTATAAATCTGAAAATTGTGAGGAATTATTAAAAGAAAAAGTGATTCATGATAGCTCCTTGAATAAAAGCATGATTGCAATGATGTTATTATAAATTCTATTAATGTCAACTGTGCTAATGATATGCAAAACCCTAAGCTTGGGGATGCTAGTATTGCTATGTCCACTACTTGTTGCAATGATCATGATTGGGGTGATGCTTCTTATGATCTTGAAAATTTATTTCAACCCCATGATGAATATGAGATTGATAATAATGTTTTCTATAATATTGAAAGTGGGTTTGGAAGAGTGTCAACTTTAGATCCCACATATTTGGAGAATGTTCAATCTTATGAAATTTTTGATCAAGGTGGGTTTGGAGAGGTCATGACTTTAGTTAATGTTAATCCCACTATTTTGGAAGAGTGTCAACTTTGTATGTATGCGGATCATGTTGAGAATATGTTTTGTGATAGCTATATTGTTGAATTTGCTTATGATCCTACATGCAATTATTATGAGAGAGGAAAATATGGCTGTAGAAATCTTCATGTTACTAAATTACCTCTCTTCATGTTGAGATTGATCTTGTTTTCTTTTTCTTCCTTGCATATGCTAGAAATTGATTGCCTTGATAATTTGGTTGCTTATAAAATGCCTATGCATAGGAAGTATGTTAGACTTAGATGTGTTTGTCACATGCTATATGATGCCCTCTTTGTGCTTCAATTCTTACCTTTCATGTGAGCATCATTGAATTCTCAAGCCTATCTTAATGGCTATAAAGAAAGAGCTTGTTGCGAGGCAACCCAATTTTATATATTTTTGCCTCTATTTAGGAATAAATATTGCATCTAGCTTCTGTTAAGATGTGGTTTTGTGTTTTAATTAGTGTTTGTGCCAAGTAGAGCCTTTAGGAAGACTTGTGTGAAGTTTATATGATCTTGCTGTGAAAAACAGAATCGTTAGCGCTCGCTAGAATGGTCACCAGATTTTACTGGAGCATGCTATTTAGTTGATTCTTTTTGCAGATGATTAGTAGACAAATTCCTCATGTTTACCAATTTATTTCAATTTTTTGGAGTTACAGAAGTATGCGAAAGCTACACATTACTATAGATTGTTCTGTTTTTGACAGATTCTGTTTTTCGTGTGTTGTTTGCTTATTTCAATGCATCTATGAGTAGTATTGGGAAGTATGAATCATAGAGAAGTTTGAATACAGTAGGTTTACCACCAATATAAACAAAGAATGAATTCATTGCAGTACCTTTGAGTAGTGGTTTGTTTTCTTATACTAATGGAGCTCACTAGATTTTTGTCTAAGTTTTGTGTTGTGAAGTTTTCAAGTTTTGAGTATTGCTTTGATGGACTATGGAACAAAGAGTGGCAAGAGCCTAAGCTTGGGGATTCCCAAGGCACCCCAAGGTAAAATTCAAGGACAACCAAAAGCCTAAGCTTGGGGATGCCCTGGGAAGGCATCCCCTCTTTCGTCTTCATCTATCGGTAACTATACTCGGAGCTATATTTTTATTCACCACATGATATGTGTTTTACTTGGAGCGTCATGTATAATTTGAGTCTTTGTTTGTTAGTTTGCCACAATTATCCTTGCTGGACACACCTTGTTGAGAGAGTTAAATATGGCCTCGGAATTGTTAGAACACTCTATGTGCTTCACTTATATCTTTTGAGTTGAATATTTTTTGCTCTAGTGCTTCACTTATATCTTTTAGAGCACGGTGGTGATTATATTTTGTAGAAATTGTTGATCTCTCATGCTTCACTTAAATCCTTTTGAGAGTCAATTAAAACATCATGGTAATGTGCTTTGGGCTATAAAACTAGCCTTCACATGATAGGCATCCAAGATCAATGTAGTAAAAACTTTCACACTAAGTGCATTGAATATGATGAGAAGTTGGATGCTTGATAATTGTTTTGAGATATGAGGATAGTGATATTAGAGCCATGCTAGTGGAGTTATTATGAAATTGAGAAATGCTTGTGTTATAGTTGGTGATTCCCGTAGCATGCACGTATGGTGAACCGCTATGTGACGAAGTTAGAGCATGAGGTATTTGTAGAGTGTCATCCTTTGTGTGGAGGTCGGGGGCGCGCGATGGTTAACTCCTACCAACCTCCCCCCTAGGAGCATGCATTGATTGCTTTATTTTGATGACTCGTAAATTTTTGCAATAAGTATATGAGTTCTTATGACTAATGTTGAGTCCATGGATATTACGCACTCTCACCCTTCCACCTTTGATAGCCTCTCTTGTACCGCGCAACTTCCGCCGGTGCCATACACCCACTATATATCCTTCCTCAAAACAGCCACCATATATCTTCCTCAAAACAGCCACCATACCTACCTATCATGGCATTTCTATAGCCATTCCGAGATACATTGCCATGCAACTTTCCACCGTTCCGTTCACATGACACGCTTCATATTGTCATATTGCCATGCATGATCATGTAGTTGACATCGTATTTGTGGCAAGGCCACCATGCATAATTTTTCATACATGCACTCTTGATTCATTGCATATCCCGGTACACCGCCGGAGGGATTCATATAGGTCATACTTTGTTCTAGTATCGAGTTGTAATTCAATGAAAGTGTGATGATTATCATTATTAGAGCATTGTCCCATGTGAGGAAAGGCTAAATCAAAAAAGCCCCTCCAAAGAAAAAAAGAGAAAAGAAAGGCCAAAGAAAAAAAGAAAGGCCCAAAAAAAGAGAAAAGAAAAAAAGGGACAATTGCTACTATCTTTTTCCACACTTGTGCTTCAAAGTAGCACCATGTTCTTCATGATAGAGAGTCCCATGTTTAGTCACTTTCATATACTAGTGGGAATTTTCATTATAGAACTTGGCTTGTATATTCCAACGATGGGCTTCCTCAAATGACCTAGGTCTTCGTGAGCAAGCAAGTTGGATGCACACCCACTTAGTTTCTTTTGTTGAGCTTTCATACATTTTTAGCTCTAGTGCATCCGTTGCAAGGCAATCCCTACTCACTCACATTGATATCTATTGATGGGCATCTCCATAGCCCGTTGATACGCCTAATTAATGTGAGACTATCTCCCTCCTTTTTTGTCTTCTCCACAACCACCTCTCTATTCCACATAGTGCTATGTCCATGGCTCAGGCTCATGTATTGCGTGAAAGTTGAAAGGTTTGAAAGAATAGAGTATGAAAACAAGTGCTTGGCTGAAACCGGGGTCGTGCATGATATGAATATTTTGTGTGATGAAGAGGGAGCATAGCCAGACTATATGATTTTGTAGGGATAACTTTCTTTAGCCATAGTATTTTGAGAAGACATGATTGCTTTGTTACTATGCTTGAAGTATTATTATTTCTTATGTCAATATAGACTTTTGTCTTGAATCTTTCAGATCTGAGCATTCATGCCACAATTAAGAGAATTACATTGAAAAACTATGTTGGTTAGCATTCCACATCAAAAATTCTGTTTTCATCATTTACCTACACGAGGACGAGTAGGAATTAAGCTTGGGGATGCTTGATATGTCTCCAACGTATCTATAATTTTTTATTGTTCCATGCTATTATTTATGATGTTTTGGATGTTTAATGGGCTTTGTTATACACTTTTATATTATTTTTGGGACTAACCTACTAACCCAAAGGCCCAGTCCAGATTGCTGTTTTTTGCCCATTTCAGGGTTTTACAGAAAAGGGATATCAAACGGAGTCCAAACGGAATAAAACTTCTGGAGAGATATTTTTGGAGCAAAATACGCACGGGAGACTTGAGAACCACGAAATAGGGTTGACGTGGCGTCCACGAGGGTGGGGGCATGCCCCCCTATAGGGCGCGCCCCCTGCCTCGTGGGCACCCCGTCTGGCCCCCTGTGCCCTCCTTCCTCCTATATATACCTACATACCCCAAAACCATTAAAACAACAGAGAAAACCCTAGTTCCACCGCCGCAACCTTCTGTTCCCGTGAGATCCCATCTTGGGGCCTGTTCCGGAGCTCCGTCGGAGGGGGGATCTACCACGGAGTGCTTCTACATCATCATCATCGCCTCACCATGAGTTGTGAGTAGTTTACCACAGACCTTCGGGTCCATAGCTAGTATCTAGATGGCTTCTTCTCTCTCTTTGGATCTCAATACCAAGTTCTCCTCGGTCTTCGAGGAGATCTATTCGATGTAATCTCTTTTGCGGTGTGTTTGTCGAGATCTGATGAATTGTGGGTTTATGATCAAGATTATCTATGAGAAATATTTGGTTCTTTTCTGAACTCTTTATGTATATAATATCCTTGCAAGTCTCTTCGAATTATTGGTTTGGTTTGGCCTACTAGATCTATAGTTCTTGCAATGGGAGAAGTGCTTGGCTTTGGGTTCAATCTTGCGGTGTCCTTTCCCAGTGACAGTAGGGGCAGCAAGGCACGTATTGTATTGTTGCCATCAAGGATAAAAAGATGGGTTTATATCACTAAGTTTGAGTTTATCCCTCTACATCATGTCATCTTGCTTAAGGCGTTACTCTGTTCTTATGAACTTAGTACTCTAGATGCATGTTGGATAGCGGTCGACGTGTGGAGTAATAGTAGTAGATGTAGAATCGTTTCGGTCTACTTGTCTCGGACGTGATGCCTATATATAATGATCATGCCTAGATAATCTCATAATTATTCGCTTTTCTATCAATTGCTCAACAGTAATTTGTTTACCCGTCGTAGAATATCACTATCATGAGAGAAGCCACTAGAGAACACTATGGCCCCCGGGTCTATTCTCAACATATCAATCTACAATCCACTTTACTTTTCCGCTTTTACTTTCTGTTCTTATATCCAAAAATACCAAAAATATCAAACTATCATCTCTATCAGATCTCACTTTCGTAAGTGACCGTAAAGGGATTGACAACCCCTTATCGCGTTGGTTGCGAAGTTCTTATTTGTTTGTGCAGGTGCGAGGGACTCGCGCGTGGTCTCCTACTGGATTGATACCTTGGTTCTCAAAAACTGAGGGAAATACTTACGCTATTGTGTTGCATCTGCTTTTCCTCTTCGAGGGAATACAACACAAGCTCGAGAAGTAGCACATATCATCGCTCTTATTTTAGCATGTAATGAACTTTTTCCAAAGCTTTTTGTTGTTTAGTGGCAAGGGAAGCAAGTGTGACATAGCTGGGTCCAAATTCATCACCAGATTCATCATCACTGAATTCAGATAGATAGCTTTCAGTTACCTTAGCATCATTTGCCATAAGGCATGGTGCAGAAGATGATGATTCTGGTTCGAATGTCATCGCTTTGAGAGATTCCTTGAAGTCCTCAAACCAAGGATCATGACGGGTTCGATGACTTTCATAGACCTCAGAGAGACGGTCCCAGATAAGCTTCGCATGATCGAGATGCATGATGTTCCTGAACTGATTTTGAGACAGACAGGAGCAGATGACGTCCTTCGCTATGAGGTTGAGAAGGGTGAACTTGCGAATGTCATCAGCTTCTACCATCTTGCACATATCGGTAAGTCCAATTTCAGTGACGATCCATAGCTCACTGTTCATCTCCATGAGACGCTTCTTCATCATGGACTTCCACTTGGGATACTCGTGAGCGTCAAAGATGGGGCATGACACGGTCTTCATTCCTATGGCCGACATAACTAAAACTCCAGGCGGTTAAACCAAAATCACACAGAACAAGGGAGTACCTTGCTCTGATACCAATTGAAAGTGCGTTATATCGACTAGAGGGGGGGTGAATAGGCGATTTTTATGAATTCTTCACCGAGGAATTTGCGGGTGAGGAAATTTCTTAGCGAAGAACTACTTGCAGCGGAATAAGTACTCAGAAGTAAAACATAACAGAACACAAGCATGGTCATCATGACGAAATGAAGACAGGCACAGAGTACAGAAAGTGTAAACACATGATAACACAGGACGAAGACAAACATACTGAAGAAATTGAACTGAGGAAATTGAGAAAGTCTTCAGTCAAAGTCTCCAAACAGATATAAACAAG
This sequence comes from Secale cereale, assembly GCA_902687465.1. Taxonomy (NCBI): domain Eukaryota; kingdom Viridiplantae; phylum Streptophyta; class Magnoliopsida; order Poales; family Poaceae; genus Secale; species Secale cereale. The sequence continues at coordinate 597,636,226 of LR738712.1, forward strand.
CACACAACACAGATATGAGGAAATGGAACCAGTTAGCTTGGTGAAGACAATGATTTGGTAGACCAGTTCCAACTGTTGTCTCAGTTGTACGTCTGGTTAGAGCGGCAAGGTATTTAAACCTGAGGACACACAGTCCCGGACATCCAGTCCCGAACACACAGTCCAGGACACCAAGTCCTCACTGTATTCTCCTTGAGCTAAGGTCACACAGACCTCGCCCAATCACTCGTGGTAAGTCTTCACAGGTGACTTCCAAACCTTCACAAACTCGGTCACTCGGCGATCCACAATTCCTCTTGGATGCTCTCGACCATGACGTCTTCAAAGGTAACAAGCATCGGATCCACTCAAGATCAATCTCTTCAGTGATGCTCAATCACTTTTGGGTTTGTAGGTGTTTGGGTTTGGTTTTGGATTTTCCTCACTTGATGATTTTCGCTCAAAGTCCTCGAAGGATGGGTTGCTCTAATGACAAGTGTTAGTTTCTCTCGGAGCAGCCAACCAGCTAGTGGTTGTAGGGGGCGGCTATTTATAGCCTAGGGAGCAGCCCGACATGATAAGACATAAATGCCCTTCAATGATATGACCGTTAGGTAGATAGATATTTTGGGACAGTTGGCGCGTAGCACATCAACGGTCGGAAATTTGAGTATCAATTTCCTCAGGGCTATCATGTTCCTCACTTGTAGGAAATCCGCACTGACGAATTCCTAACTCCTCAGTCAGAACAAATTCCTTAGAGACCAGAAGAACTTCGTCTCTATCACTGAAGAATATGACTGAACTATGTGAGATTTCCAATGGCTTCACCCGAAGGGATTGGTAGGTGTAGGATTTTGAGTTGAGCATCACATGGAATTTTTTTCTTAGTATTTCCTCGACCCCCTTTAGCAGTACGATGTTTCCTATGACTCAAGAAAGAGAAAATGAAACTACGAAAACGAAAGTCTTCACGCTTCTTGTTCCTCAAATGAGTACCAAGTCTTCAAGGTCACATCAATTTCTTCACTTTCAAAGTCTTTAGAAATCCAAAGTCTTCAGTCGAAGAACTTCATTTTTAGGGGTCGACTTTCTCTATAAATATCAAACTCCTCATAGACTTATAGACCTGTGTACACTCATAAACACATTAATCCCTTAACCTATAAGTCTTCAATACACCAAAATCACTAAGGGGCACTAGATGCACTTACAGTGGTCGCTCCAACTCGCGTTAGGCTATGCTGAAAAAACTCGTGTTAGGCGAGGTATAGGTGCGCTCGGCTCCCTCTGCCTTCCCAGATGTGACGTGGGCTTCGATCTCAACCTGGCCCCGCAACGCATCATGGCCCTTACCTAAGGAAAGAGAGGCGAGAGTGGGGAGATGCCAACAACAGCTCGTAGCGCAGCCCTTCCTCGCCCATACCCATGGTCGTGTTGAGAGGATCTCCAATAGATGATGTATTTTTACATCATCAAAATATGGGTGGAGTAAAGTATACATCACAAAAAAAAATTACATCTTCAAGAATACCCAACTCCAATAGATAACGTAAAATTGCAAAGTCTGGATCATTTCAACCATGCCAAATTCATTTGAAATCAACATAGTCACTAGATCATACCGATACTATTTCATACTTATTTTACTCAATCATCACCCTAGACATAGACTACTCGTCGGCATCATCCACAAATTGTTCCTAGCACGTGTCGGTGGTGGTGTTATCAAAGTCGTGGAGCTCCTCCTCCTCCTCTGAGTCGGACTCGATGGATATTATCATCAAGGGGCCGGCCTCATCCTTCCTATTCGCCTGCTTCTTCTTCCTCTCGAGGTCACGTTTTTAAATAGAACTCCATCTCATTCTCAACATATTGGAGATTCTCCCGTGCAAGACTCACCATCGCCACTTCACCACTCGCGTGGGGAGCAGTGTGGATCTTGGTCTTCTTCTTCTTCTCTTCAATCAGCCGTATGATCAGATTCTTTGCCCAGACGAACTCCACCAGGTCCCTGTTTTCAATATCCAGGTAATTCATCTCCTCCCTTGGCCAGCCAAAACACCACATGGCGACATTGTATGCACGCACAACCACATTGGCGGCCCCGAAGGTGCCGAGCCAGTAGAGACGATCGTCGCTCTGGAACCCGACACTAAAGTTGCCGGAAGGGCGCGACCGCACACCCTTCATGCCCGACTTGCCCTTTGACGGCTTCTTTGGCGACATGACGGCGGAGCGGCGGCGGGAGACGACCTGATGGAGTGCAGTAGGCCGCAAGGGAGGTTGTGCGATAGCGGAATCTGGCGGTGGGGCTGCTGAATCAGGCGACATGGAGAAGGCAGATCGGCTTTTGCGGTGGTCGATTCGGTCGATTTGGGGTCGTGTGGTGGCAGGAGTGGGATGAACGGATCCGGCGGCAACCGGGGCGGGATGAAATAATTCGGCGACAGGGTGCGGTGGAGTGCGATGAGTCTCGTGGGTGGCACGATAGATTCCACACGGGTGGAACGAATTTCACTTATTTTAGTATCTTTGTGATGTAAAATTTGGTTATTTTTGCATCTAGTACATTATAACATATAGAGAAAAGTATGTTTTTGGTCCCTCAAGTTCCCCAAAAGTATAAATTTGGTCCCTCAAGATTTTTTGGATATACGCTCAGTGGCGGAGCTAGGGGGACCAGCAAGGGCCCTGGCCCCCCTATGGCATTGTGCAATACGATTGATTTTGTACTTAAGACTAGTTTAGACATGATGTTTAGACAAAATTAGCTTTCTTAGCCCCCTCTAAGTGAGAATCACCATGTTTGGCCCCGTTTAAGCTCCAATCCTGCCTTCGCCCCGTATACACTTGGTCCTTCAAGTCTCAGAATCGGATAAGCTTGGTCCAAAACCACATTTTAAGCACGTTGAGCGGCTTTGACCACATTTGCCCCGGGTTTGACCAATGAACAGTAAATAAGAAGTTCAAAAAATCCATTGTTTTTAGCAACCAAGATGCTTGGGTACGCTAGGTGCATGAAAATTTGTGTGGTGTTTCAACATTGGAGGAGATCGTGGCAAAAAGAAAACAAATTTTGTCTCACAAAAAGGCCACAATTTGTTGTTTTTGCTCGAGCTCCTCGGGTGTTATTTGACTACAAAAATTTACACGCACCCATGACTGTTTGTTGTCACAAAATTTCAGTTTTTTTAATTTGTTTACTATTGTTTTTTGAATTACTATTCATCTACCAAACCAGGTCAACATGGTCAAACCCGGTCAAATCCCGGCTAACATGCTTGAAATATGGTTTTGGCCCAAACTTATCCGGTTTTGAGACTTGAAGGACCAAATGTATAAAATAAATCTTAAGGGACCAAATCTATATTTTTGAGAAACTTTAGGGACAAAAACATATTTTTCTCTATCATTTATTGGAGATGCTCTTAGAAGCGCATGTATGTGGACGTGAAATATTTGCAGCCAAGCTCAAATGCCCCTATTGAACAGTAAAATGGGGGGAAATAATAAACAAATTAAAAGAAACTGATTTTCTCTGGTAACCTTTGACAAATGTTCTATGTGCCTGCAAAAATTTATCATGAATTAAAAATTCTGGAAGTCGTAGAAAAAAAATGATACTCCGGAAATGTTATTTTGAAAGCATTTTGGAGTACTGATTTTATTTTATTTTGCCATGGCTTCCACGAATGTTATTTTGTGACGAAAATTTTCAAGTATAGAAAACATTTGTCAAAGATTACACAAAAAAATCAGTTACATTCTGTTTTATTTTTCTTTTGATTTTACTGTTCATGTGGTCTGGGTGATCCCTTCGCACAACGATCTGAAGTGAACCATCAACTGATCAACCTCTTCCGAGTCAACTTCGATTCTGATCTTCCCAGGCTCCAGTCCAACCCAGCCAGCCAGGCTCGCTCCCCCCATCGCGCCCCTGCTTCCCACCGCCATCCAGATCCGCCCCTGCTGCCATGGCCGACCCAGGAGACGAGCAGCGGGCGGCCCTGCTCGCCGCGGCGTCCCTCTTCCCCGTGCCCGACGGCGCGACCTTCTCCTACGGGACGGCGGGGTTCCGCGCCGACGGGAGCACCATGGCCCCCGCGGTGTGCCGCGCCGGGATCGTGGCGGCGCTGCGCTCCGTGAAGCTGGGCGGCGCCGCGGTCGGGCTGGTCATCACGGCCTCGCACAACCCCGTCGGGGACAACGGCGTCAAGATCGTGGACGCCGACGGCGGCATGATGTCGCAGGCCTGGGAGCCCTTCTCCGACGCCCTCGCCAATGCCCCCACCCCCGACGCCCTCCTGCAGGTAGCAGAAAAGATCAATTCAGCTAAATTCTATACTGGTTCTTCCTACTCGCTACACCCTTGCAGTATCTCTTAGGTTGATTAGATTTAGATTGATAATGCCTCAGTTAGTTGTTGGATAAAAAGAGGTCTAGTGATGCTAATTATAGTACTGTACTGATGGTGTTCGAAAGCCAAACCAGGATAGGATGCCTCGGTTTTATCGTTGAATTGGACTAGTGGGATGCCTAAGATGTTCAGTTTGTTCAGATAACTACTAGTAGTTCCTACCAACCTTCTCGTTCGTTCTCAGTTTGCCTTGGTCTTTGTTCATATGCAGCTGGTGCTTCAGTTTGCAAAGGATGAGGGGATTGCACTTGGTGGAGGTCACTCCGCACAAGTGCTGCTGGCAAGAGACACGAGGCCTACTGGAGAGTACCTCCTCGACGTTGCAGTCAAAGTATATCATTAACACCCTCTGTTCTAGTACTGTTGGCTGAGTCGATCTGATTACTTATCTGAAACACTTTTGTTAATGAAGGGTATAAGCGCAATAGTAGGTTCAGTTGCACTTGACATGGGGATCCTGACAACACCGCAGCTACACTGGATGGTTCGGAACAAAAACAGAGGCTTGAAAGCCTCTGAAGCAGATTATTTCAAACAAATCACCGAGTCATTCAGGTCGTTTGTCATTCCTGCACGTGTAATCAGTGTAATCAGTCACGGAGAACACTGCATTATTTGCTGAACAATTGCATTGATTGGCACAACAGGCATTTATTGGAATTAACCCCTGATGATAAAGGCATCGATGAACTAAATGAGAAACTAACTGTGGATGGCGCAAACGGTATTGGTGGGTTGAAACTGGAACAAATAAAGCCAAATCTTGCCAGATTAAACATTCTTGTGAGAAATTCAGGAAAAGAAGGAGAAGGAATACTAAATGAGAGGTGTGGTGCTGACTTTGTTCAAAAGGAGAAGGTTCTTCCTCTTGGATTTGGCCCTAATGATGTTGGTGTCAGGTGAGTCTTGGTTACTGTTTGGATTTGCTGTGTTATGTTCACATTGATAGATACTCATGTGGACATTCTGATATAACATGCAGGTGTGCAAGTTTTGATGGTGATGCAGATAGACTTGTTTATTTTCTTGTTACGTCGCTTAGCAAGACTAGTGTTGATCTTGTCGATGGCGATAAGATATTATCACTATTTGTCCTCTTTATCAGAGAACAGTTGGATATTATCAACGGAAAAGACAATAAAGGATTATTGCCTACAATGTTTGGTGTAGTACAAACTGCTTATGCCAATGGAGCATCAACAGAATTTCTTAAAAACATTGGTCTTGAAGTTGTCTTCACTTCAACGGGAGTGAAATATCTCCACAAAAAAGCTCTAGAATATGATATTGGTGTCTACTTTGAGGCCAATGGACATGGGACAGTGCTATTCAATGATGAGTTTGTCTCACGACTAGAGTCTTTGATTGCTAAGCTTTCTGAAGCTGCAGGTGAGCTGTTCATGGCTTGTGTATTCGTTTCTTTTTTAGCTCTTGTGCTGTTTTTCCTGTATATTGATCTAAATGCCGTTCCCCATAACTCTTTCCTCAGGTTCCCCACAGCATCAAGCTGCCTTGAGATTGTTAGCAACAAGTCAATTAATCAATCAAGCAGTGGGTGATGCTATAAGTGGAATGCTTTTGGTGGAGGCTGTTTTACAGCATAAGAGATGGTCATTCCAGAATTGGTGTGACCTATACACTGATCTACCAAGTAAACAACTTAAGGCAAGTTGTTACTTTTGTAATTATATAATGCATTATTCCTCTTAACTTGGTCAAGCTTCTTACTACTATTTTGTTTCCATAATGTGACTGTTGTTCAGGTTAAAGTGAAAGATCGAACTTCTGTTGTTACAACTGATGCAGAACGGAAAGTTTGCCAACCAGCTGGCTTGCAAGAATTGATAGATAAGGAAGTCGGTGAGTAATATCTTAATTGTGACGTTTCTGTTAACATGTAAAATTTAAACATGGATGAAAATGTACTTAAAACTATGTATTTTATTGCAGTTAATTACTCTCACGGGCGATGCTTTGTGCGGCCATCTGGAACTGAGGATGTGGTAAGAGTATACGCAGAGGCATCTACCGTGGAAGCAGCGGACAGCCTTGCAAAATCTGTAGCACAGCATGTTGAGCGCATTCTAGGGTTTTGCTAGTTGGGTTCTTCTCTTATCTTTCATCTTTTTCTGAAACGTGTAATTTTCAACTTTAGCTGACC
>LR738712.1:597642852-597665678 GCA_902687465.1 Secale cereale
TCCCCCCCCCCCCCCCCTACGTTTTGAAGAATGTAGACAAATATTTTTTTTCTGTGCATTTATTGATTTTTTTTATTGTACAAGTGTATGCAGAAGCATTACTTTAAGGTCGATGGTTTGTTACCCGCTGAAACTGGCGTCCCCATTTTTGAAACACATGAATTATGGAATTGAAGATTCTTAAGCAAGTGAATTAAACTGATTCTTGTTATCTTGTGATTGATGCGTTTCAGAAAGTTTGACATTAACGGATCGGAGAAAATTCAACTGAAAGGTACTCCCTCTGTAAAGAAATTTAATACTTTTCAGAAGACTTTTTAGATTTTAGATCACTCTGATCTAAAAAGTCTTAAATTTCTGTACAGAGGGAGGACTCGAGTAGGGGAAAAGGCAGTTTATAATGTTTTTTTTCCTTTTTGGCTGAAAAATACGTTAGATTATCAGGACATGATTCTTGTTAATAAGTCTGTGTCAAGAATGCATGAAGTCAAAATCTCAAAGTACAGTACCATTTTTGCTGTTTTGCATAAAAACGGACAGCTATCTAACACCAGGCAAGAACCATAACTTCACGAGCCTCCTCAGTGTGCCGTGTATCTCACACTGACACAACTTTTGGAGTACCTACCCAATGCAAAGATGTAGAAATCCTTTCTCGGTGCAAACTGAGGCACTTGGAAAGAAACCTCTTGTTTGGGAAATCATTGAATCAAATGCGTTGCTTTAGCTGACAGTCTCACTCAGCATCGGCAACAATGGCCTGAAGCACACAGCCACACAACCTGTAACTGAAAGGATTCCAAAATATAAAGGGATACTCGTATATTGTGAATCCTGCTTGGTGTGACTGTTTTCCGGGGTGTATCTTGTGATGCTCGTATGCATACTGCGTGGAAGTTGGCAAAGGTGGGGGTGGCTGTGTGCGTGAGTGCATGACAGTGGTTGCACACGAACTGAATGAGTGGAGTAGGAACGTGTTGGGCGATCTAGTTAAGAAAAAAAAAACCGAAGAGAGAACTTGGGGAGTGCAGGAAGGAGCCATTACTCAGAAAATGGTGAATAGAGAACAAGTCCTCCGGTTTAAACAGGGCGTGTTGGAAGAGCAGCAGGAGTTGTTATGGCTCACCGAGGGAGACCGCAACACAAAGTTTTTCCAAGCTTTCGCTACGGAGAGGAAAAAGAGTAACACGATAAAACTTTCAAGGCGGGAGGATGGGGTGCCGGTGGAGGGGGAGGAATGAATGAAGGCTCTCGTGACTAACAATTTTTCGTCCTTGTTCTTTTTAGGGTTTTCTTTCACCCCTGTGGCAGGTATTCGGAAGGGAGATTTTCTGAACATCATCTCCCCCAAGGTGACCACACAAACGAACGATTTGTTGGCGTCCGAATTCCTATACGAAAAAGCTAAACATGCCTTGGACAACATTGGTGATCTCAAGGCGCCCGGGGCAGATGGTATGCCGACTATCTTCCTTCTATAAGAAGTATCGATTGTTGTAGGGTGGCCAGGGCGTTGAGACAAAACAATATGAATGACCCCCGTGAAGCGTTTTGAACAGTTCAAAGATCTACACCCGATTAGCCTATCAATATTGTATATAAGCTTGTACCCAAGGTCATTGCCAACCGGCTGAAGTACATCTTGGGGTAGATCATTTCGGACAACCGGAGCACATTTGTCCTAGGGTGTCTCATTTGGGATAATACTATTTTTGGTGTATGAGATGTCTCGGTTTTTGAAGAGGAAAAAGTCCACGACATGAGCAAAGCATATGATCTCACAAAGCATATGATCTCAGTAGAGTTTTATGGAGAGGATCCTGAACCAGTTGGGTCTCTGTGAGGGGTTTGTCCAACTCATTTCTTAGAACGGTGCCCTACACATTTAAGGTGAATGACTCATACACAGAGATAGTGGCGTTGATGTAGGGTGGCCAGCGTATTGTGCCCATTAGTTTAGTAATACTCCATTAAAACATATAGCCAGGCCACATCTTAGCCCCAATGGCGTAGTTAGAGCATCTCTAGCGGACCCCGCATCCTGCCCCGACCCGTAAAATAACCGTCAAAATACAGGCCGGGACGAGAAAATCTGCCCGATCAGACAACGCATTCGCGGCCGACCCGTATTTTTTTTGCAGGGTGCGGCAAAAGATCTTCCCCGACCTCTAGATTCACGGGGTGGGAGGACGATCCGAGCTCGGCCCCTATCCACAGCGAGATTTGGCGGGAGGGACATTTCCGCGCGCTCGTTCCCGCTCGCCCCACCCTCCGCCACCAATGCCCCGCCACCTCCCGCTCCGGTGCATCTTCCCCAGCCGTCCTTCGCCGCCATGGATGACTCCCTGCTGTCCCCCGTCACCGTTGAGGTCGCGCACGCTCAATCCCCTCGGGCGGATCTCGTCGCCGGCCATGTTGGCCCCGCCGTCGCCCATGGCACCGCTGCGCGTGCCCGCAAGCGGCAGGGCAACTTGGTTGTGCAGGGAGGGAATCAGGCTGCCTCTGCCGCGAAGGCCCGCGCTCGGGGCGCCAACGCCGCTGCGCGATCCCGGCCGACGGCGGAGAAGGTCGGCAAGGTCTCCAGCGTAAAACGGAAAAAGGTTCCAACGAAGAGGTCTCCGGCGTCGGCCAGTGCGTGTCACCGTGTCGGAGATGTTTTCTCAGCGGGTTTTGGAACCAATGTCGATGATTTTGGTACGGGAGTTGGAACAAGCGTCGGAGGTGGATTCGGTGGTACTGATGAACTCCATGGACTCGATGGCGCGGAGTAAAGATCGACCAAGATGATGCCGGACGTGGTCGTCACTTTTGCAAGACCCTTTTTTGCGTTTGTCCTACAAAACCTAAACTTTTATTTGCGCATGAACTGTGTTTTATTATTTGAATTTGAACTTATTTGTCGGAACTGATGTCAAATTCGATAACTGGGTGTCTTCGGTTTGCGGGTCGACGCGGCGGTGCCCGAGCAGACCCCGCGTAACCGACCCGTAAAAGAGTATATTCGCCGAATATCCTTTTTTACGGGTCCATTTTGCGGGTTCTGGGTCTGACCTCGCCCGCGCCGGCCTGCATACACATTTTCCGCCGAACTGCAAAACACTTATGCGGGTTGGGATTCTGCGGGGTCTGCTAGGGTTGCTCTTATAGGGTGGCCAGGGTGGTCCATGGACCGCCCTGGAGTTGAGCCCATCAGTTTAGTACTACTCCATAAAAGAAACACAGTCGGGCACAAGTCATTGTCTCAGCACATATACAAGCAAGAGATTGGCTCTTAAGTTAAGTCTTCTCAAATGGTATGCATATTAATTTCATGATGCATCTAACAATATTAATTTCATATTGTGAATCTTCATATTTTTTTCTATAAACTTAGTCAAAGTTAACAAAGTTTGACTTTGACCAAATCTTATATGCAGACTAAAAAGAAACGGAGGGAGTATGTTAATCATCCGACGCTGATTCTCCAGTCTAGAAGACGTTCCTTATTCCCGGAGTCCCTTTCCTCTAAAATCCTAGCGTCTAGTGAGTGCCATCGCCAAGCAATGCGAGGCAGATAGGGCACTCGTCGACGGTGACGGACATGCGACTGACGAAGAAGGATGTTAAAACTGGGTTTCCAGGAGAGATGGATAAATCTTATTATGAAATGTGTCTCTACTGTTGAGTATAGGGTACGGATTAACGATGATGAAACTGAAAGTTTCAAGCCTACAAGAGGCTTAAGACAAGGTGATCCATTATCTCCCTACCTTTTCTTATTATGCACGGAGGGCCTTATTACTCTATTGGCGCATGCGGAGGAGATTGGGAATATTTCAGGAGTCAAGGTTTGCAGAGAGGCTCCTACTATCACAAATCTCCTTTTTGCGGATGACTCATTGATCCTCATGAAAGCGAATCAACAAAATGCAGAGACACTTAAATCAATTTTGGACTTATACTGTGCTGCGTCTGGACAAATGGTGAGCGTTGAAAAATCTAGCATATTTTTTAGCCAAATACGAGTGGGGACACTAGAGAACAAATTTGCTCAATTCTGAATATCATGATCGAAGCTCTCAATGATAAGTACCTAGGCCTGCCTGCGCATGTGGGGTTAGATAAGACTGATTGCTTCCAATATCTGATTGATCGCATTGTTATGAGAATTAGCGGATGGAAAGAAAAACTCTTATCCACTGGAGGCAAGGAAGTTCTTCTCAAGTCTGTTGTTCAAGCTATCCCAACTTATGCTATGTCGGTCTTTAAAATTCCAAAAAAATTTATAAAGGAATAACTGACGAGATGTCGCATTTTTGATGGGGTGATGACGACAACCAAAGAAGGATGCATTGGATGACGTGATGGAAAATGTGTGTCCCGAAAAGCCAAGGCGGAATGGGCTTTCGAGACAATCATTGTTTTAATTTGGCGATGCTGGCTAAACAAGCTTGGCGTCTCCTTGAGAATCCAGACTCCTGGTGTGCCACCATTTTGCGAGCTAAGTATTTCCCTGATGGAGATTTATTGGACGCAAAGTTAAAAAAAGGGATCATCCTTCACATGGCAAAGTATTATGGCGGGGGTTAATACCTTAAAACATGGCTATATTTGGCGAGTTGGAAATGGTCAGAAAATTGACATTTGGGAAGATGCTTGGATCCCTAATTGTGCTAACAGAAAAGTCATCACTCCAAAGGGGCAACATTTGTTATCAAAGGTGTCAGCTTTCATTGACCCCTCTTCGAACAGGTGGGATGAGGATCTCATCAGACAAACCTTGTGGCCAGTTGATTCACAGCGGGTCCTTGCTATCCCTCTGCCTCAGTTTGATATGTCAGATTTTATTGCCTGGAGTCATACTAAGAGTGGGATTTTTTCTGTTCAATCTGCTATTTTGTTGAGTGGGATTATCAACATGGAAGGAAACTTCGTCGTACTAATGGAATGGGTCGAACAAATTTCAATCCAATTTGGTGTAAGATTTGGAAGTTATCTTGTCCAGCGAAGGTGAATTTTTTTATTTGGCGGACGCTCCATGGTACTCTTCCATGTCGTGTTACGCTTGCTAATAGACACATGAAAGTTTCACCTTTATGCCCTTCTTGTGCTTCTGGTTTAGAAGACACAAAGCATCTGTTGTTTCAGTGCTAGAAGGCAAAAGAGGTCTGGAGAAGGCTTGGCTTAGACGAGATCATTGCTCAAGCTTGTGAAGTTGATCGTGCTGGAGAGGTGATGGCTTCTCGCCCCTCGTTGGTTACCCCAAGTGGAAGGTTTGAGATGCAGTGTAGCGGAAGTTTTCCCTTGGCAAAGATACCAAGGATCGAATTCCCCTGAGACTCCAAGGTTCAACAAGAAGGTGTCAACTGCTAATGGCGCCAGATACTTAGCAATCAACTTGGACCTGCACACAGATACAAATAACTTTGCTCCCAACGAGTACAGAGAGGTTGCCAATCCCTCCGGCCTTGTCGTTTACAAAGGATCAAACGCAAGAGATAATAGTGATAGGTATTGCTGCAACTAGTAAGTAAAGACAGAAAGTAAATAGCGGATGTGATCAGTGATGGTAATATGGACCGGGGTCCCATGATGTTCACTAGTGATGTCTCTCTCCCAAAAGACTATAAAACAGCTATGTGAGGTAAACGAATTACAACTGGGCAATTGACATAATTATGTGCGCAAACCAATGCTAACTATGCTGCAAGAAAGGTTGAGGATCAAAAGCATGGGCGGTACGCCAAGGTAAGTAGACCGAAATCCATCTGCATCTACTACTAATCATCCACCTTGAGATATCTATCCAGAACATCTCGCTGGTATTAAGTTGCGAGTCCCACCCATAGTGTAAACTCAAAGCAACAGACAACTGCATTAAAAGAACTTTGCGTAAAGTAAACAATCCTTGCACCCGCGAGTACAAGCACCGTTGTTTCCCCCCTTGTGGCAACAACACATCCCCTAGACTCATGTTTCTGTCACTCAAACTAGTCATCGAGGGGCATGAACCCACAATCAAGCATAACGTTCCCTCTTGGAGTTACTACCTACTACTTGGCCAAAGCAATAAACAGCAACGGAGAACATGCAAGAATTACTCAAGAACATAAATATAAAAGAGGCAAATCAAATATATTACTCACACACAATCTGAACATAATCTCACAATCCATCGGATCCCAGCAAACTCAACATAGCAACATCATAAGGATTACATATGTGCCTCGATCATGTAGGGCAGCTCACGAGGTCTAATTAGTGAAGCACAAAGAGGGGAGGAGAACATCACATAGCTACTGGTCATGGACCCATGGTCCAAGGGAGACTACTCACAACTCATCCGGGAGGCGTCCATGGTGGTGGAGAGGGTCCCGGTGTTGGTTCTCCCCTCCGGCAGGGTGCCGGAAAGAGTTCTCCTGGTGCTCCCAATCTTGGAAGCGCGGCGGCGGCGGAACAGAGATGAGATCGCGAAAAAGGGTTCCGTCCTCGAGGGTTTCGGGACGCGGTGTAAATATATGCCAAAGGGGGGCATCAGCGGAGGCCTGGGGGGCCCAGGCGCCCCCCCGGCGCGGCCAGGAGGGGGGCCGCGCCACCAGGGCGCCTGGAGCCCTGGTGGCCCCCCTCCGGCCCTACTTCGGCCGTGTGGAAGCTTCCGGAACGCTGATTTTTTATATAATTTTTCCGGGATTTTTCTGGCAGTTTACGTAATGGGAAAACCTGAAATACAAAAACAGCAGAAAACAGAAACTGGCACTGGGGTGCACTGAGTTAATAGGTTAGTCCAAATATGATCAAAAGTGTATGGAAGTGTATGAATATCATAGCAATATCACCCAAAAGAGGCATGGAGCAAGCAGAAATTATAGATATGTTTTGGACGTATCAAGAGGCGGTCCTCGATTGTGCTTAGACGAGATCATTGCTCATGCCTGACCAAGATTTGTCCATTATGGGGTTCCAGAATATCCGGGATATGATTGCGATTACGTCTTGGTATCTGTGGTGGGAAAGACGTAAATTAGTGCACAAGGAGAGAATTCAGGATGCAAAACAGATTTCAATGGGGATACAAGCTCTTACGACTAATTATGATGTTGCTTCCAGTCCAAGGGCTTCTATGAAAAGAGGGGGTTGGACTCGTCCCCGATGGGATTTATGAAACTTAATGTTGATGCTTCTTTTGATCATGATCTTCTTAAAGGTACGGCTGGGGCTGTCCTGAGGAATGATAAAGGGATTTTTATAGGGGTACTTAGAAAATTGATAATTGCGTCGATGCTCTAACAGCGGAAGCTCGGGCTCTCAGATTCGGTTTTTCACTAGCGCAACGTGCGGGTTGCAATCGCCTTGTTATCAATTCTGATAATTTGGAGGTTATTAAAATGATGAATAATGGCAGACGGTCAGTAGGAGCGGCGACGGCAATTTTTGATGATTGCTATTTTTTGGCGTGTGATTTTCCTACCTCTAGGTTTGAACATTGTAATAGGGAAGCCAATAAGGTTGCGCACGAGCTTGCTAGGTTGGTTAGATTTTCTTTTATTGTTGATTGATTTGAGGAGCCTATGATTGAGATTGTACCTTTCCTCACAAACGGTGTATATGTTATATCGGTTGAATAAAGTCCATATGTTTTTTTCAAAAAAAGAAGAAGAAGGATGTTCGTGCCAACAGGCGGTGACGGACAAGTCATAGGCGGCTGGTGAAGCATGCATGCCTGCACATGCACAACCCTATTAGGCTGAGCAGTTCTTGTTTTCTATTCTACTTCAATCTAAATACAAATTTTGTTCTCCTTTAATTGAAATTATAGTTTTCTTTTGCTCCGAAGTTTTGAACGAATTGCTAGGAGTGCAAGTCTTAAGGTTTTTTGCAATTGATAATTGATTGGAAACTGAACTAATTGAATCTATTGATATTTGTTCCAACTGACAATTACTATATATATTTATCATAAAATTGTTGTAAAATGAAGAGCGGAGACAAGTGTTAATGTGGGTGTTTCTGTCACACATAAGCATGTCTTGTGTGAATTAACTGTTTTGGAATCTATCAGGATTAGTATCGTATATAAAAAACAAGTAACTAGATGTTGAAACAAAGTAACGAGCATAGAAAGTAAATAACATAAAAGTAAAATACTAAAAGTAAATTTTATCGTAGTAGGGAGGTTAGGCGCGGGGAAACTCAGATTATGGTGAAAGAATTTGGGAGTAGGCTAGAGCTAAAACTCATAAGAATCTCACAACCAACTCATGATTCTAGCACATGTACAATAAGCTTTTTCACACATCCATGTCCATGGCTAGTTCTTGATGATACTCCGGTCCTTTAGATATCTCTTTACGAAGTCCTCCATGTCAAATTCGGTCCACCCCGAGCACTCTTGACATTATCAACACGCTTTAGTTGTCTGCTATGCACTGGAGTTTTTGAAGACCTACGCTAAATATGCCCAAACCATCTCAGACGATGTTGGACAAACTTCTCTTCAATCGGTGCTACCCCAACTCTATCTCGTATATCATTATTCTGGACTCGGTCCTTCCTTGTGTGGCCACACATCCATCTTAACATGTCATCTTTGTCACACCTAACTGTTAAACATGTCGCCTCGTATTCGGCCAACACTCAACCCCATACAACATTGCGAGCCGAATCGCCGTCCTATATTTTACTTCATTGTAGATGTAAAAAACCTGTATTTTACTATAGCTGTAAAAAACTTCTTTTCAGAAAAAAACTATAGCTGTAAAAAACTAGTTGGTCACAACGCATGCTCAATGCTCAAGCCCAAAATGAACGACTGCATCACTAGCTCCCTCGTTTCCTTCATACGTTCTATAAAGAGAAATGCAACACTTATGTGCCCATTCCTACTGGATGGAGTTACAGACTGAGCTGGGAAACCTTGATTGGAATCAGGAGAGGGTGGGTCCCGCACCAAAAATAAAGGAGAGGAAGAGACTGGTGGAGAGGAGTCCGTAAGTGGTTTCCGTGGTGGTTTTGCCCGTAAGTGTAGAATTATTGTTCTATAAATGTTGTTGGATTAACTAGAGGATGCCCGGCCCGTTGTCGCGGAACCATTGTGCTAACTATGTTGTCATATAGAAAATGAGAAGAAGAAAATATGATACTGCATAAGCACAATGTACCATATAATCTAGCAAGTGTTCAGAAAAAAATTAGATGATGTCGGACATACCATTAAATATTGCTGCTAAGAACACAATAGATATGCACGAACGAAGTTCACTGCCAAGGACCGGAACGGAGCCCTGACTATCAGAAATGTATATGAACCACCGAATGTTGCTCTTTGCAAATCCCTGAAGCATAGATTTTGAATGAGAAAAGTGAACCACTAAAGCTAGTAAAGGACTAAATCTGTGAAAGAGGACAAAATTGACAACATTAGCATGTTTTGCAATTCCAACTGGCAACAATGAGACATGTTCCGGATAGAACCTTTCTCCAATCCAAGGTTCCTGCCATAGACTATGACCAACAAGCAGTAGTGCCAAGCCACGAAAATCAATCGCGTGTAACAACTCTCACAAATTATCTTCGTATCTGCCGCAGGAGTTAATTCCCTTTGACCTCACATAATAGCTAAGCTCCATCAAAACTCAAAAAGTCAAAAAATAGGGTGCATCTACTCAATAAATAATCATATGAATGACATTATCAGGATCTGCCAAAGAACGTGACGATGAAATTGCATGTGTGCTTGCGTGAATTCATACATGGATACATGCATGCTTAGAGCAACTCTAGCAGACCACGCATCCTGCCTCGACCCGTAAAAGAACCGCCAAAATGCGGGTCCGGGCGGAAAAACCAGCCCGATCAGACTCCGCATCCCGTCCCGGCCCGCAAAATTTTTGAGGGGCGCGGCAAAATCCCGACCCCAACCCAGAAAAACGCGGGTTTCCCCCTCGCGGCTGCGGTGCTCTGCTTATAAGCAGAAGCGGTTGGTGGGGGGACATTTCATCCCGCGCCTTCCCCCACCAACCACCTCTCCTCTCCCTCCTCGCGCCGCCGCCGGTCGCCGCCCAAGATTCCGACGAAAGCAGCCGGTAGGAGCACGCCGACAGGCCGCCACGCGCACGAGGCCTCCCCTCCCTTTCTCCCTTCGTCGGCGGGCCACCGAATTTGCGGATCTGCGACACTTCAACGTGGGCCACCGGATTTCCGTCCGATTTGGCTTTTTCCGGCCACCGGTTGCTGCCCCAAGCGATGGAGTGATCGGGGAGCCTCTCCCGCAACCCAGACAGGGGCGCATCGCCGCATGCAGGTACGGGTTCGTCCGCCTCTCGCCGCCGAAGATTTGCGGGCATGGATTCATCCAGCCGTCCACCGGGCTCGGCGCTCGCGCAACGTCTTTGTGGCTTGCCGATGCCGCTCATACAGTGCGACGACTGCACGCGGAAAGTGCTGTGGCTCACTTCGGGCACGCCGAAGCACCCCCGGATGGGTGCTCTTCAAATGCGAAAACAACGGGGTACGTGCACTTGCGGTAGCTCATTTGATAGCTCATTCTTTAGTTCAATTGCGGATCCTCATTTCGAACATGGTCATTCTTTTGTGTAGGACGACGGATGCTCATTTTGGTTTTGGAAAGGCCAATACATTGATTTATTGATAGAAAGAAACATAATAGATGTTGGTGCACTCCTTAGTAGAATCGAAGGCAATGATGCGGCTGCATGTGCAACTAGAGGGGAAGCAACATCTATTTCTTTCGAACCAAAGATGAAGACAAAAGAATGCAAAATCAAGAATCCACAGATCAACAACGAATGCATGGAGAAGATATTAGTCCAACTAGTGGGAGGAGTTATGGAAGTTGGAAATCTTCTAAAATGCATACTTGTGGTTCTTGTTTTCTTTGGTCTTGCTATTCTAGCAAAGATTTGATGATGTCTTTTGTATCCAATGTTGTTGAAAAACAAAGAAATGCAATATGCTAGATCAAATTAAGAGGCAAATTTCAGTTTTGCGGTCCGGGAGGAGCAGTGCCAGATCAAACCCCGCATAATGGACCCGTTAAAAAGCATATTCCGAGAATATCCTTTTTTACGGATCCATTATGGGGTCTGCAACTGTGGCCGTCCGCGCCGGCCCGCAAAGGCGTTTTTGCGCGAACTGCAAACACGTTTTGCAGGCCGGGAGGATGCGGGGTCTGCTAGAGTTGCTCTTACACATGTGCTAGCTGCAGTAAATTGGTGCTCCAAAGTGAGTGTGGCGGCATGGCGTGTCTCATGTGGAGTGATCGACATACCACTTAAACATACCATCAAATAAGTGTGCAGAAGCAGGTGGGGTTGTAACCACCTCAAATCCTCAATGGTGATATGTATGCACATAATTCTGGTACCTCCACCCTGTGTAGAATAAAACAAAAGGAAAAAAATAGTTGACTCACATATATGCCAACCCAACGTCATCAAAGCCTTTCCTTTAACTTAAGTGGTGGTCATGACTTGCATATATAAAAGGGGTACTAAGGTGTAGTTCTGAGTATTAGATGATTTGTTTGAACAAATGCATTGCATCGAACGAAAGGAATGATATGTCATTGTTGACCTATATGTACTGAAACCAATACTATAAGGCAAATGTCATGTGTTAATCCAATTCAAATAATGAAAATTTCAGAGATGCGAAAGTTGTTTACTGAGCATGAAGATATCTATGTTGGATGAAAAAAGGTTAAGCATTTTGGCCAAATGTCAAATGTCAAAAAGTCAAGGCAAATTTTTAGTGTGATCCTAGTCACCTCCAAATGCTGCCTATAAATTTTGAGGCAAAAAGGTTAAGCATTTTGGCTTGTGAAAAAAACACAAATTGAAAACCAAATGTCATCACAATGTTGTTTTATTCACCGACGAAACAATGCTGCCCTCTTTCACATGAAATTTGTCAAACATGCGCGCGGCACTAACATAAACATCTACAAATAAATCAGTTTTTTAAAAGCATTTTTTAATTTACTGTTCATCCGGGAGCACATGCTCCCGGGGAGCTAAAACGCCCCTCCCGGATGAAACCACAAATAGATTAGCTTGTGGCCAAATTTGACAGAAGAATAAATAGATAAAACATTAGATTAGATGAAGTAGGGAAGGCCAAAGAGGGATATGATCACTCACCACGTGATGGGAAGTCGCGGCGTATGATGGTAGCTTACTAACGTGCTCCTCGAAGTCTGGTCTTATTTCACCCCACGTGGTATAGGAACGACCCATGCCTATCGAAGGAGACGTTGATGGGAGCAGGGATGGGGATGTCAACCCTGGGCATGTACATCATCTGGCACCCGTTGGACACTGCCCGCGTCAGCCTATTGAGAGCGCCGCGAGCGTGAATTTGGGGGGGGGGGATAAGACATTGGATCAAATCTTCCATGGACGTAGCAGAAATAAATTATCCATGGACAATCGAAGCTTGGAGATGGATGGTTTGTCTCTCACGGTGCCAAAACTAATTACTATTTACGACGCGAAAACTAATTACTGCTTGTAAATGTTTATTTAAGAAAACAAATGATGATGTGGATAGCTGAGGTGGATAGGCTGCATATCAAAAGAAATCATGTGGTGAGGTGCTCCTATTTAGATATAGTAGAATGTCTACAAATGTACAAATGTGATACCTAGGTGCAATTATGTCATGTATAATCATGCTCATAAAATTGCAATTTAATCGATATGCAACTATAATCTGTTCAACATGCCATATTATTTGAAGTGATGCCGGTATCGAAACTATGGATCCAGTTCATTCATCCCTATAGCTTTCAACCTCGGTCAACATATTTTTTAAATAATCTAAACTTTTATTTCTTTTGTTGCAATCAATACTTCCAAATACAAGTTGCATTAATCCTTGTAACTAGGAAGCCTAGTAAGACTGACAATTATACTAGTTTCGTTGGGAGTCAAGGCAAGTTTTGTATTTGCGTGTACATGTACTGATAATTGGCAGCAATTCAAAGCTCCTACGGGTTCCATAAACCATAAGGTCAAATTGTTGTTTACTAAAAACATCTACACTTGGGCCCAACACCTTCCTACATTAGAGGAAGCACAAGGCGGCCGCTGGCAACGTGTTCACGTGGTCGGCTGAGTTATCTAGGCAGGAACGCCACCAACTTGTCATCTCTCTAATTTAAGGTATGACTTCCATATTCTTCTATTTAAAGTATGGCATGCCTTCAAGGTTTGAATAAGTTTAATTGTGAGTGCAAATGGAAGATTAGAATTGATAAATTGAGACACATGATTAATGATTACTATGATTTCATTCGATCTGACAACTGATAAGTTAAACTTTTTTATTGTAGAATTGTCAAAAAGTTAATCATATCGATATGTTCTATTGATAAATTATATGATAGTGTGCAATGACGAAGCTAGCGAAATATGTCAAGGGAGAGCCAAAGACAGAATATAGTTGTAAAATGAAACTTATTGATACATTATTTCAATAAATTATATACCAGCATGTAGTGGCAGAGCTAGACTAATTTGTTGGGGGGTGGGGGAGGCTAATATTTTTCCATCTAAGCCCTCCCATGAATACATTCTTCATAAATTGGTTCAAATAGGGGAGGGGGGCATTGGTCCCCTATATCAATTGGGCCACCCGATCTGAACTCCTGGCTACACCACTAACTCGAGGTTCCCAGTTGATCATCTTGCAAGAAACTTGAAAAGTTCAAAGCTCATAGACGATGATTACTTCATGTCTGGGCACACAAACAACACATACCTTCTGGATGGCTTCATCGATGCATGTGATGCAATCGAAAGGTGTCTATGTCGCCTCAGCACCGCGCTAGGGCATATGTGGCCTCTCCTTACACAATGGGGTCTTCGGCAAACATTCTTCAAGAAATCGACACCTTCTGAGGCAGTGTCATGCACCAAGACTTGAATGTTTCTTGGTACCTCGATCCCGTGTAGTTTTCACCCGAGCAGCAAAGCTTGGGATGGCTTGCAGCAACAATGACACTTAGGAGGATAGAAGCCAAGGCTACTAACAAAAGTGATATCTTCCTGCCAGGCAACTTCATCGGAAAATAAAAAATAAGAAGTAAAAGTTAGTTTAGTTAATGATGGTAACTATATCTTCTTATAAATATGAAATGAATAGCTTTGTAATTTCCAATTAAGCAATCAAATATATGAATTATTTTTTACCATTTTAGTGGTTTAACTAGTTAGCACACAATGATTGATTGGGGAAGATAAAAGCCTCCTAGAGCATGATTAAACCACCAAAATGGCAGAAAATATTTCGTATGTTGTGATAAAATAAAATAAAGAATAGATATGATGGTGGTTGAGCTCACTTATATGCACACTTGCGCTCCCTTGTGCCCTACCTAGTACACTAGTTTTATCAAAGATCCTGCTATGCCTATAAGTAAAATAATGTTAAAAATGAATCAAAACACCGAGTTCTAACCACATGCATAGACTTGAGTCCAAAGTGTGCACATAAATGCAAAGGCTAATAAATTCTTCATAACTTGGTTCAAGCTGGGGGGGGGGATTTGCCCCTTAGCTAAATATCTCAGGCTTTACTAGTATGTTGGTATGGTGTATTCATGGTGTAAACATTTTTATATCACTTGAACCACCCTGATCTAAAATCTTGGTTAGGCTACTCCACGGAGACAATGACATCGGGTAGAGGATTGCAGCGGGGGATCCTATATACCCATATCTCTTTGTGCTTTATGCGGAGGATTCTCCACGTTGGTCCACCAAGCTAAGTTGGCCGGACACTTGAGCGGCATTAGGGTGGCACCTAAGCCCCTCACAGTCACACATATGTTGTTTGCCGATGACTCACTAGTGCTATCTGAGGCCATAGAGGAGGGGGGTTACGGAAATCAGCCACACTCTGGAGATTCATGAGGCGGGCTCGGGTCAAGTGGTGAACAGGGACAAATCGGCTATCATGTTCAGTAAAAGTGCAAAGGCTTGGGCTAAACTATCGGTCAAGCAGATTTTGGGTTTGCAACAAGAGACTGTCTATGTATGCGGGTCGCTCAGTCACACGGTGCTTTGAGTATATCAAGGATCGGTTGTGAATTCATATTCAAGGATGGATTGAAAGGTTCTTGTCAATGCAGGGCAAAGAGATCCTAGTTAAATCAGTGGCACAAGCGGTACCATAGTACACAATGAGTTGTTTCGACCTGACGAAAGGACTTTGTGAAGATCTTATGACCGAGGTAACTTATACTCGGAGGAGGCCCATCGGGCGCGCTTAGATAGGGGCTTAGCCCAAAAGTTATCTTATTTTTATTAGCATCATGGTTATATAAATAGATGTAAAGACTCTTTTGGAAATCAAGCAATAAGACAATTCTATTGCCCGGCTCCCCGAGGAGCCGGAAACCCTAAACCCTAGCCGCCTCCTGTCACCGCCGCCGCCTCCTCCACCGCACAGGACGTCGCCTAGCCGCCGGTCGCCACGCCCTCGCCCTCGTCCTCCTCCATCCTTCTCGTACAACATACGGCCTAGACCCAATAGAACCCTAGTTCCTACCACTTTGGTATCAGCTAGCTCGGTTGCGATCATGTCGTCGCTGCCGCCCATCCCATCCCTCCCGCTGCCCACCGCCACCACCACCCCACTGTCCACAACGTCCAGAGCGCCTCCCCCACCGGTGCCCGTCACCACCGTCGCGCCGGTCGCTGTCGTTTTCTCTCAGGAGGAGGACACCAGAGAAATCCACGATCTCGCCACCGCGGTCGAGGGCATCCGCCTATACCTGGTGGGCCCCTACAGGCCATCACCGGCTGCGCCAACCGCCGCCGCCACTGGGCCCCTCCTCCTATCGTGGCAGCCGCCGCTCCCGGGGGCCTCCGCGGCGCTGGTCGGGCCGTTGCAGCCCCAACTACAGCTGCAGCCTCCCCCACCACCACCCCGCTATGACCGCCGTGGCCGTCCCAGCCACCGCGGTTTCTGCCTCATCCGATGCGCCAACGCAGCCGCAGCTACAGGCACCACCGCCCCCCGCACCGGGCCGGCTACGACCGCGCCGGCGGGCGTTTCGATCCAGCAGGTGCGGTTCCCGCCCTCGCCGTCACAGCTTCCGGCCTGGGTGGCCGAGACATCAACGCCGCCGGTCTACACCATGGTCGTGGACCAGCCGGCGCCCTCCCTGCCGTATGGCGGGCCCTCCGGCTCCGCGGGTTTGCACACTGGCTTCGACGAGCCACCGCTTTCCAGAGGACCTCCTGTGCACACCGGGCCGACGCCATCCTCTTTGCTACTCCGTACCGCCGAGCCGTACGCTCACGGCGGTCATGCTCAGACGCCACCGCGATTCGTCAAGCTCGATTTCACCACCTACGATGGCACCGAGGACCCCCTCAACTGGCTTAATCAGTGTGAGCAGTTCTTCCAGGGCAACGCACGCTCGCGCTGGAGCGCACCTAGCTCGCCTCATATCACCTCCGCGGCGCCGCACAGACGTGGTATTACGCCCTCGAGCAGGACGAGGGCGGCATGCCCCCATGGGAGCGCTTTTGGGAACTCTGCCTCCTTTGCTTCGGGCCGCCGATCCGGGGCAGTCGGCTGGCGGAGCTCAGCGTTCCCTTCGCCTCCACGGTCCAGGACTTCGCCGACCACTTTCAAACCCTGGCATGCCACGCGCCCGATGTGTCGGCTTGTCAGCGGGCCGTGCTCTTCGTCGGCGGTCCGCCGGATCACATCCGCGTGGACGTGGAGCTTCGGGGACCCCAGGACCTCAAGATGGCCATGTACTATGCCCGCGCCTTCGAGCGCCACGCGCAGGCCCTGCAGCAGGCGTCACCCTCTCGGGGCGCCCGACAGTCAGCCCGGCCACCCCCGACAGTATCGACGCCGGGCCATCCACCCCCGGCCACTCCAGCGACTACCGCTCCGTCCCCGACGCGACCCTTCCGCCGGCTCACCCCGGCCGAGCAAGTCGAGTGCCGTTGCTACCTCTTGAGCTTGCGTTGTATTTCTTGAAGAGGAAAGGGAGATGCAACACAGTAGCGTAAGTATTTCCCTCAGTTTTTGCGAACCAAGGTATCAATCCAGTAGGAGACCACGCGCCAGTCCCTCGCACCTGCACAAACAAATAAGAACTTCGCAGCCAACGCGATAAGGGGTTGTCAATCCCTTTACGGTCACTTACGATAGTGAGATCTGATAGAGATGATATATAATATTTTTGGTATTTTTGAGTTTAATAAAACAACAAATAAACAACGGAGATATAAATTGACGGGAAAGTAATATGATAAAGATAGACCCGAGGCCCATAGTTTTCTCTAGTGGCTTCTCTCATGATAGCAGTATTCTACGGCGGGTAAACAAATTACTGTCGAGCAATTGATAGAAAAGCGAATAATTATGAGATTATCTAGGCATGATCATTGTATATAGGCATCACGTCCGAGACAAGTAGACCGAAACGATTCTGCATCTACTACTATTACTCCACACATCGACCGCTATCCAGCATGCATCTAGTGTATTGAGTTCATACGAACAGAGTAACGCCTTAAGCAAGATGACATGATGTAGAGGGATAAACTCAAGCAATATGATGAAAACCCCATCTTTTTAGCCTCGATGGCAACAATACAATACGTGCCTTACTGCCCCTACTGTCACTGGGAAAGGACACCGCAAGATTGAACCCAAAGCCAAGCACTTCTCCCATTGCAAGAACTATAGATCTAGTAGGCCAAACGAAACCAATAATTCGAAGAGACTTGCAAGGATATTATGAGCACACATAAAAAGTTCAGAGAAGAACCAAATATCTTTCATAGATAACCTTGATTATAAACTCACAGTTCATCAGATCTCGACAAACACACCGCAAAAAGATATTACATCAAATAGATCTCCTCAAAGATCGAGGAGAACTTTGTATTGAGATCCAGAGAGAGAGAGAGAGAAGAAGCCATCTAGATAGTAGCTATGGACCCGAAGGTCTGAGGTAAACTACTCACAACTCATGGTGAGGGTGATGATGATGATGATGAAGGCCTCCGTGATGGATCCCCCTCCCGGAACAGGCTCCAAGATGGGATCTCCACGGGAACAGCAGCTACGGCGGTGGAATTAGGGTTTTCTCTCTGCGTATGGAGTTTCTGGGGTACATAGGTATATATAGGAAGAAGGAGGGCACCGGGGCCACAAGGGCTGCCCTCGAGGTAGGGGGGCGCGCCCTAGGAAGGGGGGCACGCCCCCACCCTCGAGGGTGGTCCTTTTGTCTCCTGGCTTGGCCCCGAAGTCTTTCGTGCGTGATTTCCTCCAAAAATATCTCTCGCGAAGGTTTCATTCCGTTTGATATTCCTTTTCTACAAAACCCTGAAACAGGCAAAAAAACAGCAATCTGGACTGGGCCTTTGGGTTAGTAGGTTAGTCCCAGAAATGATATAAAAGTGAATGATAAAGCCCATTAAACATCCAAGACTTCATAAATAATAACATGGAACAATAAAAAATTATAGATACGTTGGAGACGTATCAAGCATCCCCAAGCTTAATTCCTCCTCGTCCTCGAGTAGGAAAATGATAAAGAAAGAATTTTTGATGTGGAATGCTAACCAATATGGTTTTTCAATGTAATTTTCTTAATTGTGGCATGAATGTTCAGATCTGAAAGATCCTAGACAAAAGTCTATATTGACATAAGAAATAACAATACTTCAAGCAATACTAACAAAGCAATCATGTCTTCTCAAAATACTATGGCTAAAGAAAGTTATCCCTACAAAATCATATAGTGTTGGCTATGCTCCCTTATTATCACACTAAATATTCATAACATGCACAACCCCGATTTCAGCCAAGCATTTGTTTTCATGCTCTATCTTTTCAAACCTTTCAACTTTCACGCAATACATGAGCGTGAGCCATGGACATAGCATTATGGTGGAATAGAGGTGGTTGTGGAGAAGACAAAAAGAGGGAGATAGTCTCACATCGACTAGGCGTATCAACGGGCTATGGAGATGTGCATCAATAGATATCAATGTGAGTGAGTAGGGATTGCCATGCAACGGATGCACTAGAGCTAAATATGAATGAAAGCTCAACAAAAGAAACTAGTGGGTGTGCATCCAACTTGCTTGCTCACGAAGACCTAGGGCATTTGAGGAAGCCCATCGTTGGAATATACAAGCCAAGTTCTATAACGAGAATTCCCACTAGTATATGGAAGTGACTAAGCATGAGACTCTCTACAATGAAGAACATGGTGCTACTTTGAAGCACAAGTGTGGAAAAATATAGTAGCAATTGTCCCTTTTTTCTTTTCCTTTTTTTTGTTTTGTTTTTGTTTTTTGGGCCTTTCTTTTTTTCTTTGGCCTTTCTTTTTTTTCTCTTTTTTTTGTGGAGGGGATTTATAGATTCAGCCTTTCCTCCCATGGGACAATGCTCTATAAATGATGATCATCACCCTTTCATTACAACACAAGATTACAACTCGATACTTCAACAACAAAGTATGACTCTATATGAATGCCTCCGGCGGTGTATCGGTATGTGCAATGAAACAAGAGTGACATGCATAAAAATTATGCATGGTGGCCTTGCCACAAATATGATGTCAACTGCTTGATCATGTGATGGCAATATGACAATATAATGCGTGTTATAAAAACGGAATGGTGGAAAGTTGCATGGCAATATATCTCGGAATGGCTATGGAAATGCCATGATAGGTAGGTATGGTGGCTGTTTTGAGGAACAATATGGTGGCTGTTTTGAGGAAGGATATATAGTGGGTTTATGGCACCGGCGAAAGTTGTGCGGTACAAGAGAGGCTAGCAATGGTTGAAGGGTGAGAGTGCATATGATCCATGGACTCAACATTAGTCATAAGAACTCATATACTTATTGCAAAAATCTACGAGTCATCAAAACAAAGCAATCAACGCATGCCCCTAGGGGGGAGGTTGGTAGGAGTTTACCATCGCGCGCCCCCGACCTCCACACAAAGGTTGACACTCTACAAATACCTCATGCTTTAACTTAGTCACATAACGGTTCACCATACGTGCATGCTGCGGGAATC
Organism: Secale cereale; assembly: GCA_902687465.1. Lineage (NCBI taxonomy): Eukaryota > Viridiplantae > Streptophyta > Magnoliopsida > Poales > Poaceae > Secale > Secale cereale. The sequence continues at coordinate 597,662,921 of LR738712.1, forward strand.
ACCAACCTTAACACAAATATTTCTCAATTTCATAATTACTCCACTAGAATGACTCTAATATCACTATCCTCATGCCTCAAAACAATTATCAAGCATCCAACATCTCTTTCTATTCAATGCACTTGATGTGATTTTTTTACTACATTGACATTGGATGTTTATCATGTGAAGACTAGTTTCTTTAGCCTAAACACTTTACCATGCTATTTTAATAGACTCTCAAATAGATATAAGTGAAGCATGAGAGTTCAACAATTTCTACAAAATATTACCACCACCGTGCTCTAAAAGATATAGGTGAAGCACTAGAGCAAAAACCATTCAACTCAAAAGATATAAGTGAAGCACATAGAGTGTTCTAATAATTTCTAGGGCATATTTAACTCTCTCAAATAGGTGTGTCCAGCAAGGATGATTGTGGGAAACTAACAAGCAAAGACTCAAATTATACAAGACGCTCCAAGCAAAACACATAACATGTTGAGAATAAAAATATAGCTCCAAGTCTAGTTACCGATGGATGAAGACGAAAGAGGGGATGCCTTCCCGGGGCATCCCAAGCTTAGGCTTTTTGATTATCTTGAATTTACTTGGGGTGCCATGGGCATCCCCGAGCTTGGGCCTTTCCTACTCCTTGTTCCATAGTCCATCAAAGCAATACTCAAAACTTGAAAACTTCACAACACAAAACTTAGAACAAAATTCTCGTGAGCTCCGTTAGTAAGAGAAAAAGCAAACCACCACTCAAAGGTACATCAAGGAATTCATTCATTGTTTATATTGGTGTTAAACCTACTATACTCCAAGTTCTCTATGGTTCATATCCCCCAATATGATGCGGAGCATCCCAAGGTCATCCCCATGGACCAACCATCGTCTCACCAAGTGCCCCAAGGACCAATGACACGTGCTCGTGCTAGAGCACTTGAGACTGAGGTTAACTCTCTCCTTGTTGAATTCCCATTTGGCCACCTTGAGACATGGCTACTACCTCAAACGGAGACACTTCTTATGCTTAGGTGCCAAGGAGAAGTGTCAGTGTATTTGGATCGACACCTATGGGATCACAAGAATCCCTACTACGGTTGTGGGGCGCGGGGTTGAGAGAAGAGCGGATCTAACAATTAGCACACGGTTCCTTTACCCAGGTTCGGGCCGCAAGGATGCGTACAACCCTACTCCTGCTTTGGTGGATTATATGTTTGTGTTCTCCAGCGAGGAGCTCCAAAAGCCGAGTCGCGAGGAGTTCTAAAGAGCCGAATCCTTCTCCTGGTCGCCTCGGGCCTCCTTTTATAGGAAAAAGGGGTTGCCACAGTGGCTCACAGGAGGTGGAAAGGGTACAGTGATGCAAGGTTATCCCTCGCATTACAGGACAAGGCGCATTTAATGCGCTTAGCTTAGGTGTCCTCGCTTTATCGGGGACGAGGGGAGACGTCCGTCTTGTCCGTCGCCGCTCCTCCTCGTGTTGACACGCGCCCTGGCCAGCGGTGCCTGAGGCACCATGTAGGCAGGCAGGCAGCTGAGGTGGCGCAAAGGTGGGTCTCCACGAGGATCTGCATGTTGCCACGCAAGTGCCTGCCCAGCTGGTTGGGTTGGCAGCTGCGTGGGGCGGTGGAAACTCAGTTGGTGCGGGCCCGATGGTAGCCCTGCGGGTGTCCTTGGCAAGGGCCTTGCCGGGGCCCCGGCAAGGGTCTTGCCGCGGCGCCTGCTGTCATCCCCGGCAAGGTGCTTGCCGGAGGTCTTGTGGCCCTCCTTGGCTGGGATCTCGCCAAGGGTCGTCATCTTCTTAGCTTGTATCTGATCTTGGATGTCTTCACAAACATCTGCATGCCACCACGGGGATATCTCCCGAATCCTCGCCCCATGGTGGCGGTGGACTCAAGGGTGATCCACTCCGTAGGCGTGGGGCGAGCTGCCGCGACAAGGGTCTTGCCGGGGCTGCCAGAGCCGGCCCCGGCAAGGGTCTTGCTAGGGCTGCCGAAACTGGCTCCTGGCAAGGATCTTGCCGGGGGGGGGGGGGGTAGCCGCTCCGTCCCTTTGCTCTCTGTGGTCTTGTTCTTGGCGTTGCTCCAGTTCCATCGAGCTTTGGTCTTACCTTGGCTCATCTCCTCTGCTGTGCTTGGTGTGGCAGTGCCCATGGCTCAGACTGCCTGTGCATAGTCATAGGGGTACAAAAAGTGTGCCCCTCTTTTTGTACACCGACAGGAGCCGCCGGGCCTGGGCCACACATAAGCGCGACTCGTTGTTGGGCCAGGCCCAGAACGGTGCGCGGGCAGGCGGGGCGGTTTTCACCGTGGTAAAATTTTCCACGCACGGCGCAGGGTGGAGGGGCATGCGTGACGTGGGCGGCATGCGTGGGGCGGTTTCCGCAGGCATGCGTCACGTCGCAGTAAATGCGAAAGGAGGTGGCTCGTGTTTTCCCCCATAAAAAGGAATAACCGCGAGCACGCTGCTCACTTCCTCCATTTTCCTCGCGCCTCTTCCAATCTCAGAGCTGTTGTTCCCTCCCTTCCTTCCTTCCGAAGCCTCCGTCGTCGTCTGCCGCCGCTGCTTCGCCATCTCCCTCCCTTAACCCTCCCACTCAGCCGCCATGGCGACCAAACCCGCCAAGGGCAAAGGGGTGGCCTAGGGCGCCGGGCCTGTGAGGCCGCCGGAGGGTGCGTGTACGGGGGACCGGACGAAGGACACTTTCTTCATCCCGTCGTCGGTCGACGTCTTCGAGCTCCGGGCTGCCTTCAAACCCCTTTGGGGGGTGGAG